>PVIH01000148.1:103898-220536 GCA_004025045.1 Sigmodon hispidus
TCCAGAGGACCGGGGTTCAATTCCCAGCACCCACATGGCAGCTCACAACTGTCTGTAGTTCCAGTTCCAGGCAAACACCAAGGAAAATAAATACATAAATAAAGTTTAAAAAAAAAAAAAAAAAAAAAAAAAAAAAAAAAAAAAAAAAAAAAAAAAAAAAAAAAAAAAAAAAAAAAAAAAAAAAAAAAAAAAAAAAAAAAAAAAAAAAAAAAAAAAAAAAAAAAAGAAGTGATGTCTTGCTCTCTTGCTTACTTACCCTAATCATGGTGCTGTTAAATATCCACCAGAGGCTCACCCAGTAAGAGTATTCAATTTTGGACTTTAAGCTTCTAAATTGTAAGGCTAATAAACAACTTTTAAAAATGAAGGCAACTATCACCAGCATTTTTGTTTTTGTAATGAAAAAAGAAGTACACTAAGATAGAGAGAAGCAATCTTAGTTAACTGTGGTAATTTGAATGTAATTGGCTCCCATATAGGGAGTGGCACCATTAGGATGTATGGCTTTGTTGGAGCGGGTATCACCTAGTTGGAGGAAGAGTGTCACCGTAGCACTGAACTTTGAGGTTTCCTGTGCTCAGAATACTACCCAGTGTCTCAGTCAACTTCCTGTTATCTGAAAGATGTAGGTGTTAGAGTCGTAGCTGAGATACCTCTGAAACTGTATGCGAGCCACCCCAATTAAGTGTTTTATTTTATAAGAGTTTCTGTGGTCATGGTGTCTCTTGATCATGTATTACCACAGTAATACAAACCCTAAGTAGGACATTAACATTTTCTAAAATGAATTTATGCTATTCAGAAAACTGTGTGAACCAAGACCACTACAAATGAAGAGTTTATTTAAAGTAGCTTAGGTGAGGATGGTATAATAGTTGGGAAAAGAAAGATTTTGTGTTCACTTAACAAAGGGCAATGGGTTTTAAATGACAGCACCTGGACTCTGACTCTATTAGTCTTACCTGCTCCTAATGTTTTCACTACTGGGTAAATGGGTTTACTGTGCACTATATTAAAGGTGTCTAACAGCAATAATAACCTTAACAAACATTTTATTGTAGACTTCCAAACCATGGTGTGGCTCCCATGTCTGTGTCTTTGTAGGAGGGAGACAAAAGAATCACATAATTGACAGCCTTCTCAGGTAGACAAAACGTCATTTCCTGAAAAGATGGATATGAAACAAAAACAAAACCAATAACTGTTCACTGTATCCTACTCCTTGGATGATCTTACTATACATAAAATTACAAAAATAGCCTAGTCCAAGACAAGTAAGTGAATTATCCCACAGATAACTGAAATACCATCTTCTCAAATGGAAAAAATACTAGTTTCATCCAATTACTTTCTCTTTCTTAAACACTGGTGGGTTTTTGGTCAAGCCTAAGTGAGGGCACACTGAGACTAGCAGACCAGGTTCTCAGTCCTTATGTTAGTGGTCTTGTGTTCTGTTTGGAAAGCAGTTTGTCCACAAAATGTATTAGAACTAAACAATCATAGGACTTTGGAAGAGTTGGTGTTTTGGTTGGTACATTTCTGGTGAAATTTTAATTGGTAACTGATATTCTGGATTTTTTAGTGAATGTGGTTTAGAAGCCAAAAGCAGAAATAATTTATTTATTTGATGCCTTGTGTTACTACATGTGTTGCATGTAGCCAGCAGTCTGCCTAAGTTAATAAATTATAACCATGGATTTGAAATTTATATTACTTCTTGTATCTGAAAGTGCAGGGATGGAGAGTTGGAAATAGGAAAAGTAATATCATTGAAACCCTGGAAAAGCCTGGCCCTGACCATTTCATGCATCTCTTGTTGAACATACACACACTGCTGACAAAGAGTGAAAAAAAGCTCTAGTGTGGAACCATCCACTGACATGAGAACTGAGGGCAAAAGACAGATAACTCAACTGCATTATCTCTAAATTTATTTCTTAGTTGAAGATTTTGGAGGCAAAGGCCAAAACAGAAATACTTAGTTCTAAGTTTGTCTGACTGAAGAGTAGAAATTTCACTGCAACATTTCCAACACTTGTCAATAACCAACCCAATACCTATCTAACATATTACTTTCTTAGAATTACTTAATGCTGATATATATTTTCTCCATTATGGTTATTTTTAGTCCCTATTACATAAAAATTCTCAAACTTCAACTTTCCTTCCTATAAGAAGTACAAAATATTGTGTTTCTAACTGAGGTGGTGATGGGTAAATCTAATTAACCTTATCAATGAAAACCAGGTAAAAACCTGAAAGATCAGAGAAGCAGGGAACCAGCCACAGTCGCTTCGTACCTTTATGGTCCCATTCACCAAAAAATTCTAGGTCCTCTCTCCACTCAGTCTCATCACTTCCTGTCTCTTCTTGTACAGACCTCTATGGTTAACTAGTGGCTAGCTCTGCCCTCTGACTCCAAGCAAAGTTTGTCAGAACACAAACAAAATATTACACATTTCCCCCTTTTTGTCTAAATGAAAGTGAAGGTTTTAACTAACATAGAAAAACTATATACACTAAGTATCATAACTATGCAAAAATATATACAGGCGGTAATTACATTGACAATGCTTAGTCCATTAGCACTTGAAAAATTCAGTGAACACACTTGCTACACTATGAGTATGTATTACTTTCATTGGTTAATGAAAAGTTGACAGGCCAGTAGCTGAGCAGAAAATAAAGGTGGGACAGACAAACTGACAATGCTGGAAGGAAGAAGGGCAGAGTCAGAGATGCCAGCCAGCAGCAAGCATACATGTAAACAATGCAAAAAAGCATAAACAGGAATATGGGTTAAGTGTTAGAGTTAGCCAGTAACAAGCCTGAGCTATCGATCGAGCATTTATAGTTTATATTCAGCCTCTGAGTAGATTATTTGGGACTAGGTGGTTGGGAAAGGAAATGTCTGTTTACTACAGTGCTTCAACTACTCAAACTCTCTTCAGATCCTGAGATCAGCAACATATGATTTCAAGATTACATGCTCACTGGTATCAAGACAGTGGAACATAAGCTCAATAGGACTCCTTTAAGCCTGAAAATGAGCATACTGCCACTTTTCATACTTTCTCTAGAATTCAATCACTTGGACATAAGCACATGGAGAAAACCTGAGATTTTTGTTTATTCAAAGTGCCCAGGGAGAAAAAATGGCCAGCCAGTATTGCTTACAAAGCTAACAAAGGGAGAAAATATAAAAAGATATGTTAAATACAAAAAACTATTTAAAAATAGATAAAAGCCATGCTGGGGACTTGAGTATTCTAATAGTTTGGCCTTGTCTGACAAGTCTCAACAAGATCATCATCTCCTTTCTAAATGATAAAGCAACAATTATCTTTTTCTAATAATAAAATTACATTAGAGAGCATTTTTGGTAGCAAGATAAAGAAGACCATCAAGATTTGATAATTAAATTTTGATAGCAAAAAAGTAGCAGATCTAATTATTTCAAAAAGAAAATGTCCACGAAAGAATGAAACTGAGTAAAAGTTACAAAACAAAATAAAACAAACAAACAAACAAAAAGAGCCGCAATTTGCAAAAGACTGAAGTCAGAAAAACAAAAACAGATCAAAGAGAGAGATTGAAACCTGCATATAGTTGGAGAGTTGATCTTGTATAAGGGCAAGGAGTTTTGTCATTCTCTCAATACTGAGAAAAGATCAGCCCATTTATAGCATTTGGAAAATTGAAGGAATTTGTAGTTAGTGGCCTTAGTCTTCTTGTGAAATGTGAAGTCAGCCATATAGTGAAATGGGGCTGGAATTTAAAGACTGTAAAAGGTATTCAAGTGTAAAGTGAGACAAAGGTGCTGGAAAAATATATAAAATGGGAAAGATGCAGCTGAAATAATACAACCTAAGGTTGTAAGATACATAATTGATTTTTTGTTCTACATCAGAACTCAACAAACAGTGGAAATGGGCAGATGGTTAGCATATTGTATGTATATTTACATAGCACACATTATCAGAAGTCCCTGAAAAAGGATTGATTTCACATATTACGCACATAGTAGGCACATGAGTTTTTGCTTGAATGAACTGATTTAGTCATCACCAATTCTTCAGTGGTACTCCGTAGAGTACTGGCAACTGCCCACATTTCATATGGTATGCCAGTGCTAAAATGAAAAAAAAAAAATCAGGCACTTAACTAAATTTAGAAGTCTTAAAATGGCAACTCTGTCAGTTGAGGCACTTTTTAATCTCGTGCCAGTACATCTGTCTTTGATGTTTGCTTCGTTTTCCTTATGCCACTACTCGTACTAGACCAGAAATGGCTAATTCTGAGTTCAATAACGTGCATAAACAAGACATGGTGGGTGTGCAGATCTATATAACCTCAGCACTTGGGAGGCGGAGTAAGGAAGATCGCCAGTTCAAGGCTAGCCTGTGCTACACTGGAGACTTTGTTTGGAGAGCAAAGCTACATTTAAAATGGTCTGCATGTTTTCCAGGTACTTAAGTGAACTCAAAATCCAGATCGAGAGATGCATCCAATGGGGGAACAGCTCCTAAATCCACCTCTTTGGAACTGTTAGGTTCTCAGACTCCACTAAAAATCACATTACAAACGTGTAAAATTCAGGTTCAGGAAGTCTACGGTCCGAGACTAAATTCTAGCGAGGGAGTTGTGTAATGGAAGGGAACGACCACTGCAAAGTATGGTTGAGAAAAAGCTCAGTTTCTTTTGGACTGGTCTCTTTCCTTAACACGAAGTGATCTCTGAAGATCCAAAGCCCTCCTGATTTAGCAGTGGAGAAAATGGCCAGGCAGGAAAGTCTGTCCAGGAGGTCCTGGGCGAGGCCCCACCTCCCGGATCTGGAAGTCGGGCCTCCCACTAGCACGGCGGCACCGAGCAGCTTCTACGCTCGCCTCTTAGTCTTCCCGGGCCAATGCTCTCCATCCCCCTGCCTCAGCTTCCCTGAACCCACGCAAGCTCGTGGAGAGCCGATCCACGCCCGTCGAACCCGCACTTTGGACAGGCACGCAGCGATCCGCGCGAGGCCGCCGGGGCGCCGGCTGATGGCGTCACTCGCGCTTCCGCCTGCGGCTGCGGCGTTCTCATCAGAAGCCAGGAAGGAAGGAGGGAGGGAGGGCTGCAGCGCTGTGTGTGGGGGAAGTAGCGAGCGAGGAGAAGCCGAGCCATCCCGGCGCTTGCTCGTTCGCCCCTGGCCGCTGCCTGCCGTTCCTGCTCAGACTCAGTCTCCCCGGAGGAAGGCACGCCAGGCGCATTGCCCCGGCGCCTCCTTCCGGGACTCCAGCTCGGCTTTCCCGGGCACGGTGTTCACGCTCCGCCTCGCCCCCCCCACCCCCCATCGCCCTCCCGCTCGCTCGCACTCTCCCTCCCTCCCTCCCTCCCATCGCCAAGCTCCCCGCCCTTAGTATCGCGAGACGAGGTGAGAGCTGGCGGAGCGGCGGCGGCGGCAGTAGAGGTGACCGAGGCGGTGGTGGCGGCGGCAGCGACGGCTCGGAGCGCTGTGTCGGCCCCGGCGCGACCGAAGTCGCGGTAGAGCGGAGCCCCCACGCCCCCTCCCCCGTCTGTATCCCCCCCCTCTTCCCGCGGGGATGGAGAAGGCGACGGTTCCGGCGGCGGCTGAGGGAGAAGGGAGCCCCCCGGCGGCGGCGGCAGTGGCGGCCCCCCCCTCGGCGGAGGTCGGCGGCGGGGCTCGCTCGGCCTCGTCTCCTCGTGGGATGGTGCGAGTCTGCGACCTGCTCCTGAAGAAGAAGCCACCGCAGCAGCAGCAGCAGCACAAGGCCAAGCGGAACCGGACTTGCCGACCCCCCAGCAGCAGCGAGAGCAGCAGCGACAGCGACAACAGCGGCGGCGGCGGCGGAGGAGGAGGCGGCGGAGGTACCAGCAGCAACAACAGCGAGGAAGAGGAGGACGACGACGACGAGGAAGAGGAGGTTTCCGAGGCAAGGCCCTGGTTTCACCTCGAGGAGGGAGGAAGGGACGGTGAAGGGCCGAGGCGGGGGGGTGGGGGGTGGAGGTACTGGCGATGGGACCGAGTCCTCTGGCTTTAGATCTGTCTTGGGGACCAGGCTTTCGACTGCCCCCTTTCTTTGCTCGGTCTGAGTCGTGAGGTGTGGGAATGTGGGGGAGGGTAGCTGACACGTGGGGGTGGGAGGACCGCAGAGTGCAATGAGTTTGGTGAAGAGCTTGGTATCCTAGGATGCTACGCACAGTTAAGGGTGGAGGGTTTGGTTAGATTCCCGGGTTGCACGTTGGAGCAGGAGAGTGGTCTCTCGGAGGCCAGTAAGGCCACCTCACTCCCGGGGCGGGGGCGGAGCTAAAGCGGGAGGGGTAAGATAATAGGTAGGAGAGTCTCTTGGGGCAAGACTGCGAGGTTGGTAGTTTTCTGTCAGTGTAAGGTGGAGGAGAGCAATTCTGGAGGGGTGGTAAGGTTGTAATGGACTTGGAGCTAAGAATTTGTGTCTGGGAGAGACACGTGAGAGGCTGTACTTTTCCATACTGTTTTGCTGCAGGGCTCTTTTTTTTTTTTTTAAACTGTCGTGGCTGCTGAAAACTTACTAGATGTATGATTTTGCACGAACCGATCTTATATCCGTATGCATTTACAAGAGACTTAGAACATAAAAATTCTTTTTGATGCTTTACGTGCATACGTAATATATCATCAGGTTCTCCATTAGTAAGAAATAATTAGACCAGTCCCCCCTCTTCCCTTTTCAGATACACGAGGAAGAAGGACTGCTTTGCACCTACGCTTGGTTGTAGTGATTGGGATAGGGAGGCCTTATGATTTGTCCTAGTGATCTGGTTTCATAACTGTTTATAGTTTTTTCTGGGTCTACAGACAGGCGGCGTTGTAGGATCTTGTTCCTTAAAGAAGGCCTTTTAACCCAAAAAGCTTAGTGAACCATACTAATAGCCAACTAAAACTTAACAAGTTATTAACTCTAAAACTAACCCTCTTGTCAATGCTATGAAATGGAAGCTTTAAACATCTTAATGTGGAGGAAGAGATAGCTTAAAGCAGCAGAGGAAAGCAGCTGTAAAAGTTGATTAAAGCTTAGGTCTGAGAGAGAAGACTAGCTTAATTAACCAGAACTACTCTCTGCCACTTTGTTCCTTTCCCAGACATAGAATCCGGTAAGAGACTACTCTGGAGATAATTTTTTTCTTTTTTCTTTTTCCCATCCAGGTTCTGTTTAAACAGAGAAGAACCTTGGAAAGGGAATGAGGTTCATTTGTTAGCATTATAACTAAAAATATTCATGTTTTACCTAAGATGAAGCTACATAGGTAGAGTTCCAGGAGTAGGAATATATATACCAAAGCTTTTCCCTTCTGTTATTTCTCTTTGGCTTATTGTGTTAGGTTTGTATGGGTAGTTTGTTTAACAGGATGCCCATTAGAAGCATTGGAGTCAAACAAGAGAAAACAAAACTTTAATATTGAAACAATGATGAGAACGATGTGATGGAATTCTTTTCTGTTTTGATGCCTAGAATTAACCAGTTTTATAAATCTCAGAGGTGGGAAACATTTTTGCATACTTCAACTGAGCCTTTTTTATTTAAAAAATAAGGACAGCAAGGTTTAAAGAAAAGTGGTTGTGTCTGATAGTTTTTTTTTTTTTTTTTAAGAGGCTCAGAACTGTACTTTGAAAGTGATTTATTTCCTTGTGTCTCTCTTTTGACCTATTTCAAAATATGGTGCTGAATTTCAGGTTTAGCAACTGTGAGTAAAATACTGGTATGAAGATTTTAAGATTCTAACGTTAAGCTCTGGTTTGGAACAAGGTCATATACTTAATGTAATACTTAAGGGAATTTTCTCCTGCAGACTCCACATACCGAGGTAGTTTTGTCCACTGGAAGGAACATCACCTAATAATTCCTTAAGTTGTAAATGCCTTAAAGCATGTAGATATGTTAATCTTGTAGGTTGGGGGCTTCAATCTCAAAATAAGTATTATATATATTAACTTTGATCAGCTTAAGACAGCACTGATTGCTAATGTTTTGTAATGCCATCTGCACAAGAATAAGCAATAGGCTTGTTATTTGTTGTGTGAAATATGTGTAAGAAAGAATGATGAATAGGAAAGACAAAAAGGAGTTTTTCTCTTTGCACTTGCCTCCCTTTGATCAAAGTGAAGAGGAAAACCTCAGGGAACTGTGCTGTAAGTCGGAGTCGTTGTACAGCCTTTCTGTTTACTTACTGTCCTGACGTCATTAAGTTTAGGGTTCAGGACTTTGGAAATGTACTTTTTTTTCCTTTTCTCCAAATTCATTGTTTTAGCCTACACAGTTTAAAAATGCAGATAACATGATTCTTGAACTAATTTTAAAGTAAAAAAAAAATCTTTAAAAGATTAGAAGGGACTATGAAAGTTTATCCTTTTTCAGTGTTTAATATGAAAACATGATGGATGTGAAGGGGGATTTAACTTGACAAAAATACGTTGGTGGTTTTGAAGAAATGTTAGCTAGATATTGTCTGTCTGTTGAAAAAGGGAAAACAGAAGAAAAGGAAAATGGATTTAAATTACATTTTTAAGTACCTGGTTGCAATTCATATCTATACATTAGAGTATCCCCAAAATGTTTCAGAACAGGATGCTAATGTTCTAATGTTCGCATAGCCTCAGCTGTACCTGGGAAGAACATGCAAGATTGAAAGCTTTCCTTTCTCCTTGGCACAGGACCTTAGTTCTAAGTTGAAAGTGTTATTTTCTAAGCTTTCAATGGGCTACTGATTAGGAAAGAACAAAATATATTTCCTAACATAAAAACCATGTTGAACATTGAAATTAAAGGACTAAATTAAGTATTAAAAGAAAAAGATGAAATTGCAAGTTTATTCATTTCAGAAATAGCATTTCATTCTATTGAACATACTTTTGGATATGAGTGGAAGACAACTTTTTCTAAAGCAGAATTCAAAGTGAGGAAATATTAAAGCTACAACTTTTAAGTTCAAGAGCAGTGTTTTTATTGAAGAGGGAGGCATAAAATATAAGTATGGTAGAAGTCAATCAGAATTCCACCTCTATGTGTAGGAAAAGTGTGGTTTTTACATTAAGAGACATACTTAGTGAAGGAGTTTAGACAGTGGGCCAAGTAAGTAAATAAGTACTGGAAGGATTTACAAGGCTAATAGACTTCAGCTATGGAAAAGGTACCCTTGAGAAGGAAGAAGGGAAAAATATTCAGGTTAGACTCTTGAAGCTATTTTTTTTTTTTTTATTAAAGTATGTTTCCTCTCTTGTAAATATATGAAGTCTCAGATTAGCCAAAAGAAACTTGCCTGTATTGTTTCTCAGTTCTGTTTCAACCAATGCTTTATTTGTGAAATAGAATAGCTTTGAAATATTATTGTCTTATCTTCTGTTTAAAGAGGACTTGATTAAAAATGAAACAGAAAAGGAACAGCATACAGACATGTTCAGTTAATTAGTACCAGTTCTAGGGAGAATCCAGAGTTCACTTAGGAAACCATGAGTTTCTTCATTTCTTGTAGCCAGAGCCTGTGAATAGCTGACATTGGATTTTAGCATTTTTCTATCTTAATATCTCTTTCTTTCTTTCTCGCTCACTCACTCACTCACTCGCTCACTCACTCACTGGCTCACTCACTCACTCACTCACTCAACATGGTCTTATTATGTAACTCTTATAACTCTGACTCTCTTGGAACTCTGGAATTCACCCTGTAGACCAGGCTGGCTCAAACTCACCAGGATCTACCTGCTTCTTCCTCTCTTCTGCTGGGAGAATTATGCCACTTTGCCTAGCAACATCCTTTCACTTTCTTAATTACTCTCTTGTTATAAA
Organism: Sigmodon hispidus; assembly: GCA_004025045.1. Lineage (NCBI taxonomy): Eukaryota > Metazoa > Chordata > Mammalia > Rodentia > Cricetidae > Sigmodon > Sigmodon hispidus. The sequence continues at coordinate 113,717 of PVIH01000148.1, forward strand.
ACTTCCCTAGGTGTTACACAGAAAACAACTAATAATCATCATTGACTGTTGAATGCCCAATAGGTGCTTTAAAACTCCTACTTACATTTATATTCTAACAACATAGTAAAAACTAGTACTTAAATACTCACTGTGTGTTAAGAATTAGCTAATGGTTATGAGCATGAACTGTGTATGGAGTTTGTATTCAGTTCTTTGATCTATTGCTTATGGGTTTTGTGGTCTTGGTCTAGTTACTTAACTTCTCTAGCTCATTTTCTTATATGTAAATAGTGATAATAGACCCACTTTATAGCATTGCTAAGAAAGTGAAAGAAGTTAAGTTTTCATATTTTACTTTTGCCATAGCCTTATAAAGTAGGTGTCACCATATTTATTCCATTATTTGAAAAATGAGTTCTTACTGTATGCTTAATATTCTTTGTTAAATAAACAATGGCAAACAAAACTGTTTCAAGACATATAAGATACAGAAGTGTACCAATGAGTAAGTAGAGGTTGGTAAAATGTAAGAATGGGTTAAATTATACTATATATGGTTAATCATAGTCTGTTTAAGGAATGTGAGCTTCAGAAGAATAAAATGTTGTGACAAGGTTGGTGAGATGGCTCAGAAGGTAAAGATGTTGCTGTCAAGCCTGAGGACTTGAGTTTGATCCCAGGAACATACTCAGTAGACAGAGACCTCCTGGCAAGTAGTCCTTTGACCTCTAGATATTAGCATACAACACTCCCCACCCCCATGGTTTTTTGAATGTTGGAACATTGATTTTTACATTGATGTATTTTAAATACTAGTTTAAGATAGATTAAGTGTCAGAACAGGATTTAAACTGGGTCTCTTTGATTTAAAACATGTTCATTTGTTTATCACTCATTTAGTTATTATGCTAAAATGAATATATATATATATTTAAAATAGTAGTTGTTGACTTGGAGTCTAGATAAAGTAGCCTGAAACTTATTTAATTTAGTTTTTTTTTCTAGTTTTTTTTCCATAACCCATTATAGCTATGTTTAACTTTTTATTAGATATTCCAAAACATCTGTGGATGTGACATTTTTTATTTGGAGGTAACTTTCACAAACTGCTTCTGAGAAAGTGTTATCAGAGAAGGCTTGCTATGATAAGTAGTGCCTTTCTTTCTCTTTTTTTGTGAATCTTTACCTTGAATTGGTGGGGGTCTAGAACTGTCGGGTCTGAAGTAGGAGCCTGGCTTTGCCCTTTATGTCCTCCACTGTACAGTAGTAAATATTATGTAAGTTTTAGTCTTACAATTAGATTTTGGTGAAGCCAGATTTCAAGTGTGAACATTACATAAATAATTTTTTTTGGCTTACTCTGGAAAATGTTTGGAACTTCATATATTAAAGTAAAAGAATTTATTTTGGACCCATACAAGATTTTTAATTGGATTGTAATTCTTAGTTTAATTGCCACAAGGTTTATTGTCATCAGAAGTTTATGAGACTGCTCCAGATGTGATTTTTCCTTGACTTTTTAAAAATAATTTATTAAAATAGTATTTGTATTTTTATAATTGTTAACATTGACTAAAGTTTTATGTTTTCGTTTGGATTGTTTTTGATATCTTTTTTTTTATCCTTTACATATCCTATTTTTTTCCCTTTGATTTGTGTGTGCTGTTTATATTTATGGGTATTTTTTATATTGTTCCACATACTTTCTTTTATTTTCATAATATAAAAATATTCCTTATTAAATTGTATTATAATTTAAACACTCACACAAGATACCTTCCTTGACCCCACATGTAAAAGATTCTTAGAATTTTTCTCTTGGTGCTATGTATTTTGCTTTCCAGAGTTAACTTGGTACTCCTTTTGGATGTAGAATTTAATTAATTGTGTTAATTTCTTTCCTATTCTTTCTGTAGCAGTTGACCAGTTCGGTTTCTTAAAAAGCTTCTACCCTTACTTGTTTTCCTTTTGTCCTGCGTTTTACTAGCTGTCTTTAGTTGATCTTGTTGCTTCCCCCATCCACATCAGTGCACATCCTTTGATTTACTACCTTTTTTGTATTAAATCTGATCTTAGAGGATTTTTTTGTCTCCTTTTTGTGTTTTGTTATATTATCTATATGCCCGTCACCTTAAAGTTTATATCTCCAGTCTAAACTTTTGTTCTTGACAAAAGCTCAGGCTTCTGGCCAGCCAACATTTGTATACACTTTTCTTCCAGCATCTAATCTTTAAGTAAATCAATTCAAAATCCCACCCACCTACTATATACAGTTTAGCACTCTGCAAGCAAAAAAGAAAAAAGTCTCTGTTGCCTAATTCCAGAGAACAGGGAGGGACACCGTAACTGATCAGATTCCTTCAGAGAAGAGAAAGAAAGTACATAGCAGTCATTGGGCCATATTAATAATGAGTTTCTTTTGGGGTAGCAGTTCTCAGAGCTATATGCTGGCAAGTTCCTTCATTTGATCTTTTTTTTTTTTTTTTTAAACCCTCCCTTGGGAGGAATGTTTTTTGACTGTTGTCTATGTTGACATTGGTTTTTTGGTTGGCTTTTTCTTGACCATGTCTAAAATGTGTAGGCATTGGCGAGTATGACAACCTTAGGAACATCATTGCTTTGTAGTCCTTCCTGTGTAGCATGTGGCTCCAAGTTTATGACTTGCAGGATAGGTAGAAAGCTTTGTCTTTCTACCACATGAGTCCTGAGATAGAACTCAGATGATTAGGCTTGGCAGAAAGCATCTTTGACCAGCTGAGCTGGCTCCTGGGCCCTGATCACAACTTTTTACAGATTATTGATATAGCTTGTAGATAAAACTTTTCAGAAATTTGGAGATTTCTATTTTAAAATCAGCTATATGACATGCATTATAGCAAAAGGTCTTTTGTAATGTTAATTTTCTTGAAATGTACTAATTCCTAATTTGCTTCTGTGCTGTCTGACCTGCTCCCTTATGTTTACTGGCTACTTGAGGACTTTGGAAATACTTGTTTTGAATGATTATCAGTCAGGGGTTAATCAGAGATGCAGAACAGGTAGGAGATTAATATATGATTGATAGTTACCTAGTTAGCTAGATAACATTCAGAGATTTATTAAAGAGACTCAGTTGTCTTCTAAGCTGGTAAGAACTGGCTAAACACACCAGTTTGAGAGGCAGTTAGGAAGTGAAATTTGTGGTCAAGCTGAAATCATGGCCAAGAGCTGGAGTTGTTCTTTCTCTCCAAGCACTTAGGAAGGAGTATCCTGTGAAGAGAGAGCAAAACGGACTCAGCTTTTGTTCAGAGTTCCATTTTTGGTATCAAGAATAAGATTTCTTCTAAGAGCTCATTTGAATAGGTCATGCTTACTAAGAAAAATCACCCTTATTTACAGTTAAGTGATTAGGAATTTGCATCTTCAAAATCTTTTTTATAATTTAGCTTTTTAAAATTAATTTTACATACCAGCCAGTTTGCCCTTCCTCCTCTCCTCTCGTTCCTTCCCTTCACCTCCTTTCTAGACCTCCATCTATTCCTCAGAAAGGGTAAAATCTCCCATGGCAGTTAACAAGGTGTGGCATATCAAGTTGGGGCAATACTAAGCTCCTCCCCCTGAATCAAGGCTGAATGAGGCATCCCATCATAGGGACTAGGTTCCCAAAGGCCAGCTCGTGTGCCAAGGACAGATCCTGGTCCTATTGCTAGGAGTTCCATGAACAGACGAAGCTACAACTGTTACACACATGCAGAGGTCCTCCTGGGTCAGTTCCATGCTGGTTGTCTTTCTGTCAGTCAGTCCAGAGTCAATGAGCTCCCTACATTTTAAAATCTTAAGGCAACAGGTATTACATTAGTATTTGATTGAAGGATGCTTTTTTTTTTTTTTTTTTTTTTTTTTTTTTTTTTTTTTTTTTTTTTTTTTTTTTTTTTTTTTTTTTTTTTTTTTTTTTTTTTTTTTTTTTGCTACACACTGGGTGCTGTCTTCCTTTCTTAAATTAGCCTAACTAGATTATCTCATCAAAGGCCATTCCAGGCAGGAAAGCTTTTGCTACTGTAGAATACTGAAGCAGCCTTTTCTAGCCTGAGAAATACCAGATCATGGTGTTTTTAGTCTGGAGCTACTTCCTTAGGCTTCTTCAGCATTGCTTTCATAAGGCTGTGTCTGCTTGTCCATTGTTGGTGGCTGAATTTAGGATTTTGTTGTTGATACATAGCTACTACTTATACATACATAGTACTTAATGTATACATATAGTGTGTACAGTACATATCTATTAAGTACATAGCTCTGAAAAAAAACAGGAAAAAATATATCGGCGGGTGCTAGCTATGTATCAACAACAAAACCCTAAAATATATATATATATACACATATGTATGTATATATATATATTGTGCTCTCCTTGCTATTATAGGCCATTGCTTACTATCTTGACATTTGTTTCCAAGTTTGCTGAATTTTTAAAAGTTTAGGATAATGACTTCTGATTTCTGTATTGAGGGATTAGGAGAGTGGTTTGTGTTAAAAGACTCAGACACATGCTCTGCACAGGGTAGGAGTGTCTGTGTGTGTTTTGTTTTTTGTGTTCTCTCTCTGATACTCTAGGCATAGTCCTTGTAAATGCACAGATCTGTGTTCTAGCTGTCTTACTACTGTCTCACCTCTTAAGTTATGCTTCCTAGTACTGTAGACTCTGACTACTGAGCCCTTGAAATGGGTTAGTGGCATTTAAGAGTGAGTTTATCATCTTATTTAATTTTTGAAGTAACTTTAAGTTATGGCTACCATATCAAACAGTGCAGATATAGAATATCCTATCAGCACAGAACATTTTGATGGCTCTACCTTGCACTGTTGTTTTGTTCAAAACAGAATTTAACATAGCTTACCAACCACAATGACTATGTCCTAGATGACCATCTCAGACTATGTCTGAGTTTAGTGATAAAAGTCTTTATAAAAGAGCAATTAAGGTTAAGTCAATTCCTATTCTAGTCTGACTGGTTTCCCTATAAAGGGAAGTTTAGCTACAGACACCAGATATGCACACAGAAAAAAAAGCCAAATGAAATAAAGGAAGGTGGTGATCATCTGCAAGCAAGGCAAGGGGTCTCATGAGAAACCAAGTCTGCTGAGAGCCTGTTCTGAGACTTCTAACCTTCATAACTGTGAGAAAAATGAATGCTGTTAGCTGTCCAACCTGTGGTGTTTTGTACTAGTCTTAGTGAATTAATACGTATCCTATGAGAAATAGGAAACAGAAGTATGGTCATGGATAGCTTTCTCTTTAAAGATTAACCAAGGAATTGTAACTATTTCTTCTCATTTATATCCTTTTGGTCAGAACATAGCTTCATAGTTTAATACTTAGTTCTTGCTATTTGGCTATGTGTCCAGATAAAGCTTGTGGGGAAATTGCCTTTATACTGTAAGAAGGGCTGTGTGTATATGGGGGATAATTAATATTTTACAAAGTTCTAGGATCACCTTGTCTTTTAGCTAAAAATACAAGAGACTGTCTCTTGGTTTCCTGAAATAATCTTGTTGACCTGGTCTTGGTTTCATCTTTGAAAAAGATGTTTCATTCAGGACCTGTGATGTTTGCCATTTAGAAGGTGAGCTAGGGGAGTTTATTCTCACCTGAGTCTCATAGATGGTTCCATTGCTAAAATGACATGGTGGGAAAATGGAAAGGGTAAGCATAGACCCTCCAGACTGTTGTGCGTTTTTCCTTTAGACTGGCTGTCTTCCTACTTAGATTTCATAGTACATTACTGATTTGTTCTACCTCTTCCCCTCATCCCTCCTTTCCATCTTTTCTCCCTATGCCTCATTCACTCCTCATGTAACAAGTGGGCTAATCTTTCTGAAATGTAGGTCATTACTTGAATACTGTTCTTAGAATAAAAGTGAAGCTCTTAATTTGGTCTGTAAGACTTTTTTAAACTACTTTTGTTGCTGTAGTCTCATTTTGTATCCCTTTTAGCTCAGTCTTTGTCATTCTGAGCTAGAAGGTCCTGTATTGGGGTCTTTTACTAGGATGTTCTTCCCTTGACTCCTGACTTTTCTTTTTCTTAATTTTTTTATTTTATGCATATGGATGTGTTCTGTATTTTTATGTGTATACTACTTGTATGTCTGTGGCTTGTTAAAGTCAGAAAAAAGGTGTTGGATCCTCTGGAATTGGAGTTATAGGTAGTTGTTGGTTGCCTTGTGGGTGTTGAATTGAATCCAGGTCCTCCAGAAAGAAGAGCAGCCAATGTTCTTAACCACTGAGCCATGTCTCCAACCCCTCTTGATTTTTTTCTTGATTTTACCCTTCGGGGTAAAATTATTGAGGGAGACTTGCCCTTCTACATCTCCTCTTCTGCCTTTTCATTCCCACCTCTAAGTTGACTACTATGAGAAACAAGCCATATATTGTTAAGCTTTAACAATAAATATTTGAGAGGATGATTTTGAAGCCTATTTATTAAAAGGGGTGTGTGTGTTTACTTGTTTACTATGCCCAAATATCAAACAATCTCTTATTCCCATGTTCACATCAGCATTAATCATCAGTTGAAGCTTGTAAAATTGGTTAGCTTTAGTGAGTGTGCATGCATGTGTCCATGCGTGTACACTGGTAACATAGATATATGTTTATGGATATTCAAGATGTATTCATTGATTGCATTGCCCACTTTATTAAAGCAGGTGTCTTACTTGAACCCAAAACTTGCTGGTTTAGCTAGTATAGCTAGCTAACTTGTTCCAGGGATCTACTCCCTATTTCTGCCTCCTATATTTTGGAATTACTAGATAGTCTGCTATGCCTGCCCGGCTTTGATATGAGTGATGGGTACCCAGCTCTGTTCCTGCACAGCAAGTGCTATTTCCACTGAGCCATCTCAGTGAAAAGTCATGTCTGGTTTCATGTGATTAAGTGTAATACTCTGGGCTGCTTTAATGTCCTAGAAAACAGATACTTGTTTGGTCACTGATGTGCCCTGAATTTGGATTCTGACCTGCCAGATATGCTCTAGAATTACCTTTTGCAAATTGCCACAAATATTTTTATGTCTGTTTTGATAAGATATACATTTGCCATGATGCGTAACTTTGAGTAGTATAGCCCATAAACACAACATGCTTCTTTTTTTCAGGATCTTCATCTTCCTTTACTGAAATTACGCAGATGTGTGTGTGTGTGTGTGTGTATGTGTGTGTGTTTAATAGAATTTTTTGTGCATGAGTGTTTTGCCTGCACATATGTTTGTGTGGGATCCCCTGGAACTTGAGTTGTGAGCTGTCAAGTGTGTGCTGGGCATTGAACCAGTGTTCTTAATTTCTGAGCCCATCTCCAGATCTCCTTATATTGCCCTGGCTGTCCTGGAACTTTGCCTAGTTGACCAGGCTGTTCTCACAAGTTTCTACCTGCCTCTATCTCCCCAGTCCTGAGATTAAAGGTGTGTACCAGGTCTGGCAAGTTACCCAGTTTTCATACAGCTTTTACAAACTCCTTTTGGATTGTTTTATAGTTCTTATTCTGTTATAAATTGTATCTTTTCTTTTTTTATACCTTTTAATTAGTTATTTTTGAAATATGGACACTTGATTTTGATATTTTGATCTACATGACAGCTTAACTGAATGCCCATTGTCAGAGATAAGGGAGGCTATCCTTTCCTTCCCTTACTGTAATAGAGCTGTATCACCAGTAGGTATAATGCAAATATTTCTTAGCAGGATCCTGCATCTTTTACTGTTAGCTCATTTAAGTTTTGCCAGATATGATAGCATTTGTCAAAATTTTTCATTAGGAATTTGCATTTGTGGGGCTTGTCTATTGGTTTGCGATAGGGTCTATTCATTGCCGAGACTTGATCAGAACTCAGAATCCTCTGGCCTCAGCCACCTTAGTAGTGCTGGGAATAAACGTGTGTTACCACGCCCAATTTAAATGCATTTTGAAGTGTATTAAAATGGTTATTATGCTTCCCCTACTGTGCAATGATAGACACTAAACTGTGTTTAGATCACTTGATCTTATTTACTATTATTTTTAGTACATTTTTGGATTTGATTTCAGAAACATTCTAACTTATGTTTTATTTATTGTCCACTTTAGATTTATAAGTATGTGAGGAAAACCTTTTTTCTTACATCAGTTGTGTAAAGATTCTTTTATTACATATTTCACTTATACTTACTTTTTCTTAAAAAACATTTTATATGTATGGCAGTTTGCATGTGTTTATAATAATGTATCATGTGCTTGAAGGGCCAGAAGGGGCCTTTGAATACCCTGGAATTGTAATTATGAATAGTTGTGAGTCTGTGTGGGTTTTGGGAACTGACCATCAGAGTGTTAGTTTGATTATAATGCCTGTTACTTTTTTTAAACTAATTAATGTCTTGCAAAAGCTAACTTTTTCTTAAATTATAAACAATGCTAAGTAAAATCTTACTAGTTGTAAAGTGTCGGTTCAGTAATGTCAGGAAATGTTCTGCAACAGATCTCCAGAATGTTTTGTCTTGCAGAGTCAAAAGTGTACTATACATCCTTTAGAGAACTCTACGTTGTCCTCTGCTAACTTTTCATTTCTTAGTTATAGTTCTACTTTTGTAGCTGAAATAAATGGAATCATATAGTGACTATCTTCAATTAAAAGATGTTGTCAGGGTTTATCTGTGTTGTTAAAAGTGTGACAAGATTTCCTTTTTAAGTTGAGTGATCTCTCATTGTATGTACGTATTACATTTTGTTCATCAGCTGGTGGGCATTTGTGTTCCTTTTATCTCTTGGATAGTCTGTCTTTTTTACATGTAATTAATTTCACATTTATGTAAGCTCATGGAAAGAGAGGGGGACTTAATTTTATGTTTTCAGATAGTTAATTGACTTAGGTATTGAACATGCTATCCCTTCCCATTGTTTGAAGTATTATCTTTTTTTCTTGTTTTCCACAGTAGAATAATACATCATTGTATTTCCTCAATGTGTTCATCTTTATATGTACACCATTTGTATTTGCTAAAGACCCCACAAAATACTTAAGGACCTTATAAAAATGGATTATGATGTGCTTATAATCTCAGTGCTAAGGACGTAGAGACTAGAGGGAAGGTCCCAGTCTAGCTGAGCTCCAGGTTATATGAGAGAACTTGCCTCAAAAAATGAGATGCATTTGAGACATATGTGTCAGGTTTACCTCTGGCCTGCATATTCATGTACACTCACACAAATATGCACATATACACATGAACATTTCTATACACAGGAAAATTAGATAAGCTAATCAGTTTCACATGTTGATAAAAAGGTAACATCTGTGAGTGGCTTATGATTGACAAACTTAATTTTATGTATTGTTTTTTTTTTTTTTTTTTTTATGTAATCCAGGTGTTGGTTTGCTTGGTTTGTTGGTTCACTGTACAGGAGATTGAACCCAGGACCTAGTTAATGTAAAGTACTTTTCCACTGATGTAAATGTTTGTGTTTTTTTGTTTGTTTGTTCATTTTGACAGGATTTTGATATTATTAGCTTCATTGTCACAATTCTCCTGCCTCAGCTTCTAGTACTGGCAAGTACTGTTATGTCTGGCTCATAGAGTGGTCTTTTGTTGCAATTTTTTTTTTCCCCTCTTGTGCAGGCCTGACTTTGTTCCTTCTTTCCTCTGTATATAGCTAGCTAGCTAGAGCTTTTATGAAGAAGACAGCCACTTGCAGTGAGTGTCGTTTTACATACATGATCATCTAGATCAGTGGTTCTCAGCCTTCCTAATGCTGTAACCCTTTTACTATTGTTCTTCATGTTGTGATGACCCTCAACCATAAAATTATTTTTTTTCTTTATTACTGTAATTTTGCTATTATGAGTCATAATGTAAATATCTGCCGTGAGATCCCGAAGAGGTCATAACCCACAGATTGAGAACTTCTGATCTTGATTTTCTTTAGACCTACTATACTCTATACAATGTTAGTGCAGGATAGATAGGCTGAGTATTTTGTAGTTCTCTTCAGCTCTTGTTCTGGTCTCTTAAAGTTTGTTTTGTAATCTTTTAAAATAAAAGTATCTCAGTGTTCAATTCTTGAGTTAGATACTGAGTCTAAAGCCAGTATGCATGCTAGGTAAGCCTTCTTAGCACTGAGCTAAGATACATTTCATTCATTTGAGAGAATAGGACAACATCCTTCCAAGAAAGTCTTTCGGAAGTTTCTACCAATAACTACCATAAAATTGCTGGCATTATTCAATTTTATATTGTAGTACTTTTAAAGGGACATCACATTAACTTTATTTGCTAGATTACATAGTAAATGTTGACAGAAAGCTTAAAGACTGAAGCAAGATAGAGATTAATAATTAAATCTTTTTTACATATCAAATTTTTAAGCTTAATCTTTTGTCTGTTCCTGTACATTTTCATACAGATGACTAAATACATATTTATGGAATCAAAGTTTGGTTATACATAAACAATAATGTTTAAAAAATATTTAAGTTTTCCTAATTAGTATCATAGAGTCTGCATGTGACATTCTCTGTGTTTGTCTATACATGTACTACTTTTATTGGATGTGGAATGTTACCTTGTTTTCCAGTTTGGAAATTTTGTTGTTTTTGATGTTCTGCTATTTTGATCATTTCTGTGAATGTGTATGTGTTTTAGTATTACGGTACAACATGTTAATGGTGAAAGTGCTACACCAGGTACTTTTTTTTTTTTTTTAATTATTATTAAAATTGTGTGTGTGTGTGTGTGTGTGTGTGTGTGTGTGTGTGTGTGTGTGTAAGGATATCAGGACATTTTGTGGGAGTCTATTTTCTCTACCTTTATGTGGGTTCCTAGAATTAAACCAGGCTTGCATGAATACCTCTGCTGAGCATCTTGTTGGCCCCATGAGTCTATTTTTTACCTGTCTTTTATTCATGTCAACCTCAAATTTTGAAACTGTAGTGCCTCTCTTTGTTAGATGTTAATCTGCTAGATTGAAAGCCAGACTACAAGCTGTGTTTTAGTCATGTATACTAATCTAGTCATATACATTAATATGGGAAGATTCCATTGACTGCTTTATCCATAATATTTATTGCATCTTTGCATATTTTGTAATTGTAAGTAATTACAATTACTTACATTTACCAAAATATAATTGTATATATTTAGTTAGTGCTTACTAAGTTCTAGACACAGTTTTGATTGCCTTATGTATATTCCACAATGGTAGGTCTTACCACTACATTTTATAGTTGAAAAAAGTCAAGGCGTGCAAGTCACTTTCTCAAGGTAGGAGTAAATGGTGGAACTGGAATATGGGCAGTATCCATTAAAGTTCCTTAACTCCTTTGCTGTACTGTCTCCTATCCTTTTATGGCCTTTCTAGTAATTGCTCCAGTGGATTTTTGTATAAATTGTAGAGCCTAGCATATTATTTTGTTTTTTATTTGTGTCTTCTTTTAGATGTATAAGAATGTTTTCTTAGTCTACTTTAGGTGTATGATGTACTCCTTACCCTCAAAAGATTTTGAATGTCTTGTTAATTTTGTTTTGTTCTATTTCATCCTGTTGGTTCTCTAACCTCCATCTTGAAAATATTCATTCTAGATTGTGAAGGTGATTAGTAAATCAGATACTGTCTTTTCACTATTGCTAAACATCCTATAAAGAAACATACTTGTATATAACCTGGTGTTATAAGTTCTCAAATGTGAATTGGGAGTAATGTCCATGCTGCCTGGTAAGTATGACATATAAATTGAAGCTTTCAGACCCTCAAACAAAAGAAAACATTGTTGAACTTTTTAATAGGGGCTGTGTGACAGATTGTATATGGAATGTTTGTGAGCTTATTAGGGTTTCTATAAATACCATTGTTAGAATTCAAAGGTAAGGAACTTTAGAAAGCCTTGTGAAAAATGTAACTATTATTAAGATACTTGCTTTTTAAAAGCTTTTATTATTATATTTATTTTTGTGTGTTTGCCATGGCATACAGGTAGAGGTTAGGGACACCTTGTAGGCACCATCACTTGTCTCCTTTCAGCTTGTGGGTTCTGGGGATTGAACTCAGGCTATCAGGTGTAGTCTGAAGTTTCTGGCCTGGCCTAGCCCTAGCCCTGAAGGTCCAGACCTACAGTCCCTTAGTCCCAAATAATCATACAAAGGCTTATATTAATTACAAGTTGTTTGGTCTATAGCTCAGGCTTAATACTTGCTAACTCTTTAAGTTAACTCATATTTCTTACTTATGTTTAGCCATGTGACTTGGTACTTTTTCTCAGAGCAGCATTCTCATCTTTCTCCCTCTGTGCTTGCCTGTGTCTGCTGTGCTCATCTGCTTCCCAGAATTCTCCTAGTCAGCTAGCCTCACCTATACTTTGGCAAGTCAGCATTTTATTAAACCAGTACGAGCAACAAATCTTTACAGTGTACAACAGCAATGTCCCAAGGTTGATTTATCTACTGAGCCACATTGATTGCTAGCCAATTTTTATATCAGCTTTTCCCTCTCAGGATAAGTGAAGAGTTACATGGAAAGCTGAGTTACGATTAATGTAGTGTACAGCTACTGCTTCATTGCTTAGCCACCTGTTGTAATTGGATGCTTCCTGTCCCTCCTGCCTGTTCTCAAATACTTGGCAACCACTTCCCAAATTACCGCACAGAGGATTTTATAATTATAAATGCTTGGCTGATAGCTCAGGCTTATTACTAACTAGTTCTTCTTCTTAAAATAACCCATAATTCTTATCTATAAGTTACGTGGCTTGGTTCCTTTTCTTGCTTCTCTGCATTTGCTGGCTCTTCTCTTGACTTATTTCTTCTTGCTCTTCCTAAAATTCTCCTAGTCTGGCTCTGGAGACTCAATCTCTTCCTACCCAGCTGTCAGCCAATCAACTTTTTTTATTAGCAGATGAGAGTAATGTATATTCATAGTGTAGAAAACCTATGAAGCTATAACTCCATTGTATCGATATTGATGGAAATTTTCTTTGAATAAACTTACATAGATGATCCACTATATTCTTTTAACCTCCTTTCTCACAGTGTTTGATTAATGATGTTTGTTTTGGTTACTGTTCCTTTGCTGTGAAGAGACACCAAGGCAACTTATAGAAGAAAACATTAAATTGTTGGCTTGCTTACAGTTTAAGAGGTTTAGCCCATTATTATGGCAGAAATTATTGTGGCATGCATGGTGCTGAGCAGTAGCTGAGAGCTTTCCAGAAGATTTGGGTTTAATTCTCAGAATTCACATGGCAGCTTAAAACTGCCTTTACCCTAGTCTCAAGGGATCTGATGACCTCTTCTGGCCTTGAGCACAAGGTATGCATGTGGTACGCAGACATACATGGATGCAGCACACTCAACACACATGAAACAAGAGAATGAAAATATAGTTTAAAACATAGATGTAACCTTTAGTGGGAGACTTTCCTTTACATGAAAACAAAGCAAAATGGATTGTGGCAAAAAAAAAAAAGAAAAAAAAAGAAAGAAAATATATGTCAGTCAGGGGTTCAGTATGGTGTGTACTGAGAAGTTGCATACTAATGGAGATATAGATACACTAAAGTAGATTTTCCTTTGTGTGACAACTCTAGTGATCCTCTGTCTAGAGTCATTGTAGATTGTAGCCTAGCCCTAGAGATAATTTAATGTAATATATTTCTTAATACATTAAATTATGAATTTGCAAAGGATAGTCGTGGTAATTCAAATAATGACCTGCAGTTTAACCATTCAAAGTAATTGGACATTTATTTCAGAGAACCGAGGCCATCAAGGAATCAGAAGAGCTAGTGACAGCCATAGGATTCCTTGAGCTTCTGGGTAGTTTGTCTCTCCCAATGTTTCATGCCTCTGGCTTTAACAAGATTGTTTCCTTACAGTTTTATGTGTATATTTCCAGGTCACCTCCAATTTGGATGTGTGTGTTGGAGTGTGAGTGTGAGAGTGTGTGTGTGTGTGTGTGTGTGTGTGTGTGTGTGTGTGAGAGAGAGAGAGAGAGAGAGAGAGAGATTTCTCTTTGTTGGCAGTTGCTTTGGAGCTGGAGATAGTTAATATGTTGTCAGTATAATAAAAGTACTATACCATTAGCTTATTTAAAAATAAAAGCATTGAAGTAAGTAATTTTTGTTGTGCCTCTATTTTTTTTTTAAAAAAAATTTTGTACAAGACTCATAAATTTGAAAGGTCGATGGGACTTAAAAATAATTTTTACATATGTAGATCGTATTGTGTGACTATTAAAAAAATAATTTACGGTGTGACCAAGCTGTCATGGGGAGAGGTGACAAGTAAGTGTCAGCATACACAGCTATATTACTTCAGATGTGCTAGGAGGCACCAGCTGCCTTCTTTACTGTGCTTACCTCTGTTGCTTAAGCTTGGGTAAGGATGCTTAAATTATGTTTTGTATACAGGCACATCTAGTTTGAATTTTTTTTTAAATGTAGTGATTCTTTTCTGTACTGTTCTAGGTTGAATTTTATATTTTATTTATTAATTGGATTTGAGAAGATTAGACGGGCACTATAAAGATAAAAAAAAAAATGGTGAAGATTTTAGACAGATGGTAAACTTGGCCAGGAATCTTGATGGAGTGCATGAAGATTATAACTTTAAAGTAGACCTTTCTTTTTTTTTTTTTTTTTCTTCTCCCATTTTTGTATCCAGGATGTAGTATAGACCTTAAAACCTGGAAGTACTCAGTAAATGTGTAAACGAATGCACAGACTCTTAACAGAGATCTTTAATGCCAGTCAGGCTGTATAGTCCCAGCTTTTTTTTTTTTTTTTTAAAGAAAAAGATACTTGGGCTTTGGATTTGGTCTTATTTTTCTTTTCTTTTAATGAGCCTGTAAAAATTTTTATTTAGACAATAAAATTAATTCTTTTAAAAATAGGGGCTGGAGAGATGGCTTAGCTATTAAGAACAGTGACTGTTCTTCCGGAGGTCCTGAGTTTGATTGCCGGCATTCACATGGCAGCTAACAACTTTCCATAATTCCAAGATCTGATACCCTTACACAGTTATACATGCACGCAAAACACCAATTCACATAAAATAAATAAATATTTTTTAAAAAAATAAAAATAATATAAGCAGAACATAGCCTTTGTTATATTTTGAACATATTCATGTCAGATGTGTCAGAAAACTGGGGTATTATTTACATGATGCTCTGTGTTAATAAAGCTCTTTAAGTATTGGGACTGATATTGATACCATGCAGTATTCCAGCACTCTGAGGAGAGGTGAGGTGTTTCAGTAGTTTCTCAGCCACATAATAGTTTGTATGCCAGTCTGTACTATGCGAGCTTCTTTCTTAGAAATATTAAAACAAAAACAGGAGACTTAAATGCTCTTTAATGTTGCCCATTCTTTGTCTTAGTGTACGTAGAAAAAATTACATTAAAATTTCTCCTTTGAAAATGGATAATTTGATTGGTTATGGTGATGGATGCCAGTAAACTCAGTTCTTGAGGCAAGAAGATGAATTCCAGATTAGATTAGGCCACATAACAAGTTCTCTGACATCCTGAAACCACATAGTGAGACTTTGTTTTTAAATATAAAAGTCTCCGCAATACTTAGAAAGTAAACTAGAAGACAAGTTAATTCATTTAACCATGTTTTATTTATAAGAATATACCAAAAATATTTCCTTTTTTAAAAATATTTATCTTTATTTTTTGTGAATTGGTGTTTTGCCTACATGTATAACCGTGTAAGGGTGTCAGATCTCAGAATTACAGACAGTTGTTAGCTGCAATGTGGATGCTGGGAATTGAACTCAGGTCCTCCGGAAGAACAGTCAGTGCTCTTACCCACTGAGCCATCTGTCTCTACAGTTAACAAGACAAGACTAGCCAGATGTATTGATGCATGCCTTTTTTTTTTTTTTTTTTAAGATTTATTTATTTACTATGTATACAGCATACAGAAGAAGGTACCAGATATCATCATAGAAACTCAGGACCTCTGGAAGAATAGTCAGTGCTCTTAACCTCTGAACCATCTTTCCAGCCCCCAAAATATTTCTTGATGATTCTGGGTGTTTAGTATACTAAGTTCTTGCAGAGACATCTGTTCATAGTAGATTTCAAATCTACAATGAAACAAAACATCAACATCAAACCTTGCATGGAATTTGTATTTTAATAGAAGTAGTTTACATTTTTACAGGTCAGATTATTTTATCCCATTCTCCAAATACATACATTTTGTTAGACTCTGTTGTAACATTTTAAACAGTAATTGAGATTATTTATTAATATGTTAAATAGTAATGTTAATTTACTATTGATAAAGGGAAGAAGTTAAGTGCAAAAAGATGTAACTTCTGAGCTTTCATGAAGTGTAATGTTGAGGAATTAAGTATAAACCTAAATATCTTTATGCCTAATTCTGATTTCAGATTTAGGATTTACAGTAGATTTTTGTCAAAACACTTGTATTTGTAGGAAACAGTATCAATCAGTAGGTTTAACATAGAAAGCATTTTTGTACTTACGCATGTTTAGAAAGTTAACATATGACTGTATTTTGGTATGTATAGAGTATGCATACTGAAGAGTTAATGATAGTGTTATAGGCTGTTACAGACAGTATAAGTGCCTATCGGTAGTGGACTGATGAGCTATACATTATTGTTTTATTGAAAATTAGAGCAGTTGTCAGAAATAGATTTTGCATGTGCTAGTGGGAGCATATATTGTAGAGCACTTTATTTAAACAGTGAGGGTGCTCAACATACAATTTCCATATACATTCCAGTGCTGTTTGGAGAACTGGGACCAAAATCCATAGTGTATAACCTTTGTGCAGCTTCATGCATATGTCCTAAAAGGAAAATGAAACTGAACAACTGAGCTGTAGAGAATCTGAAAATTAGATTGATGTTCTTTAAGATTTGGACTCCATTATATACATCTTATTCTTACCCTTAGACCTAGAAAAAAATAGCTACCTGTGATTCAGCAAGGGATGATTCTTTCCTTTTCATGTATAAAAACTGACATCCCTTCTGAGTGTGTGTGTGCACACTAAGTGAATAGTTGTACAGATACCATTTTTGTTGTATTTAATTTTTTGCAGTGGCCAGAATCCATCAGTAAAGAGCCCATGGAAACAGGGCCAACTATGCATAGCATGCCTGCATTTATGTAAAAATCGAGTCTTATACTAAGGTATGCATGAAAAATATATGCTGTTATACTCATTGGTTGTACCTCCTAAAGATGATAAGAGGCTTACTTATCTCTGTTTTTAATTTTATCTATTTTTGTGGTGCTGATGATAAAACATACCTTGCATATGCACATGGTCAGTGCTCTGCTGCTGAGCTGCATCCTCGGTCCTGTGTATTCATTATGTTTTATGCTGTTATGCTTTCCATGTATATGTATTACTTTATAGGTAAAGGATATAGTTAGTAAAAGAGAAAATAAGCTTAATGGTATCAAAAGAATATTACTGTGATAAATTAGAAATACATCTAGAATCTTTCATCATTTTATGGCATAGCTAGATTAGAGATATGTGGTAAAACAGATATGCATTGATGTTTTATAGTGTCCTTTCAAAAATCAAAAATCTTGTATTTTATAAATATTTTTACTAAATTATTTTCTAAGTCTTACAGTCTTTAATTTATGGTTGACTGGGCTGTTGTGCAAATGAGGTTTTTGGTTGTTGTTGTCCCCTTTTAATTACTTTACATTGTAAGGGAAAGAAAAATCTAAATACTTGTGAGAAATGAATTTTTTAGTATGTTTTTCTGTGGATACCATCTAAAGATTGTCTTTTTGATTGAAAAAATGAATTTTGAAATTTCACCAGGTTGGATTGCAACCACCAAGAATAAACAAAATTTAGGGAAATGTCAATGCAAAATAGTGTTCTAGCTTGATAATACATTGTATATACTTTCTGTCTTAGCTGCTTTTTCCTTGTTTAGATCAGTTCTGGTCCTTGATGCTTAGTAAACTTCTGGCTGGTTTCTCCTTTTTAATGTGAAACTATTTGTATCTTCAGTAAATATTTTTAAAAAATTGATTGTTCTTCTGTAAGTTATTTTTTGCATTAGTTTATATGTGTATCTTAGCATGTTATTACTTATACTTTAATATCATTGCCATTAGAAAAAAATGGTCCCTTCTCATTGAAATGGGTTTTGGACAGTTGATAAAGATGTGCTGCTCCCTCCCCTCCATAAAATAAGATTAAACTGATAGTGACTCACTTTTAAAAAGGATGAATCTTAAGGCAGATGTGCTATATCTTTCATAGTATTTTGCTTTCTTTAACATTGAGTCATTGTATTATCAAAGTGGTTTAGAAAGGAAAGCTAGTGGGAAAATTACTATTTTGATTATAATAAAATATTGCAGAACATTTGAAATGTATATTCTGTTTATTCTGAGAATATTGTGCAGTTGATTTTCTCCTTCCCTCTTTATGTGGGTTCCAGAGTTAAGCCTGTGCCCCAAGCCCTTTACCTACCGTGCTACCTTGTTATCCCCAAAGTCAGTATTTGGTTTGAGTTTTGGAATGGGGAATCTTATTTTTTTATTTTTTTTTTTAAGAGACAGAAAAGATTTGAGAAGGCTTTTCTTGGCTTAGGAGAAAAAAGAGTGAGTGTTCTAACCTGTGAGTTCTTGAAGTCATACCTCCCTGTCTTTGCTTACTTACCTTAAAGTTCTGAAGGCGAGAACCCTAAGTCCTCTTAGGCTAGAGATGGAGTTTAGTTGAGGCTTAAAGTTAGTTGACCTTGAAAGTAGGAGATAAAATTTAGTTTGCTGGCTCACTTTTTGCTAGGTTTCAATGGGGAGATTATTTGGAGAAGCTGCCAAGTAGACGGTACCATACCTAAATGTAGATACTAGGTGTGGGCCAACAGCAGTAGCACTTACGATATTGCTTGTTTGCCATTAACTTCATTGAGTCCCACAAATTTTAGGTTTAACGTGGCTTTGGCTTTGTTATGGAACTCTGTGCCCAGTCTGAGACATTGTTTCCTTATCCATGACATGTAAATAATACTGTCTGGAGAAAATAGATGATTCTGAGAATAAAATACAGAGCAAGCTGCCTGGATTCACCACTTTCATCAGTGTACCTGGGAATAATTTGACATGCAGCTTTATACTAGTAGTCTGGTTTCCACAGTTTTAAAGTGGATATCATACAGCATCTTTTAAAACTGAAAATTGAGTTAATAAACAGAAAAGCATTTCAGGTCATATAGTAAACCCACTAAGCTTATTATTAGTAGTACTATTTTAAGTTACTTTCATGTAGCTGAGTTGTTTTGAGGGTTTTTAAACTTAAAACTTAAAACTTATATGTTGCCTGCCACAGTAAAGGTATGTCTATAAATGCTATACAGTAGATACTTTACCTTGCTTCATCTCATATGAACTTGTTAGGAAGAAAACTCATCTTGGCCAACCCTAAAATACTTTCTGATATACTATAGTTATGCCAAATGTCTTACAATATTTATGTTAACAGAAAAACTACACTATTGTAATTAGTGAATGAAGGCATTACCAGAAAATGAATATACTGTGGTATATAGTAGATGTTCATTTGATACTTAAAGGGTTTTATGAACAGTTGAGTTTATAGGAAAGCAGTTTTAACATTTTAAAAATCTGCATTAAGATAATTCTTTACTTTTAAGCCAGTTAGAGTAGTTAGGTATATTATATAATCCATTTGCTTGATGTTTCAAATTCCTAACGACATTATCATGCCTCCCCCTCCGCATCTTCATAATATAACAATTAATCTCATTGTAAGACTTTACTGAGGATAAATTGCTGTGTAACCCACTTGAACCTCTTTTGTTCGATCAGGAAACTAACATGTTAAGAAGCTTTAAAAATACATAAACATACGTATGTATTCTCTTAGGAAAATTGGGATTTAATAATTTGTAATGATAAAATAATTTTATCTAATAAAATTACTTGGGAGAAGTTTGCTTTGAAATAGAGCCTCTGCGTCTTTAAAGAATAACGGAGTGAGTCACCCCCTGCTCTTTTGGTAGATGCCTGGCTGGTGAACAGCTAAGCTGCTTTAGGCATGTAATAGAACATTCCATTTCCTGTTCCCTTGCTGACACAGAGGAGTGTTCCTGCTGGCAATGATCTAATCATAGTGCAGTAAGAAACATGGCAGTTTGATAAAACATGGTGGAGACAGCGGCTGAAATGGAAGCGTATGTGCTAGAAGACATTCTTGAGGTAGGGTTAGGTCTGTAAATGAAATGAAACTTGAAATTTGAACAAAGAAATCTTATCTGCTAAAATTATTTCACAGATGAATAGATTAGAGGAGAGAGCAGAGAGGCAGAGCATAAAAGCAAGACACGGACAGACCTTATTTCCTGTAAGAATGTATCAGTCTGCTTCACATGATTATTTAACTCTAAACTGACTTTGTTTAAACCATGTTTTATAAATTGTTGATATATTTGGTAGGAAAAAAAGGGAGAGAGGGTTTGGACTTGATTAAAAGCCTTGTGCTGGTAGTGACCTTTAGATTAACTCATTAGAAGGTGGGGTCTGAAAAGCAGATTGAAGTAGGTTTAGTATCATATGTCTTAGAATTCATTTACATATCTAAGCCTAAAGCTGTGCTTGAAATTAATTGTAAAAACTGCTGGCTTTTAGCTTGAGAATCTAATTGCTTCATTTAAGTGGTACACTCTGATTCTAGATTTTTTTCATGTGACTTTATTGTAAAATAAATTAGGAATTTAAACCTTAAAATTTGAGTTCTGATGCTGATATACTATTGATAACAATCTTTTATGATTTAAGCCATGAGTATTTTAAATTACACTTTTTTTTTCCTGATTGTATCAGTTTTAAGTGACACCATTTGACTAGAAAGCAGTTCAAGGAAATAGGTGTCGAAGTGAAACTGTGATTGATTATGGCCTTGGTTGTAGCTACCAAAAATTTGTATTTACTTAAATCTCATTTTTTTTTCCCTCTGTGAGGATGCAGGGCTTTTATTGTGGTGGTTACTGGTCACCCCCCCTTCTCCCTCCCCACCCCGTTGTCTCCCCCCCTTCCCCAAGAAAGGAAATAAAAAGCCTGGCTATTCGGGTGTAGAGGCTTTGTGATAGTGTGAGGATAATTGTTACCGTTTCACTGTCTTCCAGAGAGGGATTTCATTGTGGGTAGAGGGCTAGGGAGCTGCTGCAAAGGGAAGCTAGGCGGGGCCAAGAGGAGAAAAAAAGCCTGTCCGCATTATAAAGTGCTGCATGATCAATGAGCATTTTCTGGAGTCTTTCAGTGTGTGCTTGGAGCTGACATTGCAGCAAGTCTCAGGGTTCTGCAGAATGAAAACTAATTCCATTGTATTATCTACCTCCTTGCAGACACCTGCCCAACATGTTTCCCCCCTTCCTAAACGTTGTTGTGTAAGTTGAATTGTGTGGTTAATTTCCATTCTGTTTCTCTCCCACCCCCAAGCTTTGCCACTACAGTGAGTTTCCTCTAAAATGCTGAGAAATTATTTACTTGGAAACAGTATATACATTAAGAGAGTTCTGTAATTACAGTGGTCATATGACTTCATTGGCAGTACAATTTAAACATATCTAATTAGATTTCAAAGCTCTGGTGGTGGTTTTTAATTTGTTCTTTAAAACATTTGCTTGGATTTTATAGAAGTGTGAATCATGGAGATTTAAACTATTTTACAGTTTTCTTAGGAAATTTAAATTTAAGATTATAAAAGGTTTTTGATGTGTTCATTTTCTGATGATAAAATCTCTTTGAACATACTTTTGAACCCTAAGTATTGATTCTTTATGTCTATCATAATAGTTGCTTATCATTATTTTCATTAAAATTGCCAGATTTAGATGTTGCATTGCCTAATTTATTCATTGTTAATCAGTTATTAAAATCACTGCAATTTTGTTTGTCCTAATTTTCCACCTATTTTGATTTGATTTCTTATACTTGTTACACTAAACTATATTGTACTTTAAAAAAAATGCTGCAGTTAACTTTGAAATGCACGTTTTCAAAAGTTCTTCATATTGTGAATAGACCAATCTTATATAATAAGCTTTCCAGAAAAATATCTTGTCTTCTTTTTTATAAGAGTTTACTTATTATAAATGTTCATGATGAATAGTGAAGGGGATCTGTACACCAGTGTCAATCTTAGTATTGTAAGTTATTTAAGCTAGTTGAAGTGCATTGTAGTTTTTGCCTTTGCCATTTTATTTATTAGACATACAGAACTTTATTGGATTTTTATTTATATTTAGTTAACATTGTCTTCTGGTTTGTAACTTGATTCTTTGAAACATACAAGTGTTAAAGGTGCTTTCATTACATCTTAGTAAAAGAGAACTTAAAACCAGGAAATACAGGCATATTATTATAGTACTGTGGTTTTGTTTTTTAATTTTAATTTTTAAAATTCCCTGTGGTTTACCTCACTTTAACATCTTAAGCATTTTAAATAGAATCCAATCACAAGTATATGTGTATATATATATATACACACATGCATAAAGTCTAGTTGAAACTCTAAATTTTAAATGAAATAAATTTCTAATTTTATAATAGAACCAGAAGAGGTTGATTGTATTTTTTATTATTGCTTTCAACTGCGGAGTTTATTGAATGAGAATAATTTAGCTAAATAAGCACTATTTTTCTTTCCAAACTAGTCAAATGTTTCTGTCCCTTCTGCTACATTTCTGTAAAAGGAGTTAATAATACCCAGGGAATTAGAAAATCACACTTAATAGAAATAGGGCCTTCATCTAGTGTATGAATATTTCTTTTAATGTAGTATTTGCTGTTTTGTATAGACCTAGTTTTAATTTTAGAATATCATGGTATTCTTGTCATATGCAGTAGCCAGTCTCAGTAGTCATCAGAGGCCCTACAGGAAGAAAAGCACTCAATTCTGTGGTAGGTGTGGAGTAGCCTGAATCTGAGTGACTAAGAGTAGTGTATATAGAAACCTGAGGTACATATAGTGATTTTTGGATACAATAACATGAAATACAGGAAATCATTTATAATTTTAATTACATGTCAGATCGTTTAAAGTCTATCTTTGGTTTTCTTTTCTTTTAAAAACAAATTTATGGAAATAGGACTGTTCCTAGTACTGAGTATACTTTTCATGCTCAGTGTTTTATTTCTTGATCAATTAAAAAGCTATGATTATAGATTTGTGCTTGATATTATGGGTCACATTATCTATAAGGTAAAAAGCCCTGACTCTAGTTATCAATTGAACATTTGATTGTACTCTTTTAAGGTGAAACTGAAATAATGGTATTGAAGCTAAAGACAGGTTTATCATATGCAACCCCTTCTTACTCTATAACCTTACTTTGATA
Source organism: Sigmodon hispidus (assembly GCA_004025045.1). Taxonomy (NCBI): domain Eukaryota; kingdom Metazoa; phylum Chordata; class Mammalia; order Rodentia; family Cricetidae; genus Sigmodon; species Sigmodon hispidus. Next base: position 137,073 of record PVIH01000148.1, read on the forward strand.
GTGTGGTTTTTGTTTTTAAATTGAGAGTAGAAAAGTCACAGAGCAGTTACTATTTTTTATTTGTTAAGAGATGGGCAAATGGTAAAACATTCCACTTGTGGTTCAATTAAGGAAAGATCTGTTTGTTGTTTACCATTGCTTTGGTAGTTGTTCTAACCTCTTTTAGCAGATAACTATCTTTTTATATTATGAGACATACCAGGATATTTAACACATATCATTCATGTACTGTACCAGTAAATTTTATGATATATAGTTAAGTTTTGTGTTGCTGTAGTGGCAGTTTCTACTGGGAAGAACTGGACTTAACTAATCCTTAGATCACAAGTATAAGTTGTTTCGCTAGAAATACGTATAACAAAATATGTAAATTGTTTCAGTTGATAACTAATTTCAATTCAGTAAGAGGTTTTAGAATTAAGATGAGGCATGTTGGATGACTAAATATCATGTTTACTCACTTTTAGATTTTTGTTAAGTACATGCAGGGTGGGTGGATTGGATACCTGAAAGTCAGAAGTTAGCCTAGCTTATTTTGTTTCAGAAGGTTAAATTTTAAGAGTACAGAGGAAGAAATGTTGCTATTAATGTTTAAACAGTTTATTGAGAGCCTGCAGGGATTCCAATTTGTTTACCAGAATTCTTCATTGTTTATATCTAAACAATGAGGTCTATTTTCAGAAGTATCTTTAGAAAGCTGACATGTTTAATATATTAATTTTTGATTAATCTGAGTCTTCAGGGTTGGAGACATGGTCTCACTGTGTAATAGTCCTGGGTGGCTTTTATGGGTGGCTTTTAACTTTTCCTGTGCCTCTAATGTGCCTGCCTGTGTATTCTGAATGTACCACCATCAGTCTTGCTTAAATTGTCATTTTTAATTTTTTATTGTCTAGATTTTATTTAAATGTTTTCATAGGTTTTCTTTTTATGTATTTTGTGTGTGTATTTTTGTGTGTGTGAGAGTGTGTGTGTGTGTGTGTCTGTCTGTCAAAATATCCTATGCTGCTTTTATTTCTTTTATTCTTAACATTTAATATCGTTTATGTACATATATAATACACACATACTTGTTTACACATACTATACATACATGTTCTTTTGTCTATTTTTTGTAGCATAGATACTCTGTTTTTAGTCTAGTTGGTCTTGAAATGGTGAATAGAGCTTGCAACATTACTTTCATACCAACTTTGGGAGAGCAATGCATTTCGAAAGGGTAAGTTTACAGTAGTAATCCCTTTAACATTTTACAGACACTCTAGTGGTGTATAGAAGCTCCAGACAGTTTACACAAAGGTAGAAGCATGTGAGTAAAAATCAGTTATTCTTAATGGAGAATATATGAGTCCAATGAGGCTTTGCAATGAGCCTCTAATCCTACACTGACCCATTGTAATCTAGTGGTCAGCGCATTGTGTGGAGTATGATTTAGAACAGTTCGCATGGTGCATGCAACATCTTTGAAATCTTCCTCATTCTAAATTTTTGGGAGATTCATTGAGAAACTTATTCTGATAAGGTAAATATGATCAGTGCTAAGTTAATGAGCATCAGAGCTCTGCTTTATTATTGGTGTCAGTGTGAAGGCCTGTGAGATGATCACTTGGTTTCATGAATGATTGGATTAATATTGACTATCAATATTTCATTTTTAGATGAAGCTAGACTTCCAGTAATTGGGTAAGTAGTTTATTTAAGAGTTGTATGAGCCATATTAACTATTATTTATTGAATATTTATATTATAATCAAAGGGGGAACAATATACCAAGTACTTAGTTATATGTTTATTCCTTTAGTGAATCTAAATGATTCATGAGAAAATAGGGATCTACTTTGTGAAAGGAATAATGACATAACCTATATAAACATTCATCACAGTAGTTAGCACATAGTTGACACTTAATTGCTAGATTTTCTTTGAAAGTAGTGCTCCATTTACTAATTTTATGCTATCATTCATTTGACATGAGAAGTTGAGCCCAAGAGATTATTCAAATAATCTTACAGTTTTAGAATTCAAGATACATAAAAGTTAAGAGCTTGAAAGCGTTTTTGATTATGAGAATTTGTATCTATCAGTATTTATACTAAAGATTATCGATCAATATTTGTATTATAAATTAAAATTTAGAAAAAAATTTATACTCATGTAAATACTAAACCTATTACTTATGCATACATTTAAAAATAAGCTATTTTTTAAAGGAAGTGCTGAGAAGAGTGTTGGTGCTTTATGTTTCTGTAAAGAACATTTAAGTCTTCATAGTTGAGAATTAAACTGTCACCTGCTTTTATGTTCACTGTTTATTGTTTTGGTGAAGTCTCAGAAGAAACTCAGCTGCACAGTGATACAAGTTTGGAAAGCATGTTAATAACTGATCATTGTGGGTATTCTTAATATCTCAGAACCTGTGCATGTGGTAGCTTCTTTCTTTTTAAATCTGTTTTACATTTACATTTACTCTTGTGTGTGTGTGTGCGCGCGCGCGTGCGCTTGCGCTCTTGAATCCAAGACAATTTACAGGAGTCTGTTGACCCCGCCTTTTGGGTTCTAGGGATGAAAATGAGGTTGTTAGGCTTGGCAACAAGCACCAGTAACTGCTGTGCCATCTAGCCAGCCCAGAAATAATAGCTTATTTAACATGGAATCCAAGAAATTATCTTTATATTTTGTGAGGTATTTTAAACTGGTGTACTTTGAATATGTAAATCACTCATTACTGTATATAGCATATTAGTCATCCGGAAGATACTATTGGGTTTTGTTGGTGGTGTTTGTTTAAAATCTACAGTTAAAAATAGTCAGGTCCCGGGAGATGAGACTCGGCCTGAATTTGATCCTTGAGACCTGCTTGATGGAAGGAGAGAATCTGCTGCCACCAGGTATCTTCTGATCTCTGCACTTGTATGCCATGGATGCACTCAAATATATGTGTATATACACATCAGATATATAAACTAACATACAGATGTAATTTAAAAGAATCAATAATGTTATGACTTCTCTAAAAATTGAAAAATTGGTAAGCTGTGTGATGTTATAGTATTTGATGTTTTTCAGAATCTACTTTTGTCTGAAAGCCTGAATTTAATAATTAATAAAGAATGTGAAGTCTTTCTTGAAATGACATTCTTTCATTTTGTTTTGAGAGAATGTCTACTAACTAAATCTGAATAAAATTTTTAAAAATGGCATTCCATGTTTAAAAAATGACTTTTGTTTTTTTCACATATACAGGTTTTTGGGGGGTAACTATCATATATTTGGCAGAAATGCTTTCAAGTTTATTATGTAGAATTTTTTTTATGTGTAATATACTCAGAGTTCAAAAGTTAAAAGTTTCAAGATCATAATGGCACCACATGTGTAATTCTTGCTGAGTTAGGTGTATTGTGAACTCCAGAATAGGATATCAGGAGAGTTCTGGCCAGCCTGGGCTTCCAAGGGAAACCTGGACTAAATAAACAATTGCATGAGGGAGAAAAAGGTCATTGTGTCTTGCAAACTTTTTTTTCACAAAAAGAACTGACTTCTTTGCCCTCTTATCTGTGCATGTTTATAGTAGAAAATATGCCTGCTATTAGCTACTTTAGATCTGAGGGATGGTTTTCATTTGTAGTATGCAGCAAGTATATCGACCATTACTTTTGTATTAGTTTATGATCTTCATGATGAAATAAGCAAATAACTACCTTAGAATTACAAAGGTTAATTTATTTTTTTGGGTATATTTGGTGTGTGTGTGTGTGTCCTTACATGCCAGGCTTTGTGTAGTGCTTGGGAGTCTACCACAATGCTCTGTGCACATTGTATAAGAAGGCTTCTAAAAAGTAATTTTTATCTCACAATACTTATGGAGACTTTAATATATGTGGAGAGGTAGATACCTACTTCCCAGAGGGTATATCCCAGTTGTCACACTTGATCTACCAGCTACCTACTGTATTATATTACCCAACTGTTTAGAGAAACAAAAACTAGTATTTGGGCTTTGAAGACTTAAGTAATCTTGATTCAAATGTATTGCCTTATCATTTTATTGAATTTGTTAAGTCACCACATAGTCTACACTTCTCTAATGTATTTTGACAGTCCCTTCTGGATCAGTGTGCCCTCAGTTACATTGTGGCCAAATTTAAGAAGTGGAGGCAAACTGTTTTGTGTATGAGTACTATCTTATCACTCAGGATTTTAGAAGTGAAGAGTTTGAGGACTCCAGTGAAGTAGTAAGAGGACAGACTACAATAAGTAGAAAATTAGTTGTTTTTCTTTAAAGACTTTCTAAGTAATTTATTAATTATGTAAATGTTTGTGTGCATCTGGTGTCCATGGAGTTTCTGAATAAGATGTGAGATCTGGAACTGTAGTTGCAGATGGTTCTAAGCTATTGTGTCGGTATGGGGACCTGAACCTAGGTCCTCTGGAGTAGCAAATGTTCCTCTGACTGCTGAGCTGTCACTCTAGCATCATGCTGTACTTCTAAGAGATACTAAAAACTGAAATGATTTTATTACTTTAAATACATTCTGGGAAGTGAAAGAAACACTTGAGGATGGTGATGGTGCATACCTTTAGTCCCAGCACTTAGGAGGCAGAGGCAGGTGGATTCCTGTGAGTTAGAGGCTAGTCTGAGACAGCCATGACTACACAGAAAAATTTAGAAAGAAAACAAGGGCAGGAGAGATGGCTCAGTGGTTAAGAGCACTGGCTCTTCTTCCAGAGGACTTGAGTTCCATTCACAGCATCCACATGGCAGCTAACAACTGTCTGTAATTTCAATATCTGACACCCTTACACTGTTATATATGCAGGCAAAACACCAATTCACACAAAATAAATATTTAAAAATTAAAAAACAAACAAAAGTACAAAACAGAAACAGAGACACTTATTTTTTAATTTGAGCAGTTTTTACCTTGAAGACTACAGAGATATCTTTTCATTCTTCTGTTCTGACACCTGGGCAGGAGGATTTCTGAGTTCAAGGGCAGTCTGGTCTACAAAGCAAGCTCCAGCACTGTTACACAGAAAACTCTGTCTCAAAAATACAAACACAAACAAAAGGGCTGGAGAGATGGCTCTGTCCTCTGATATTCCAGACTAGGCCTGACTGTTAGGCCTTAAATTCACAGACATCTCAAGGATGTCTGTCTCCTGAGATTAAAGGTGTGAGTCACTACTCTCTGGCCTTTATGGCTTGACTGTGGGTGATTTCTGTCCTCTGATCTTCCAGACTGATTTTATTAAATATACAGTATAACACCATAGCACTGCTTTGGCTTTCATTCAATTAAGACTTTTTTTCTCAGGGACTACTTAGTTTATAAATTTAGAAAAGTAAAGAATAGGTTAAAGCAAAATGGCTTACTAAATGACTTTGTCTAAATCCCAGAATTCAGTTCCCAGAACTATAGGGTGAAAAGAGTAACCGAGTTTCTCCATCTTGTCCCCTGACCTTCATAGTTGTTTTGCGGTTATGTGCACACACAAGTAATAAATATAAAAAATATTTTTGGGCAATATGTGTCTTTATTCATTAAAAAACTTAACTGGGGAGCAGAAAGTGGTTGTTGCACAAGCCTGAACACCCACATTTGAATCTCTAGGACCTACAATGGTATGGATAGGCCTGTGATGCCAGTAATGGAGGGTAGGACTAGCAGAATCTGTGGGGCTCACTGCTACCTACCCTGGACAGCAGGTGGAGATGACATTTTCTCATTTGAAAAAAGTATGTGTGTTTCTGGAGGGGAGTGTGTGGGGTGTGGAGGTGTGTGTGGCAAGTTCAGTTTGACATATGTACAAATATCTTGTTTGACTTACCTCTCAAATTTTATTTTGACACTCTTTTAGTCTGATTGCATTTACACATTACCTTGCCTAATACTCCCTTGCAATTGTCAGCCTGCTACTGATTTAGTCTTCAAAGTCCTATTTTCAGCTCAACTTGCTTTGGAGTTTTCTGTTTATCCTTCCTTTCATGCATTTTCTTCTACCATTTCTATCTGAAAAAGCAACGGGAGGTCATACATTTGTGTTACATCTTTGAATAAATGGTAATTTTTAAAAATAAGGACATATTGGCTTATATATATTATAATTAGACCAAAATTAATGTCTAAAATATAAGGTTTATATTTTTGGTTGTGAGCCTAGCCTTTTAAGTTGTTTATAGAAAATATAATTGATTAAAATTAAAAACAAAACCAAAATTAGTAAATTGAGGCCAAGGGTAAGGGCTCAAAACAAGTATAAATGTGCAATAGGCTCATTTCAAGTTAACTGACATGACAGCTAGTTCTAAATGTGGAACTTGATGAATTTTGACATGTGTGTAGTCAGTCCATAGCTTCTTGGTATGTGAGACAATCTGGTGAACCCTTCCCCAAACTTAGAACTGAGGAAACAAATTTGTTCTTGAGCCCTAATGGAAATATGCTGCACTTAGCTTCATTTGTTTTATAGAATATTATTTAAAGATTTATTATAAATGAGTTTGCCTAAAAATAATCAAACACTCCGTTTTCTTATATTCTGATTTGTTCCAGCCTGACATTTAGAACATGGAGAGCAGAGGTTGCCAACTGGTACCTTCATGGTGCGTTTTTGGTTCTTAACAGTGAACACAATATTCACACTCAGTGCATTTTTGAGCTTCTCTTGACAGTGGTGTGCAGCTTTGACTAAATAGTTTGTTAAAATTGTTAAATAAAGGTATCTATCTTATCGTGTGTAATGTTGTAGAATTTAATTCTTTAAAAAGTTTTACATCTGTATATTTTATTTTGTGTGTGATGTGTGGCAGCTTGCATGTACCACTGTGCACATGTAGAGTCCAGAGGACAGCTTGATAAACATCACTTTTTTACTCAGTTTTTTTTTTTTATTGTTATTTTTGTATGTTTCTTTTAGGTAAATGGCTGTTAAATTGTTTGTTTAAATCTATTTTTGTAAAGTCCTTTTTGTGCACTTGATAGATAATGGTTTCTATCTCCTTACCCATCTTTACATCTTTTATTTATTTTTACTTACTACACTAAGAGCTTTCAGTAAAATACTGAGTACAATTGCTGGCTATGGACCGCCTTTCTGATTTTTTGTGGGGAGGGTGTACTGTCTTTTTCAATTAAATACATTGTAAATTTTTTTCTTGATTCGTATATCTTATTTAAGATGTTCACTTTTGTTCATAGCTTGCTAGAAGCCTTTATCCTAGAAGGGTATTGAATTTTGCCTGCTTTTATATTAATATTTGTATATCTTTTGTGTACTGAGATTTGCCTTCTTTGTTACTGTGTGGTTTGTATTGACTTTGAGATTTTAGCCGACTTTGTGTTCTTGGGATAAACTTGGTCAGAATGTATGACCCTTATTTTATGTGGCTAGATTTTGTCTACTTATATCTGTAAAGGATTATTTTCCTTGTAAGGTATATTGGTTTTTATTTTCTTGTACTACTGCTAACTTCTTTTTGTATGATGGGAAATTCTCCTTTTCTGCTCTCTGAAAGTTTGAATTGATCAGTGAAACCATCTGCACTCATCGTTTTGTTAAAAAAAAAAAAAAAAAAAAAAAAAAAAAAAAAAAAAAAAAAAAAAAAAAAAAAAAAAAAAAAAAAAAAAAAAAAAAAAAAAAAAAAAAAAAAAAAAAAAAAAAAAAAAAAAAAAAAAAAAAAAAAAAAAAAACAAACTTTAAGAGCCCATTTCTTTAGTAGATAAAGAGCTGTTTGAAATTTTTTTGTTACCTCTTGGTGTTTTTGCATTTTAGTCTTAGCATAGTTAAATTGATAATTGCTCATATTTCTATACTTTAGATGTTGATAGTGTCTGTGCTTTTCTCATGTCTCTGTTTCCCTGGAATTGGGATAAGAAGTGCATTTGTTGTTTTTTTTTTTTTTTTTTTTTAAATGTTTGTTGGGGATTGAACTTGGGGCCTCATAATGCATGGCTTTCTGCTAGCTCCCTACCCTTTCCACTTGTGATACTGGCAATTTGTACTTCTGTTTTTTATGAGTTCCATTCTATGGGAACATTGAGTTAGATTTTATAGTACTAATCTTATTTCATCTTGTATTTTATAGATCTTGTGATCAACCGTCAGTTCTTCTTACTTTACGGTTATTTAATTTGGTTTTGATGTCTTGTTCCTTTATGTGGAAATTTAGTTTATTAGCTTTCCTATTGTGAGCTGCTTTAGGTATATGCCACATAAATATAAGTGTATACATATATATTATGCACACACATTTTTATCTATTTTCAGCTCTCAGTCTTTTCTAATTTCCTTTATGATTTCATCTTGGATTCATTTTGTCTCGTTTAATTGATTTCAGTGTAAAATTAGCTCTTGTGTCTAATATTTGGGCATTCTTTCCCTCTTGTCCTATATAATGTCCTGTTTATTTAAGTATGGACCATTTTATGAACCATTTCGATGAATGTTTCAAGAGTACTCAAAAGAATGTATTGTTAGTGGATTCCATAAATGTGAGATAGATTGTTAGCTAATGTTTAATTCTTTTACATCCTTAAGAATTTTCTGTCTGCTTAGTCTGTTACTAAGAGACCTGTTGAGATCTTCATTTTTAATTGTATAGAAGTTCATTCTTTTTATGTTACCTTTCCTCCATGTATTTTGGATCTCTGCTCTGAAATATTTGTATATTTGGTACCATTATTTTTTCTTGTAAAAATGATCCTTTTGATGTTATCTATCTCTCTTTCTTGAGTTATGTTAATATTGTCTGGAGTGTAGTTGCTAATAGTTTTCCCATAAGGGATTCTCCATTAAGTTCAATGTTTCTTCATAGTAGTGGCCTGCCATGTGGGTACTTGTTGCTTTTTCTTTTAAAATGAGTCTGTGTCCTTTAATAGGTATTTAGTTCATCTCCATTTTTATGTAATTACAATAGTTTTGTTTTTCTACCATCTTGTTTTCTATTTGTCATTATTTCTTTTAAGCCTTTTATTGTATTTTATGCAGGTATACAGCATGCTGTATTAATCAAAATCAGTGCTGAAAATTCAACTACTTTTAAACAGAAATATCTTCTCTGTCCCAAATTCTCTGTTAATTTCATCTGTGAATTTGACTGTATATTTTATATATAACTTCATACAATAATTGCTTATCTGTGCTTTTTTGGCTTAATACTTTTTTGTTCTTTCTTTGTTCTCATGATACATTTCTGTATTTTTAAAGATGAGAGAGAGGGAATGACTGTGCCACATTTTCTTTATTCATTCATTCTTCCACCTACTGATGTTTAGTTTGCAGAGGAGTACAATTTCTTTCAAATACAGAACATACAGATTTAGTTTTCTAGGGTGGAATTGGTAAGTCCGTGTTAATTTTATTTTTGGTATTTTTGAGGAACTTTAGCACTATTCATGATAATGGATTGAATTTACATTTCTAATAGCATCATATTAGTGTCCCCTAACAGACACATTCTTGCATACATTATTATTGTCGTTGATCTTAATTTTTGTCTTGAGATACCATTTTACTACTGTAGTACTATGGTGATATATCACCACATAGTACTTACTGGCCTCAGATTCACAGTGTTCCTGCCTTCCAAGTTGGGTTTTCAACTCAGCCTCTCAGGTTCTGAAATCGTAATGTGCATTATTTTGTCTGACTTAGTTGTTTGAATAATTATCATAGTAACAGGTATAAGCTATAATCTCATGATGGTTTTAAGTCACACTGTTTACAGGTGTGATGTAGAAGTATTAATTTTTCCCCCTGTGTATCCTTTTGGCCATTGTTTTCTTTAAAATGTCTGTGACAGAATGTCGTTTTAATTTAAGATGCTGTTTTAATCTTCATATAATAAACTTTGTAGTTTAATTTATCTGTTCATTGATTTTAATCTTGACTTTCCATTACTATCACTATTATCCTTGTGTTCAAATCTCTTGAGGGTATGATGGTCTAGTACCAGTAATTAAAAAGGAAGAAAGCCAGTTCCAGCATTGCTCATCTCTGGTATTGTGAGACTTATAGATAAGGATGATTTAAAGCTGTTTTCCTCAAAACCCTAGAAAAGGATAAAAATGGTTCCTTCCCAAATTAAAGAACTAAACTCCCAATGTAGTCCAGGTTTGCCTTGAAACTTAACAGATCTTTCTGCCTCTGCAGGCTGGAGTTAATGGCAAGTGTTAGCATACCCATATCAAGAATAAATTTTTATTAATTTTGTTCATTTTAGTTGTTTAGTTTTTTTCTACGTTTTTGACTTTTTAATAAACCACATGTATTATTTTAGTTGAGTGTATGTGTGGATAGTTGTCACTCTTACGATGAGGAGCACTGCTTCATGTTTGGGTGTGTATGATACTTGATATTTGTATGCACACAGTTTTTAATTTGAAGAAAAATGCAGTTTATTTTGAATTTAGGATTTCTTTTCATTGTTTCTAAATTCATGCCAATTAAAGTATTCAAAAGCCTTACCATAAAAGTGACTGTTTTCTTGTTAGTTTTAATACTTTAGAATTGAATAGATATCCAGTCAAGCTTAAAGTAGTATATTTTTCAGCATGGCATTAAGTACTTGGTTTTATATATCTTTGGTTTGGAGGATAATTGCTGAAGTGTATTAAATATCTACTTACTGTGGTGTGCCACTGTACATCATCAGACAACTTTAGAGAATTGGATGTTATTTCCACCATGTGGGTCCTAGGGATAGAACACTATGATTGTTGGGCTTGACAGCAAGTGACTACTTTGTGCTATCTCACGAGTCAGGAAAAGTTTTAAACAATTTTGTTTTATTGAATACTTGTAGTGTTCTTAGGATACAGGATTATAGTATCTTGGATTATATTTAATTGTTTAGTAATATATCCAGGGGAAGGTAATACAGAGCTGCAGCTCAGCTGAGGAATTACGGAGAGAGGGAGAGAGAGAGATTCTAAAGTTGCTGGTGAAGTAGGTCTTTGTAAAAACATAGATTTGTTGATGAAATTACTCTGTTGTACAGTTAAAGAAACAAATAAAAATGGAACAAAATAAAGAGTATAGAGTACATGTTTATATAAGCTGGACAAGGAATTGAAGCTAACTGAAATTATTTGGAGAGGCTGGCCAACAGGAAAATTTGAGTGGTGAGTATTGTTCATGGTGAACTGACTGGAAGGAAATGATACCAAAGAGAACATATCAATAATCTAAAAGTTTTGCATTAAGAAACCAGAAAAGGAGAGCAAATTTAAAAAAAAAAAAATCCCTGAAATGGTGAAGATAAAAGCAGAATCTATGATTAATTGGCTGTTAGAAGGAATGATTAAATTGATATGAGAGGAAAGAGGTTGAAAGGATTCTTACTGTCAATTGGTTAAAAAAAAAAAAACAACAAAACATTGTTATCAGGAAACTTGTCCATGATCTAGGGCCAGTGAGATATCTGAGTAGATAAAAATGTTTGCTACCAGGCCTGATGTTGATTCCCAGGACCCATATGGTAGAAAGAGAGAACCAACTTCTACAAGTTTTCCTCTAACCTCCACACATATACTGTGGCACATACATGTGTACACATGCACAAATAAATAAGTGTTATTTTGAAAAGGTATTATCTCAGTGGCTTCTAGTTTGAATCCCAATATTGATAATAACAATAAACTAGCAAGGGACTGTTATGAATAATAGCTTTATACTCATAAGGTTAAAATAGTTGAAATGAGAGAAGTCTAGAGAAACCACTAACACCAGATCTTACTCAAGAGTCAATACCCTGAAAAATCTATAAGAGAAATTATGTTTACAATTTAAAATGCTTCCACATACTCAGCTTACTACTGTCCAGATGGTTGGCTTCATGTACAAACAATTCCAAGCATTTAAGGGAAATGTACTACTAGTTTTGTATTTTGGTTGCAAACAGACACTGATGGGTCACATCTCAGTGTCTGAGATCAGCATTACTTTGATAACAAAATATAAAATATAAAATGCAGTTCCAAGGGGCTCACAAGATGCCTCTACAGGTGGAGGCACCTCTTACCGAGTTTGACTAGCTGAGTTTACTCTCCAGAACCCAAGTGATAAAAAGGGAACTGAGTCCGCCAAACTGTTCTCTTACTTGCCCTTGTGTGCACACATACACAGAATAAACAAATAAATGTAATTTTAGTAGTTGGAAACCAGTGTATATCATGATTGTAGAAACAAAATCTTAGTAAAATAGTGCACCAAACTAATGATAATGTGTGTGTGTATGTATACATATATATGTATGTAAGTATGTAAATCTGATCGAACATTAGTTGACCAATGTAACTCATGGTGTCATCACATTTAAAGGAAAAGGTTCATTATCTCTGTAGATACAGGAAAAAAAAAATCAAACTTGATATCCACTGATTAAAACATTCTCCATAAACTGATTGTAAGAATCTGACCTGATGAAAAATCAGGGAAAGCTTTGTAGCCAGTGTAACATCTAATGATGGTACTGGATAATTTCTTTTAAGTGTCCACTCATAGTACTTGAGATCTTAGCCTGATAAATTAGAATTTAGAGAACAAAATAAGTTCCCCAAGCACCCATAAAGACTAGAAGAAAACAAATGTATATAGATAGCATAGTTATCAAGGTACAAAATGTCATTGATTCTTTCACCTCCCCCTTAAAAAAAAACACTACTTGAAAATACATTTGGCAGTCTGCTGATAGTATAAATTTGAAATTATCTCTTGGAAAGTAAAAACATTTTTAGAATGCCAGTTTTTATTCCACTATAAAATATCTAAGAAAATTTAATAAAACATATAGTTTATATGTTGAAAACTAAAAATCTTTTGGGGAAAATGAAAGTGGCCTAAATACATAATATAAATGAATTGTGAAACCTAATACTGTTGAAGATTCTGTTTTCTTCTCAGTGGCATATGCATTGAACACAATTCCAGTCAAAATTCTACTAACCTTTTTGCTGGGACAGGATTTTTGGGTTTGAAAGTGACAGAGGGGGCTGGAGAGGGGGCTCAGCAGTTGAGAACACTTACTGTTCTTTCAGAGGACCTGAGTTTGATTTCCAGCATTCACATGGCAGCTAACAACTCTCTGTAATTCCAAGATCTGACACCCTTACACAGTTATACATACAGGCAAAGACACCAGTTTACATAAAATTAAATAAATATTAAAAAAGAAAGTGACAGACATTTTAATATTTGTATAGGAAAAGCTATGGAATATCCAAAACACTTGAAAAATGAGAAGAAATTTACTGAGATGAATTATAAAGATGTTACTTTAAGGTGGTTTGTTATGTTATTGGTAAAGAAGAAACCAATGGTTTTAATGAATTCATGTGGAATTTAGAGAAGATACAAAACACCTGCTGAGTTGATTTTTGACAGAGATGCCAAGGTGATTTGGTAAATCATATTCTTAAGCATCAATGCCAGAATGTTCAGATTTCTTTTTTTATAGAAAGAAAAGATACTTGAATCTTGTATATGTAGAAATTTACCCTGTGAATCATAAATGTAGTTGTAAAAGCCAGAACATTACACATTCTAGAAAAAGTGTGGGAGAAAATGTTTATGACTTTGGATAAGTAATTATATTTTACACAGGTCACTGTACAAACATTAGAGAAAATGAGAAATTTTGGACTTTAATTTCTTTTGAGAAAATACCTAAGAGAGAACCCACCAGTTAAAAAAATACATGGCAAACTATGTATCTGATACAAAGCTTGTTCTCCAAATATTCAGAATTCTTCTGAGTCAGTAATGAAAAAAAATACAAATTGAGAAAAATCCTAACAGGCACATTTTACTCTCTAATAAGTCTTTACAAAAGTATTTATTGAATATAGAGGGAAAATAATACCACTAGAGAACATAATACTAATTTTTTTAACCACTACTTGAGAATAACATTGATTGAATGGAGTCTTAACACTACTTGATTTGATACAGAATCTTTCTTAATCTAAAGTTAATTAAAAGGCTGGGTGTGGTGTCACACATACCTTTAAACCCAGCCCTTGGGAGGCAGAAGTAGGAGGATCTCTGGGTGGTCTATATAGTGAGCTCCAGGACAGCCAGAACTGCCTGGAAAGACCCTTTTTCAAAATGATAATGATAATGATAATAATAATAATGATAATAAGACACAAGTTGAACATCTGTAATCCCAGCATTTGGAAAGCTGTAGTTGAAAGATCAGGAGTTCAAGTCTGTGGCATTGTACAGAGTCCAAGGCCAACCTGGACTACCTGAGACCTTATCTAAAATACAAAAAAGCAAGCAAAGTTACATAAATACATGCTTTTAACTGAATGATATATGCCAGGAAGTTTAAAGTTAGTCTTATATGTTTCAAATAATTTAAACTGCATACCAGCTATTTATATTTTTGCTAAATATATAAGAAATGATTAGATAATTCTTCATTGGGAGCCATGAGATTGGAGGTGGTGGTGAGATGGCTCTGTGTAATCTAGTCAGGCCTGAAATTTACAAATCCTGAATGCTAGGATAATAGGTATACTTTGATTCTCTAGTGCCCAAACTCAAAAGAAGTTGGGTTTTTCTGCCATGCTTGCTGAAACCATGCAATAGAGAACTGCTTGATTATTTTTGTTTGTTTAAATGTTTAATTTATTGTTTTGTGTACAATAGTGTTAATACCTAAAAGTATATAAGTACATCGCATGCATGTATTGTCCAGGGAGGCCAGAAGAGGGCATCAGATTCCCTGGAATTGAAATTAAAAATGATTGTGAGAGGGCACATGGGGCCTCTGGAAGAACAGCAAGTGCTTTTAACTGCTAGCCTCTCCCTAATTTATTTTTAAGGTAAGACGTACAGAAGAGTATAGAATACTAAAAGGCAGAATTTTTTTATACATTATGTTTAATGTTAAGACTATTCTGATGCAAGGAAATAGGGTTTTTGTTATATTCAAAGAGCAAGAAAATAAATTGGAAGGAGCCGTTACCATTTAGTTTGTGAAGGTAACTATTGCAGGCTAAAGAGATGAAGTAGTAGCAGGTACATTGTTGATTTTGAGGGTTAGAGGGATGAGCCTTGAATATGCTAGGTAAGTATCCTGTCTAAAAGCTACAGCCATAGCACCTTTTACTTCATTTTTAATTTCTTTAACCACTATTGTACTAATGTATTTGAAGGTAATTTGTTGTCTTTTGTTTCTATAATATCAATGTTGTAATGAACAGCCATGTACATATATATGCAAATATTTTGTAGATAAAATTCCTAGGAAGAAAATTTTTATTCTAATTGTTGAATTTTTATATTCTACCATCTACCACAACTTTTAGATATTATTTGCCAGTGGATATAAAATTATACCCTATTTTAATTTGTGTTAAACTGGTTCTCAGTAAAATTGAGCACATTTACTGGACTTTTACATTTCTATTAAAATTCATAATACTTTGTCTATTCTTAGTGAAAAAATTTTATTTCTTACTTGTTATAATTTGTGGTATTTTTACCTACCCTATCAAGTTTCTTATTTTGTTGCATTTTTATATTTATTTTTATGCTCTCAAAACTTTACCAGTCTGCTGGTGTATTTTTCTCCGAGAATGTTCTTATTAACAGCATCTGAGCACTTTAGTTTCTTAATTTTTCTTTTACAACTCAGTTTTATGTTTTCAGTAGATTTTAATTCATCCTAATTTTCTTTTAATGATGATGGTAAAGGCTTAGTTAATTTTTCCAGCTTTTCATAATCATTTCTCCCAAAATAAATCATTGAGTGATTCATTCTTTTCTCCCACTAACATGAAAATCACCTTGATCATATTTTAAGCCCCAAATACATGTGCTCTGGATTCAGTACTCTACAGTTTTGATTATTTTATTTTATATTTGACAGCTAGTAGGGCATCCCTCCCCATTGTCTTTTTCCAAAATTTTTTGGGCAATTTTTGTGTATTTTCTCTTCCAGATGAACTTTAGAGTCAACATGTCAAGTTCCATTAAAAATCCCTTTGGGATTTTGATTGGAAGTGCATTGAATTTACAGATTAATTTGGGGAGAATTGACATCTTTACACTATTGAGTCTTCCCACCCAGGACTATGGTATGCCTCTCCATTTCTTTAGGTGTTCTTTTATGTTCTACAGTACAGTTTTATAGACTTTTAAAAATTTATTTTCATGGATCTTACACACTTTTTTTTGTTAGGTATTTTCCTGAGTTTCTTTAGCTTTTTTGTTGTTATTGTGAATAACATTTTTGCAAAAATATGTTCTAATAAACTATTGCTATATTAGAATAATTATGTCTCTAAATTATGTTATTCTTTTTCAGTGGTTATGCTTACCAGTATTTTGCTATGTTTTTTGGTCTAACTGTATTTGGTAGGTTTTCAGAACTGCTGTTCTTTTTAATTTGAGTGTCTTGTTCTTGATTGAAATTAAATGTTTTTTTTTTTAATTTTTAAGGTTATGCAAAGCATATTGCTTTTCTGGCTTAACGGGTACTTTTATGGCCATGAGTATTTTATGAGAAGGTCTCATCATGTAGTCTGAGCACCAGTCTCTACCCCCTTAGCGCTGGGAGTAAAGGTGTGCATGCCACTATGCCCAGCAATAGATACTTAATTTAATCATACAGTATTTTGTTGATATGATCTATGTTTTCTCACCTGTAGTATTTAATGTGTTTTAATTAGTATCATGTTTACAGTTGTTGATCATGGTTTATTTTAAATATTCCTTAAAAGAAATATTTATAGAGAGTTCCAGAAACTGTGCTATAAGTTAGCTGTAGTACAGTTGCCACCACACTGTCAATTATTTGTGTGGAGGTCTACAAAAGGTTTCTATCTTTGGAGAAAAGAAACAATAAGCAAATAGGTAAGAACTTGGTAGTTTCTGGCTGTGATTGTATTAAGTAGGAAACAAGAGGTTGGGTGGTATGATAGAGAGCAGAAGAAAGCACCCCCTTGTTAGTGTGATTTGAGAAAGTGTAGTATAAGCTAGGACTGAAAGAATGCAAGTGCAGGATGAAACAGTCCACCACGAGGAAAACAAAGTCAGTACTTCTGTTGAATTTCTTGTATTGTCCGTCTTTCCCCTTTATACGGCTGACATAATTTGCCAGGCTTTTCATTTTATGTAGATGTTAGGTTTACTGTTGTTTGTGTGATTTTTGTCTTGGCTTGTTATAGGGCTGTTTGTTAGGAGCTTGTCAGTTTTCTCATATTTTTTGCTTTTGCGGTTAAGATAGCTCTTTTCTTAAATATTATAATGCTTTTAGTAGCAACCTTTTCTAGAATACAGTCCCTTTCTCTTAAGCTTTCCCACTTGTTGAGTCATACTTTATGCCCATTTGTGTTCTGTGTTACTCTACGACACTTGTCATGGACATACCTATTTTTGCTAGACTAGTCCTAGAGGTAGTCTTAGTTTTGTTAAACTTATCTTCTCAATTTCTTCATTTCTTGTTTTATGTTAATAATTGCAAGATACATTTTGATTTGTAATTTTAAAATCTGACATTTAAAGCTGTAATGTTTGATTAAAAAATATGGTTGAATTTGAATAATGTTCTTTTAGATTTTTATTTTCTCTATTATTATAGTTAGTGGAGTTATAGAATGTTATACTATTAATATTTAACATCTTTTTTTTCTGTCCCAAGAACATAACCTTGCATATATAAATTACAAATTCGTTTCTTTGAATTCTGTTAAGTTTCTTTTTCTTTTTTTCCTAATGATGGCCAGATGTGATTATTTATCATTTTCTTAGGCAGGTGTGTGGAAATTTTCTTACTTCGGTTGTTTTTTATAAAGCTGTGTATACTTTTAGTAGGTTGATTTTTGTAGGCTTATGACTAAACCACCCTGGATGTGCCCACTGCCATCTAGCTTTAAAAAATATTCTACTTTTTGTCTAAAAAATATTTAATGTCTTTGCCTTACATTATTTTCTGGCTGACAGTAATAACCTTTGATTGTGGTTGTCTTTATTCTTCTATTTCTTAATCCTTTTTCTGTAAACATTTTTTGTGATCTTAAATTGTGTGTGTGTCTGTGTGCATTGGTGTGTTCATGCACACATGTCTTTGTATGTGTGTGTAAAATGAATGCAGGTGCTGGCAGCATTAGACCCCTTAGACCTGCAGTTACAGACAGTAGTAAACCTATACTGTGTGGATGCTGGGAACTGAATTTTATTCCCTGGGAAGTGCAATATGTACTCTTAAAACTGCTGAGCCATTATCTCAGTTAGCTGTTTCTCTCAACAACAAAATATACTTGAGTTTTTTCTTTATTATTTCTTTAAAAACTTCTAATATTGCCTTAATTGAGGAGGAGGGTGTTTTTACCTGGAATTGAAAGTTATGATAAAAACATTTTATTACTTTTTAATGCCTCTTTTCTTTCTTGTTTTTTTACTGAGTTTGCTATTTTTGTTTTTCTTCTCATTTTGATTTTCTTTCCATCTCACTATTTTACTTATGTCAGCATTAAATTGAGTCAACCTTCAGTTGCAGGAGATGGTCCCCCGACCAGAATATGAGCTTTTGATACTGTTTTGCTTTGACCTTGTCTTAACATTCTTTTAAATAATCAGAAATTTTAGAGATGCTTGTGTGAACACACTGCTTTTCTAACTTGAAGAAATTGTTAATAGTTACCTAACATTAAACATAGGCTTTTCACTGTGTTTTGTACTATCTTTTTGGTTCTATAGTTTCAAGGATATGTTCTTAAATTTGTGTATCTTTTAAAATAAATGTCTGTATTTTATACTGTAATTCTGAAAAGTGAAAATGCTTCAAATTATTGATTGCAATTTTCTTGTAACATCTATTACTATATAAAGGAAAGCCAATATAAGCCTAGTTTTTAGTCTTTTTATTAGCAAATTCATCGCCATAATCACTCCCTGTTGTCTTTGTGTACATTTTAAAACCTCAGGACTCTGAGATTTCAGCAGCTGTATGACTGGATTTTGTGATACGTATATATGTTTGTGTGTGTGTTTTAAATGGTAAATATGTCATAGAAAAATCTACTTGTAAATTGTAGACCATAAAATACAACTTTGTTTTTTTTGAAAACTTGGTTAGTCTAATTTATGAGGTTTATAATTTAAAAAAATTTCAATAATAGACTTAGTGGTTTTCATACTGAGTTGTGGACAGCTATACACCTTGAAGCTTGCAAATAGAAGTTATGTTTTATGTGTGTTCTCTCAAAAAGACTGTTAATTTATTGCTACACATTCTTTAGTAGATCTTAGTAACTCTAACTCATTCATCATGTTGATTGTTTTGAATGTAATTTTACATTCAAAAAGATAATGATTTGTACCTTTACTTTTGAAATCTAAATTATTTTAGTCATGTTCAGTTAGATTTTGCTAAGTTCTATTTCAGTACCACAAGTCATACTAATCATTAACTTCTAAAAGTTTTTCTTTTTAAATCTACCCGTTTATTTTTAATGAAAAAAAATAATAAAACAACTCTGTGTGTGTGTGTGTGTGTGTGTGTGTGTGTGTATGTTTTCACTCACATAGGTGGGATGTATATGGGACACTAGTGTTCCATTGCATATGTGGAAGTCAGAAGACAACTTTCGCAGTTGTTTTCTCCTACTTTTATGTGGGTTTAGGGGGTTGAACTCAAGTTGTCAGGCTTCTGCAGACTGAGCGCTCTCTCTCTCTCTCTCTCTCTCTCTCTCTCTCTATATATATATATATATATATATATATATATATATATATATATATATATCCTTGACCACACTGACTTGAAGTGTTATTAAAATATTTTGTTGTCAATTTTGTCTTTGTGGAATAAGAAAAATCTCTTTAGTTATATTAGTTTAAAAATAATTAATGTGTTTAACGATTGCAGTATTTTACTGATCTCTCTCTTCTGGGGCCATGTATAGAGGAAAATTACGATGACTATAAATACTTTTATTTTCAGTAAATCTGCTTTACTGTTTGGAGGGAACTGAGAAGTGCAGATCTTTAATTTTTTCTGGGCTTTAGAGACAAGCAGTATAAGACATGAATTTATTCAGAGGTTTGTGGGCTAGTAGGTAAGTGATGAAATAGTTTATTGCCTGGGATCTGTGTATTACCATTAGCAATCAGCCACTGTGATGACATTATTATGGATTCAGATTCATCCCTTAGATTTTATGTCTACCATTTCTACCATTTCATGCTGATTTTTAGTATCTTTTATTTGCAAAAAGACATTTTTCTTAATGATAAATTCTATCATTATTCAGAAACATGTCTTAAAGGATGTTTATTTACTCTGTCATTTGAATATCACTAAATAGGGAATCTGAACTTAGGGAATTCAGTTCATGATCACAGCTTCACATAACTGGAGCCTTGATGCTTTGTAAGCACTATATTAATACAAATAGTTATTAGAAGTTCTGTATGTAAGTATACATTTTCCCATTGAAATCATCAAATTAGAAGAATCATACTGATAATACTAAGATTTATAAATTAAAAAAAATCATAGACATTTATATGGGGAGATCAAGTGTGACTAAGTTTTAGTTGCAAAGACCTTATTGTTGTGGAGCATATAAGGGATCATTTGTAGCTGGGTAATGATGGCAGCAGAATATGCCTGTAGCCTCAACATGGAAGAGTTAGAGGTCAGAGCATCGTCCTTAGCCAGATAGAGAAGGCTAGACCAACCTGGCTTACACAAGACCCTCAAAACCAAACCAAAGGAAAGAAACTTAAATGGACCTTTTAGTCACTGTGTAAAGGTGATTTAAAGTCCAGACATTTCTGTAGTAAAAGCAGGATAGTGTACCATGATGATAGACATAGTGACAAAAGGAATGCAAAATGTTGAATTCTAGGGAGTTCTGTTTTAAATGTGCTATAATTATAGTCGAAGCTTCCCTTCTATCGTTACCTTACATCATCTTGTATTTGATATGTTCAAATAAATTCTTAATAGATTTCATTGTTGAAATCACATTTATCCAAAACAACTGTTTGCATGGGCTCTTAATTATGCTTCTGAAACACTTTGCTGAAATGAAGTCTTTTCAACAGGTTTTATAAATGGTAAAACTTTCACACCTGTACTAAAGCACTGTATTCCTTAAGCATTGCTCTTTCCTTTTTTTAAAAAACCATGCTTATTGAGAATTGTCTTTTTGTTTTTTCCAAATATATTTGATACTTCTTTGTACTTTGTCTTTCTAGATGGTATATTGATAAAAGGCAGTGATCATAATAAATCATTTTTGTGTTTGTATTGCTAATAGGTAGCTTGCTGCTTTGTACACAGGGTATCAAGATTTTTTCTTTTTTTTTTTTAGTGGATTTGGTATATATGATGACCAGTTAATCAAAGCACACTATGTCTTTATCCTTTGGATTTAGCTATGAGATTGATAACTAGATTTTGAGAAAAGTATTAATTTAAATTGCTGATGTTCACAGCTGGCTTAGATTGTTTTTTAACTTCAAATTGCCATGTAACTTTCTGTTTTGGGTATAGAACGATTTGGGAGTATTACTATTACTGTAAACATCTATTTCGACTTTAGTTTTTAACTATATCTGTTACATTTATTTAACATTATGAGGAATGTGATAAAATTATTTTACTTTATAATATAAACATTATTACTGAATATAGGTAATGCTTGCTTTTTTTTTTTTTTAAAAAAAAAAGCAAAACAATTTGTCTGCAGTGAAATTATCATAACACTAAGGCTTTAGCAAACACAAAATGAGACCAGTACAAAGTTGCTTTATATATACATATACATATTTCAGTATTGTTCAGAATTTTCTATAGCTGGAGACTTAGCTTATTTGGTGGAGTGTTTGCCTTATGTGCATAAAGTTCTGGATTTGATTATCAGTATTGCATAAAACTGGTCTTGGTTGTACATATCTGTAACCTTAGTACTTAGGAGGTGGTATAGGGGTATCCAAAGTTCAAGATCACCTTTGGCTTCATAGTGGGTTTGAGGCCATGCAGAGATACATGAGACTGTCTCAGCAAAGTAAATTGTATTTTCTTACATAGCCAAACTAAGGCCTTTATGCTTCCAAATACCTAGTATTTCTTCTCCTGTCTCAAATGCCCTTTCCCAGTTGGGTTGCTCAAACCGGGTTTCAGATATGATCTGTATTATGATTTATTGCTGTTGCTCAAGTCTTATTAACTTACTTTGCTCTTTGCTCTCATTCTGATTAATGAGAGAAAATGGTTTTACTGTATCTTCTCTTCCCATGTGAGTTTTGTTTTGTTGTTTTTAAAGTGATGTAGGTGTTGATTGAGACAGAAAACAAGTCTTTTTTTACTCTATAAAGGAGACATTTGCCTATGTATGAGTATGTTCTTGGTTGCCAAATGAGAAAGGGTCATTACTAGTGTCTAGTATGGTATTTCATCCAGAATGCCTCTAGTGCCTAGGTTGAGACAAAAAGGCTTATGTTCTTGTTTGCCTTATTATTTTCAAAACTGAAATTTTTCTAAACCCTTATTAGATTATTATTTATTGGAAGTGGGATAATGTTAAGAACACCTCACAGGAGGGCTGGTGAGGTGACTGTGCATTAAAGACATTTGTTGAGTGTGAGCCCCTGCGAGTTGTCCTTTAATGTCTACACTGTGACATGTGGATACCCAAAGTCAAATGAACAAAGTTTACCAAAAGAGCAATACTTCACAGGAGATGCTCCACATTTTATGTTGCATCAAGTGCCTAAAGTGTTTATTGTACTTCTTTCAATCATTAGTAGTGAATTTACTTAGGAATGGTGATTTCTAAATAAAAAATTTAAAGTTAGACTTTGTAGAGTTCTATGAACATATAGTTTCTTATTACTGTAGCATTGAATTTTTGGTGGATAGCAGTGAGTGAGTGGGTCTGGGATTACCTGATTCCCTATACTGCATATTTAGAAACCTGCCATTTAAATAAGGATCTTTGTATATCTCTTAACTGTAACAGTGAATTAGATTTGTGATTTTCTTTTTTTTAATTTCTAAGGTTATTAAAGTTCTTTCCCTGTTCTCTGTCTTTAGATTGGATAAGAATTTAATACAGGGAAAATCATTCACGGAACAGACTCCCAGTTATTTTGTCCAGTCCCAAGTGAACAGTCTTGGGTGTTTGTACATATTAGCAAAGCTAAATGGTCTAATAAGTTGTATATACATGTGTTTCTGTGTATGTACGTACACACAACAATAATAAAGATAAGATCATGAATTTTGAAAGATGGACATTGGAGGATTTGAGGTAAGACAGTGAGAGATGGGAGTGATGCAGAAACAGTGCTTTTATGTATGTTCTCAAATTAGTAAACAAAAAGTGGATATATAATCACTTTTATGGAATTTTCAATTCAACACATCCACAATACTATGTAATGTAAAGTTGTCATATTTAAATATTTATGAACTTCGATAATTTTTTAGGAATAAACTACCAATGGTATTTAGAACATGAAAGGGGAGGTATTTATGCATAATCTATTTTAAACTTGAATAAGAGGCTATTTTGCATATTTATAACATTAAATTTCTTATGTCATTCTATCCATTTATTGGGACTAGAACACAAAATCTACTTTAGAAAAGAATATTGAATATTTCTTTCTCTTGCTTCAGCAATAGAACTGAGGGCTTGGTGCATGCTGGGTAAGCCCTATACCATATAGCTTCCAGATGGGAGAAAGGTTAATGATGTTGAAAGAGAAGTTTCTTGCTTTTTTTTTCTTATTTGCATGTGGCCCTTTACACCACTATCCCAAAACTATATTATATTCCTTTACTTGTATTATTGGCCATTTGTACACAATCATTTTTTTAAAAAGTAAGTTTCTATAAATAGTAAGATTAGTTTTTTTTAATACATTCTTTGATGTGTAAATACAGTAGTAAACCCTTTTGAATATAGGATGTCTGTAATGTGTATCTATCTAATCAGTGAAAAGAGCATTTTGTGTCCTTCTCCATAGAAGATTAATAATTGGCTTTCTTTTCTCCAAATATGCCCTAAACCTTTTAGAATCAAAGGGGATGAATCTCAGGATTATCTAGTAATGTGGTGAGAATGTTCGTCTGTTTGCTGTAAATAAAGGAACTGTTTTGGCCTGTGTTGGGTGCCATAAAAGTAGGTAGAAGAATCAAGATAGACATGAGAAGGAGGGTGGAGTCAGACAGACTCCATTCAGCCACCCCCCCCCCAAAAAAAGAAAACTATGTAATACTACAGTTGAGCTAGGGGCCAAGGGCCACATGGTCAAATAGATGAATAAAAATGAGTTAAATTAAGGTTAAAAAGTGGTCCCAGGCCAAGTCCAGACGTCTGGCCCAAATAGACTCAAAAATACAACAAGTAATTTAAGTTGTTGTCAAAAAATTACATTTCTGTATTTCTGTGTGTGTGTGTGTGTGTGTGTGTGTGTGTGTGTGTGTGTGTGTGTGTGTGTGTGTGTGTGGTAGAGGATAGGTACACATTACCACAGTGGCCTGCTGAGGTCTGAGGACAGCTTATGTGGTTCCTGGAGATTGAACCCAAGCTGTAAAGCTTGGCCTGTTTCCACTTTAACCTGCCCAGTCATCTCATCAGCCCAGATTTCCAATTCTTTGAAGTTTCTTGTTTTCTGAGCATAATTACATACTGGGTGTATGTGTTAAGTTAGACAAAAAGTTCATTTCAAAGAGCATAGAAACTGAACACACACCGTACATGCAAAAAGTTATCAATATGGGGTGGAAGAATGTGCTGTGATGAACATGTGGCTGTTAGCAGAGGACAGCTTGTTCTCTCCCTCCAACATGTTGTTTTGGTAATGGAGTTCCAGTCCATAGGCTTGCCTGCAAATGCCTTTACTTAGCACCTCATAGGTCCTGTATAGCTATTTTTTTTCACCTATATTTATCCTAGTAAGCTGCCTTACTCCAGCTTATATTTTGTAATTTCGTGCTGTGAGCTGTTGTGTTCCATCAGACTGAATTTGTATGTGTATCTGCCTGAGCCACATTATATTTTCCTCTCTCATCTTAAAACAGATTAGTTATTTTGGTTGGAATTATTCTTTTCTATTTATAATGCTTTTGGAGAGATTTGGCACCTGCCATTTTTGCCTTTAAATTATTAAGTCCTTTTACTTTCTAAATCTAACTTGAAATATTTACTTACCCATCTAATCATTTCACTTGTGTTCATATTTATATATTTTATCTTTTATTATGTTGAAGTTGTAGGTATTCTAACAGATAATATTTTGTCATTCTTTGGACACTGCCTTTTCTTTAGAAAGAATTGTTATTTTGAAGCATGTTTTTGAATCATACCACATTCCAAAGCACACTTCCTTAGGTAATGACACTTTTCTGACTTCCCTTAACTCTAGCACCCAAGTTAGACTGGGCTGTGTTGTTTTTGCTCTAGCATACTGTTGCTGCTGTTTTTAAGAACAGGGAGGCAGGTGGATCTCTGAATTCAAGGCCAGCCTGGTCTACAGAGCAAGTTTTAGAATAGTTAGGGCTACACAGAGAAACCCTGTCTTGAAAAAAAAGCAAGGAAAAATATTGTGTAGCACTAGATCTTAACATTTGTTTGAATTTAATATTCTCAGAATTTTATGAAAAAAATTTGGGCAATTACATTAATTTCAGTGTTTTGTATTCATTTGTCTTTGAAATACTGCAAATGTCATTTATGGGCTGATGAGATGGCTCCAGCAGGTAAAGATGGCTTGCTGCCAAATCCAGTGACCTGAGTTTGATCCCTGGAATCCATAAGCTGAAAGAAGAAATGATCTCCTGCAACTTTGTTGTTGACCACATATAGAGTGTGCTAAATGCATTTGTGTGAAAACAAAAAGTTTAAAGTATAATTTACTACTACTAAGTGTGTGTTGATTAAAAACTGCAATGGCAAACTAGATTTGGTTGGTGGTGCAGAGGTCGGTGAATCTCTGAGTTCAAGGCCAACATAGTCTACACAGTGAGTTCCAAGGGAGCCTGACTACACAGTAAGACAGTTTCTGAAAGGAATGGAGGGTGGAATGACTCAGTGCTTAAGAGAGCCCCCTGTTTCTGTGCTCCTGCAGAGGATTTATGTTCCATTCCCAGCACCGATATGAAGCTGGTCAAAACTACCTGTAACTATAGCACAAAGAGATCTGATGCTTTAGGCCTTTAAGAGTACCAGCACTCAGTTCCCTTTGCAGAGAGATAACCAATTTAAAGTGACCACTTTTGAGAGTGGGAAAAAAAAATGGTGTTATTCTTAAAATGCTTTTCTAACTCACTGTTTTTCTTTCATACTTTTAGATACTAGACCTGAGCATGTTTTGCTTTAGACTATTCATTGTGTTTGTGTGTGTGCTTAATTTATATTTTATGTGTATAGGTGTTTTGCCTATATGTATATCTGTGGAACACTTGCATGCCTGATGCCTGTAGAAGCTAGAAGTTGTCAGATCCCTAAGAATTGTATTTGAGAACCACTAGGTAATACTGGGAATCAAACTCAGGTTCTCTGAAGAGTATGTAGTATTTAACCTCCTAAGCCATGTCTCTAGCCCACTATTACCTTAGTTTTTTTATTGTAGTTTTTGCAGTGCTGTGTAGAAGCTCCTTAAGAGTTTGCCAGGTGGAGCCTTTCCTGCCTAGGTTCTCAGTACTTCTCAGGATGAACTCGAGTCCAGGATTTTGATGCTGGACTAGACAGCATAGCTAAACTCTCAAATCAACAACAAAACTAGGTATAGTGGGTGGGTTTCTATTTCCTTAAATTTCGTTGTTTTACTCTGATTTATTTATAGTGAGTATATCTAGACATCTGATCTATAAACTTTTGGGGGTTTGGGAGATCACTTCAAGATATCACGAGGTCATAATTATTGTCCTCATAATACTAAGGCATTATTTGTTGTTTCTAATGTGTCATTATTGTCACTGGTAGTATAATAACAGTAGTAAGTAAAAGTTTTGTGTTCTTAAAGCACCAGCGTATTCAAGTATTGTTCATTGCTTGTAGTTAGCAAAGAAAATACTTCAGCTCTCACTTCTCACTAATTTCAAAAGCTTTATTGTCTTTTGAAATTATAGATATGTCTATATATGTGGGTATGTACACATGAGTTCTAGTTTGTAGGTGTTTGCCAATCCTTCAACTTGAGTTTTGGGAACTGAACTTGGATTCTCAGCTAGAGCAGTAGTATATGCTTTTAACTGCTGAGTCACCTCTCTAGCCCTCTTTTCACCAATTATTGAGATAGAAAAGTTAACCACTTTTTTTTCTTTTTAAATGAAAGGCTATTTTTTGCTGCAGCGTACAACTGACAAAACTGTCTATTAAACTTGGATTTTTTTGACAAAGATCTCAAAAGTGATTAAAATGAACTTGCCATTTTAGTTGACAGTGTTTGTTGTACATAAACTATAATTTTAAAATTCTGAGAGCAAAAACTAAGGAAAGTCAATTGATTAAAAAGAGCCAGTACAAGAAAGGATCTAGGATTTCTGTTCACAAGCTCAGGTGTATCTTGTGCACATATTAAAACGGGAAGGAATCTATATGATTTTAGCAAATAAAAAGATTGTAGTTGAATAATGAGTTCTTAAAATCTTCAACATTTAATTTTTTTTTTTTTAGCTTGAGCAATGGATGTTGGCTGTTTAAATTTATTTAGTGTTGCTACTATACTTACCATTGGTAACTATGTTAAATATATTTTACTTCCTCTAATCTTATTTTGTTTTTGTTCTTTTCTCTTTCCTGTCTTTTTTTTTTTTTTTTTTTTTCTACATTTGTTTTCTAGGTGGAGTCTTTCATTTTGGACCAGGATGATTTGGAGAATCCAATGCTGGAAACAGCTTCCAAGTTGCTCTTATCAGGCACTGCTGACGGCGCAGACCTCAGAACAGTAGATCCAGAGACACAAGCTAGACTGGAAGCTTTACTAGAAGCTGCAGGTAAGACTTACTCTCATAGCTTCTTTGTTATTCACACACACATCTGCTACTGTACATGTGTGTTCTTTTATTTGAAAAAACACATTAGGTAAGATTCACTGAAGCATAGTTCAATTACAGTGCTGTTGGCTGAATTTATTGCTAATAAGTAAACTGTTGAGTATTTTCGCATCACTGTTCATGAGGGAAATTGGTCCGTAATTCTCTTAGTTGCATCTTTGAGTGGCTTGGGTGTCAGGGTGATTGTGGACTCATAAAAAGAATTTGGCAATATTCCTTCAGTTTCTACTGAATGAAACAGTTTGAGGAGTATTGGTATTAGTTCTTCTTTGAATGTCTGGTAGAATTCTGCTCTGAAACCATCTGGGCCTGGGCTTTTTTAACTTGGGAGACTTTTAATGATAGTTTCAATTTCCTTTGGGGTTATAGGTTTGTTTAGGACTTTAATCTGATCTTGATTTAATTTTGGTGATTGGTACCTGTCCAGAAAGTTGTCCATTTCTTTTAGGTTTTCCATTTTAATAAAGTATAGATTTTCAAAGTATGACATGATAATTCGCTAGATTTCCTGGGTGTCTATTGTTATGTCTCCTTTTTCATTTCTGATTCTGTTAGATTGGATGTTCTCTCTTTGCCTTTTGGTTAATTTGGATAAGGTTTTTTTGTTTATCTTGTTGACTTTCTCAAAGAACCAACTCTTTGATTCATTGATTTTTTTTTTTTTTTTTGTATTGTTCTCTTTGTTTCTATTGTACTGATTTCAGCCCTAAGTTTGATTATTTCCTGCTATCTATTCCTTCTAGGTGAGTTTGCTTCTAATTGTCCTAAAACCTTCAGCTGAGTTATTAGATCTCTTGTGTGAGATTTCTCTAGGTTTTTTATATAGGCATCTAGTGCTTTGAATTTTCCTCTTAACACTTCTTTCATTGTGTCCCATAAGTTTGGATATGTTGTGGATTCATTTTCATTAAATTCTAGGAAGTCTTTGATTTCTTTCTTAACTTTTTCCTTGAACCAGAGGTGGTTCAATGTAGAGATGTTTAGTTTTCATGAATTTGTAGGCTTTCTGTGATTTTTGTTGTTGTTGAATTCTTTAGACCATAGTTGTCTGGTATGATACAAGAAGTTATTCCCCTTTTTTTGTTGTATCTATTGATATTTGCCTTATGACCAAGTATGTGGTCAATTTTAGAGACAATTTCATGGGGTGCTGAGAAATATATATATTTCTTTGTCCTTTGGGTGGAAGCTTCTATAAATGTCTATTAAATCCATTTGCATCATAACCTCTGATTTTTCATCAGGTCAGATTCTTACAATCAGTTTATGGAGAATGTTTTAATCAGTGGACATCAAGTTTGATTTTTTTTTTTCCTGTATCTACAGAGATAATGAACCTTTTCCTTTAAATGTGATGACACCATGAGTTACATTGGTCAACTAATGTTCAACCAAATTTACATACTTACATACACATCATTAGTGTGGTGCACTATTTTACTAAGATTTTGTTTTGTCATTTATTTCTTTTCTAATAAAAAATTTCACACAAAAGCTTAGAATAGCATAACAACCCCCTGACTATATAGTTTTCAACTTTAATAAGCATCAGTATATGGATAGTCTTATTTCATCTTGTATTCATTACTACTTTGTTGACATCACCTTGTTTTTGAATATAGATAAAAAGATTATACTATTTCGTTTATGATTTATTTCATATGTATCTCAATGATTCTCTTAAAAATAAAATCATAAAGACACTCAAAAATAATATAAATTTACTTTTGATGACTAAATATCTTGTCTTTGTTCAGAATTGATCAGTTATTTCATAGTTTCTAGGTTTTGTTTAACTTTGTTGATTTTAGAGAGAATATCACCATTATTTAACTATTGAGCTATCTCTCTAGCCCTAAATTACGTTTCTCAAGAAAGATGTGTGAAATGTGGAAGAATATTTTTATATATATACATAATGTATATATATATGTATTTATATATGCCGTGTATATGTATTCCCCTCCCTCCTGTATTCTTCCCTAATTTTGCTTGTGAGGGGCAAAATTTTCTGTGATTTCATATGAAAATATCCTGCTATGTTCATATTTATTAGTTTAAGCTTTGAGGTTTAGTTTTAGAATAATTTTCTGTAGATTTTGAAATTATTGTTCTGTTGTCTTCTGCTTTGGGGGCGTTGGGGCTGCTATTTGATACTACCATTGTGATTCTTTTTCTTTTGTGTACTACTAGTTTCTAGTCTTTCCAGAACTTGGTGACATTTGAAAATTGGTTTTATTTTTATTGCTTTGAGTTGGTCTTTTTGGATTATGAGATTCTTTGACTATAATGATCCCTGAGTTCTGTTTATAGCCAATAGCAATGACATAAAAAGCTTAATTGAAGTGTATATGTCGCTTTTGTCAACTGATAAATTTTGCTGTGAAGCAGTCACTGCTTCCCTATTGGATTGTAGTAATTTATTATTAAGCAGCCACAAGAAACAACATTATAACGCCTTGTAATTTGTGATTCAGACACTAGAACATTGTGGGGATGAATTCTCTTCTTTTAAGATCTTATAGATTAAATAACCTATGGTAAGTTTTTAACTGTCTGCAGTTGGGGAAGATTTCTTTTTGTAGACACTCAGTTGGGTCTCCTTACTTTTCTCAATGCACAGCTCCTCTTTATCTTTCAGCCAGTAAAGGCATGTAGAAACCTTTTTATTTCTTAAATTCTCTAATCTTTTTTATCTCCAGGCTTTTCATGAGTTTCTAATTGGTTTGCTCTCATTAAGATTAACCTGTTTGGTACAATGTAACTTTATCGTGGCAGTACATTTTATCATGTGTATTCTTAGGAGTTGAATAAAACAGGTACTGTAGAATTGGAGTCAGTGAATAAGAGCAATTGTTGCTCTTGGAAATGACCAGGGCTTAGTTTCTAGCATCTAAGTGGTGGCTCACAACCACTGTTAAATCCTGTTCCAGGGGACCTGACCCTGTTTTCTGACTTCTTGTCATCATAATGCACTTGATACACATACACACATGTGATCAAATACTTACACACATAAAAATAAATAAACCAACCAAAGAATAATAAAGGATAAGTATGGCAGTGTTATCTAATTTGTTAGGTTATTTTAGTTTTCCTACCTGTTATTACACAAAGAACTTTTTACTTAAGGGGATCATCTAACATATTAGTATGTACGTCTTTCCTCTGAGGAGTAACAAGCCTGGTTGCCAATATTCTGTTGCTTGGGAGTAGAAAAGAGGTTGAGTGAGTGGTGTCCAGTTTCCACCATCCAGTACTGCTCTCTGCCTGTGTTCCTCATTTGCCTATTGGAGGTCCTACCCAATTTGAATTTAGAGACTACTTGGAAACTTGTATTTAATTGATTAGTTTCAGCTAGTGCTCCAGTTTCATGACCAAAGCCTTAAACTTGTTTAGTATTTCTAATTCTTGAGTCCTTAGTTGATGATTCCTTCTTTCTCCTTGATAGCTGTGTTTTGGCTTACTTAGTCTCTTCTGTTTACCTTCCCAGTAGTTCCTTAGATTCAAAGGTGCTTCTTAGTTTTATTAGGGATGGCATTTCTCTTTCATTTTCATTTTTATTAAGTTCCAAGAGGAAAAGGAGAAAAAAAAAATGATTTACCCCTATCTTTAAATCAAGCTTAGATGTTGTAATTTGCTCTCTGTGTTAAATTTTATAGTCATGTGGTTCAGCTGATTCAGTATCTGAAGCTGGAAAAAGCAATCTGGTTACACTATTCCCTTTATGTTTTTTTTCTGTTAGTTCTACAGCTTATGATAGTGTTTCCTTGCTAAATTTTAATTTCTGTCTGAATTACTTGTGCAGTCTGTCCAGAGACTAGACATTAGATCTTTGGGCGTGAGATATTATATGTGTATGTATGTGTTTTTGCACATGTGTACAAATGCCATACAGGTCAGAAGGGGGTGTCAGATCCCCTAGAGCTTGAGTTACAGGTATTTATGAGCTGCCTGATGTGGGTACAGGTAACAAAACTATGTCCTCTGGAAAAGCATTAAGTACTCTTAATCACTGAGCCAGCTTTCCAATCCCAGCACCTGTGTTTTTAATAAGCACCACAGGTGATGCATAGATAATCTGGAATAAATAATGACTATTCATCATGGTAAGCTTGTTCTATTAGGGATACCTGCAAAAGTAATAATTATGTTCATTTAGATGTTTACTACTTTTACTTTTGTATTATTTCTTTTGCTATTTTAAATTTTAGATGATTCTAAGTATGTGGTAAATATCTATAGTAAGTTTTTAAGAGGTAGCTATGTAGATCATTTTTTTATGCCTGTATTCTATTTGTTCATTGCTGTGAAACAAAAGTAGTCATTTACCTAAAAATAGACTAATGTTGCTGGTACTTGTGGCACCAGTGAGTCAAAAATAGTTTTTTTAGGATTTCTTTTCTTTTTCTCTGTTTTGCTCTATATTGATGTACTTTTACTTTTGAAAATCTTTCTGTGTGTGACAATAAAAGTGACTAAATAACTGATGACTCAATACCTACAGTTTAACAACCTCTGAATGTAGGTTCTTTTCCTAAAGACATGACATGTTTCAGAGAAGACTCCTGTCTGTCCCAGCATAGGCTAAAGACCCACCAGGAACCATATGGCTTGGAAAGCTTTAGATTTGAGGAGAGTTATTTAATTATAGACAAATATGTCCATTATAGTATTTGAAGGTTATGTTAACATGCAGATTTTAGTAACCTGGTTTATGCTTTGTTTTTCTTTTGGGTATTTCTGTATTGGTGTGAAAATAGGCATAGGCAAGTTGTCCACTGCTGATGGTAAAGCCTTTGCAGACCCTGAAGTGCTCCGGAGGCTGACGTCGTCTGTCAGCTGTGCGTTGGATGAAGCTGCTGCTGCACTTACGCGGATGAGAGCTGAAAGCACAGCAAATGCAGGGCAGTCGGACAAGTGAGTGCTTCTGTGTGCTGATAGCGTGAAAAGGATTTTTCTAAGGATGAAAATACTTAATGTTTACTCAGCATATTTTGTGCTTGATACTATATCCACTTAATACTGTTTTTGTACACGAAGGAAGAAAACAACAACAAATTGAACGTTTTAAGTTGTATATTTTTTTTTTCTTAATGTCAGTTGTATGAAGATGACTAGTTTAATCAAGTTTAAGAAGGTGCCGCGAATGCCATTCTCTTAGGACCAATGCTGACAACCAATGAGGTCTGGACTGATAGCTCTTTGTTAACACATCTTGCTCTTCTTCTCCGAGGCATTGAGTTCAGTTCCCAGCACTCATTGGAGGTGCTAACACTTCTACACAAAAATCTTAAAACTCAGAAAAGACCTTTTGATTTATTTATGTGGCTTTTCCTTTGTATTTGACAAAGAAGTAAATACTATTCTATCAAGTCCATCTTTTTCAGTTCATATGTATAGTTTGGAAGACAAGGTTTTTATTTTCTGAAGTTTTTAAAAAAAAATCTTGTTTTCATAAAGTGAGTGTTAGGCCAAGAGACCTTATTTTTTTGTATTATAGTTCCTTTTATGTATGATTTTAGTATTAATAGGGATTCAGTTATTATAAGTAATATTTTAATGTCTTCTAGTGCTATATAATGAATCATTTCATGTAAAGTCTGCAACATGAACAGAGCATTTGAAGAAGTGTCATTACTATGTTACACTTTTCAGTCCTTCTTGACTTCTTTCTTCCTCTAATTGAACATAAACCTATGTGGGGAGATGGCACAGTGGGTAAAGTTCTTGTTGAATGAGAATGTTCTTGGTGATAATGTGGGTGTGAATACCCAGAATAGAGGAAAAGCCAGATATAGGAAGTGGAGATGAGAATTTCAGGTTAAGGGCCCACTATACTGTCTTATAGCTATCTCAGCAAGGTAGAAGCGGAGGACTGCCAGCTAAGGTGATTCCATGGGTAAATATTTTCCCAGTTACTTGATTATTACCAATACATGCTCCCATTTTATGTTTGATATTCTTTCACTTGATGGAAGAACTTGTATAGGCTTTCATAATTAGTAGATATGTTACCCACTTTACATTTTTTAACATCATAAAATTTTTAGCAGTTATTTTGTGTTTATGATTTTACTATCTAATGTGAATTAGATTGTGTATATCTGAAAATATTTTAGAGTACTGATTAATTTTAATTTAGAATGACATTAAAAACAATACTTATGGTACAGATTTTTATATCATCCACTGAGATGACGCTGTTCTTGTCACAGCCGCAGTTTGGCAGAGGCCTGTTCAGAAGGAGATGTAAATGCTGTGCGGAAATTACTCATTGAAGGTCGAAGTGTAAATGAACACACCGAGGAAGGAGAGAGCCTCCTTTGTTTAGCTTGTTCTGCTGGATACTATGAGCTTGCACAGGTTTGTGTTAGGAATAAGCCTTTAAAAAGAAAAGCATAAACCCTTTTGCCTATTAAGCTAATTTCAATACATTCCTGTTGTATACAGCTTTTGATTCTTAGGAATCTTATGGGTAGGTAGGTATTATATGAATAAATATATTGAAAACTTTCAGGGTATTTTGTTAATATTCTATAAACTCTTGTTTTTCTTTCTCAAGGTTTTGTTGGCAATGCATGCAAATGTGGAAGACAGGGGAATCAAAGGTGACATTACACCTTTAATGGCTGCTGCTAATGGAGGACACGTCAAAATTGTGAAGTTGCTGCTAGCTCATAAAGCTGATGTCAATGCACAGTCTTCAACAGGTCATGCATACTTTTTCAGTTTTATTAGCTAGTAGCATTCCTATTAATAATTATTGCTCATGAAAGTATTCACTTAAGTGTAGTTGGTTCTCAGAATTCTCTCCTGGTTGCCCCACTTCTACTTCCTGTCTAGCTTCTGGCCAATCTGTATTTTTTTAAGCCAGTATTGACAGTGACCAATATTTACAATGTACAAGAGCATAGTTCCACAGCATTTGTGTGTATGTGTGTGGTGTTAATGTCTTTTTATTGTTTTCTAACCTAAACAGGCAACACAGCCCTTACTTACGCTTGTGCTGGAGGCTATGTAGATGTTGTAAAGGTGCTCTTGGAATCCGGTGCTAGTATTGAGGACCATAATGAAAATGGTCATACTCCTCTTATGGAAGCTGGAAGTGCTGGACATGTAGAAGTAGCCAGATTGCTGCTAGAAAATGGAGCTGGCATCAATACGCATTCCAATGAATTTAAAGAGAGTGCCCTTACATTAGCTTGTTATAAAGGTATAGTATAAATTTTTTTTTGAAATAAAATAATGAACAATAAAACATTATAGTATATAGTGGCATTAAATCTAAATAAGTTTGTTCAAAGACTTTTAAAATTTAATACTGTATAGGGTCAGCATTGTAAATAATGCCAATTTTATTGACAGCCTTATCAAAGGAAGCTGATAATTTTAATGCAATTATACTTTGTGATGGTTTAGAATTTTGGAAATGTTTTACCTTGAACAAGATGGTACTTGATAATTAAATGCCAACCAGTCTGAAAATATTACTAATATGAATATGGATTGTTTTGTTTGTTTTTGTTTTGATTTTTGAGACAGGGTTTCTCTCTGTAATGGTCCTGGTTGTCTTGGAACTCATTTTGTAGACTGGGGTGGCCTGAACTCAGATCTACATCTTAAGTGCTGGGATTAAAGGCATGCACCACCACACCTGGCACAGAATATAGATTCTTAGGTGGGCCAGATATGCTCACCTATATGTAATTAATATTAATATTAGAGTTTTTGTTTTTTTTTTTTTTAAGAGCCACAGGGTCACTTTTTTATATATATATATATATATATATATATATATATAGGGTATGACAGATGTGTGGCTATAAAGCGATTTCAACTTTAAGGAACTTAAAAATTAAGCCATGCAACTTTATGTTTGTATCTATACTCATACCACATTTAATTCATAATACACCATTTAGTATTGATCTGACGTATTCAGAAGATTTTGGAAGTGTGATATAAAACTTAAGGAGGCACTCACCTTCAGGTTGACTCTTCACTTGCATAAGCTTGTAAATGAATGCCTACTTCAAATTTCCACTCTGGTATTTCCTCAGCCTAGTCTTTTCTTTACCATTACTTTGTTCTTCTATGGTTAAGAGTGGCCAGTTTTCTTTAAAAGTATGAGACAGTAATGTTTAGATAAGTAAATGGCTAAAAGATGTTTAATTTTGAGTGTCAGCTCTTAGATGTTGTGGTAGAGAACACAGTTGAAGTCAGTTACTTTCTTAGTCCTATTTGGTAATTAGGCCACCAAATTAGGTAATTAGGGGCTGGTCTTTATTTAGGATTAGAGAAGCTAAGCTTTGGGAAGTTTTTATTGGATGGCCTTATACACTTTTTACAAACACTTTGAACCCAAAACTGATTTCTTTGCATTACTTTTCCCAGCTTGCTAGGAGCCTTTGTGATGAGATTACATGTGACAGCTCTGTGGTCTGTCATCCTTTGTTTATAGCCTGCCCTGCTTTCTAGAAGTGGTGTCGGAGGTTGGGCTTGCAAACTTTGAATAGAAGGTAGTTAGAGAATTCAGCTAGTGGTGTACATTGTGAATACTTACCAGAGATCAACCAACTCTGGTAGGGTCTTCTCTTTCTGTGGAATTTCCTGGGAGTTAACTTTGACAACAATATGGAAAAGGTCTGGAAGTCAGACAGACTGAACGTTGTTGTGGATATTTGGAATGAGAGGATAACACAGAGAAAAAGTGTGGTAGATACTGTACTTACTAAGTCTTGCTTTAGCTCTTTATTAGGACTATACTTTGTTTTCATCTGATCTAATTCTAGATTACAAATTGATAACTCATTTCATATTGCTCTTTTATATTGTATGATATCCAAAGTTCTATTTAAGTATAATTGGTTTTCTACTTTTTAGCCACTTCTTGAGCAACATAGGCTTATTTGAAATTGTGATTTTTTTCTATCATATGTTTTATCTTCAAGTAAAGGAATGCATATAAATTAATGGATGTTTTAAGAATATTTTCATACATGTTTATAATTCTTTCTGAAAAACTTGTGTATTGATTGTCATTTTAAACAGTTGAACTCATGGATGGAATAGCTTGAATGATTTTCATCCCAGGCTGCTAGCTCTTGAAAAATAAATGGTGCTGGTGAGATAGCTGCTTTTGCAGAAGACCTGATTTAAGTTTGTAAGCACCCACATGGAAGCTCACAACTCCAGCTCCAGGGGATCCGATAGCCTCTTCAGGTCTCCATGGGCACTGCACTTACATGTACAGACACAGAATTAAAAATAACAAATATCTAAAAACAAAACTATCAAGTATAGTGTGCTGAATCAAGTTCATATAAACACTTACATACAGACTGTTTACTTGCATATTTTTTTTTTTTTAACCAAAACCTCAGATATTTTTTGTTTTTTCCTATTAACTGGTTGCTTGCTCTGCCTCTTGACCTATGGCTGACTCTTCAATTCTGTTTACAGTATTCAAGCAGAAAACTCTTGGATTAAAGGTGTGTGCTAGGGCTAGAAACAAGTTTATTCAGTAAATAATGCAATCCTGGGGTTAACAGTGATCAAATATCCTGAAACATGCACCAAAAATTACATATCATTTTGATTTTAAAAGTAGTTTTTGAAAATAAATATAAGTAATCCAATATACTTTTGATTTAGGACATCTAGAGATGGTGCGATTTCTTTTGGAAGCAGGCGCAGATCAGGAGCATAAAACAGATGAAATGCACACTGCTCTAATGGAAGCTTGCATGGTAAGATGTATGAATGCATATAAAAGTATATTTTTATATTGGCAAGGGAGGATAAGACTACTATAAAATAAAGAACTTTTTCCTCGAACATAAAAGCTGTATTATTCTTTATTAAGGAACAGAACATCAGCTAAACTATTAGTTTTAAGTTGTACTTGGTGGTGACCACATGGAATCTCAGCATATGAGGGGCTGAAATAGGAAATTGCTGTTAGTTTCAAGGTTAGATTATATAGTGAATAAAGGCTCAACCATGCTGACATAGCAAGGCCCTGTCAAAATATAAGGAGTTGATAGACAAGATTATACACACCTTTAACTTCAGCACTAGGGAGGCAGAGACGGGTGATCTCCAATGAATTTCAGGGCATTATGGTTCCAGTAGTGAGTCAGGATAGCCAGGCTCTGTAGAGAGACCCTATGTAGGCAGGCAGGCAGGCAGACAGACAGACAGACACATACCAGACTATGTAGAGAGACCCTATGTAGAGACACACACACACACACACACACACACACACACACAAACACACACACACACACCCCTTCTGACCTTTGTATCTCCATGTACATGATACACTTAAAAGTGTACAAGACACTCAGATATACAAATAACACTAAATATTTATAAACAAAATATAAAAAGAACTGTATTTTGGAGTTTATTCTTGAAAATGAATTCTGTTAATATCCTTAAACTTTTGTATCTTAATTTATAATCTACAAAATGGGGAGTATGCATGGAAGATTTATGATAGTGTTTATTATTTAGTAGTTGATTTATATATTGTGTTCTTTAGTTTCTGACTTGTGTTTGTTTTAATAAAAGTCTCTCTTCCGAACATGTGTTAATTTTAGAGATTTTGTGTTCCTTGTCTGTAAAATGAATTTTTTTTATGGTGTTTGCCTGAGAATTAAATGAACAGCAATACTGTTGCTGTTTATTTAATCAGAGATTGATTAAAGGAAATTCAGTCACTTTTGCTACTTTTTGTTATGAAAATACTCTGTATTTACACAGGTGATTAAGGAGGAATAGTTCCTAGATCTAATCCATATGCACTAGAAATATTATAAATAAATGCAGATACCCAGACATGGTGATATGTGCCTGTAATAACAGTACACTGTCTCAATAAATGATTGTTGGATGGATGGGTGGATAAGATAGTTGGGTATTTGGGCCGATGGAAAGATGATAAACCTATAATCACAATATGTGGTTTCAATAAATAAATAGATGGGTGAGTGAATGATGAATAGATGAATAAATTGCTAAATGATAGATATAAATAAAATGTGTATGAGTATAGACCAGGCACATAGGAGGTCTTGCTAAAAAGTTGAAGCTCTTTATTGGACTTAATGGAGAAGCATTTAAAACTGCAAAAATAAGATACTCAGAGCAAGGTGCAGTATTGTTGAGGAAGGATATGAAGGGTTAAAAGAAACTATTTGTTGAAAGAATAGTAGAATGGAGATTCTTGAGTAGTTGCCATTAATAAGATGTTTCCTTCTTTGTCTTTTTACTGGGGCTTATAGGAACAACAAGGAAAACACTCAAAACTGTTCTCTGTTAAATCAAAAGTTTGCTTTCTTTTATACTTGAGCTTTGTCTCTTGTCATTTAAATGTCCACTATATCCTGCTGATTCTCTGTGGCTTTACCTTTGTCTCTGTTTGGATTCCTTCTATTTCTCTTTGATTAAAGACCTTGTTTTACTCCTCAAACAACTTTAGAATAAAGAATACAGGCAACACATAACATGTTTATTTCTGTCAGATGTAGGTCTGTTCTTTTGAGTAAGATCAGCAAATGTCATCACATGCTAATTGAAATTTTTTCTTTGATTTTTTTTTTTTTTTTGTGGTGCTGATTTAATTTTTTTTAATTTCTTACGAATAGGATGGCCACGTTGAAGTAGCTAGGTTGCTTCTGGACAGTGGTGCTCAAGTGAACATGCCAGCTGATTCATTTGAGTCACCACTGACTTTGGCTGCATGTGGGGGACATGTGGAACTTGCAGCCTTACTTATTGAAAGAGGAGCTAGCCTGGAAGAGGTCAATGATGAAGGTTATACGCCTTTGATGGAAGCAGCTCGTGAGGGACATGAAGAAATGGTGGCATTACTTCTAGGCCAAGGTAAGCACGTGTAGCAAATTCTAAACGCAAATTGGTAGCACACCAGTCCTTATTAAGGCTGAATCTGACCTACTGAGTATATTTACACTGAACTATAGCTCCCAGACTTGTATGTTTTCTGCTGTAAATTGGACCAGTAGAATTTTCTTCAGTGGAGAACTTTCAAAGTCATATGCTGTGAGAAAATAAAACAATAAACTAAAACAAAATCAAGGTTCATGTCAAGATTTGTCTTAAAGGAATATTAGGTTCCACAATTCTCCAAGCTTAATATAATGAGAATTCTTGGTAGTTAAAACATTTACTCATAAATATAAGTGTGTAATGAAACAACATGGGAAACACTGTTGTGAAGATTAGCTTGATGAAAGTATACATCAGGCCATGTTGCTACTACACACTCATATCACAGTGCTTAGGAAGCTGAGGCTATTCATTTCTACATATAGAGAGACCTGAGGAAAAAGAAAAGAACACTCGAGATCATTAAAGCTAGATAGATGCATGTACATTGGAAACCTGTGCTCAGACCATAAGGAATTTCTGGGGGGGGAAAAGTGAAATGATGAAGTAGTTTAAATATCTAGATAATCTCTCATTTTATTTATAGTGCTATTTTATTTTTTTCAATAGTATTTTGCTTTTACACTGTGAAATATGATTCATTTAATACAAGTGGCACATTTACTCATTTACTTTTTTAGGTAGAGGTTCTGTTGACTAGAACTTCAAACATACAGGTTTTGACGTAGACTTTTGAGATAGAGTCTTCCTGTGTGTAGCCCTGGAAATCGTGGAACTAGCTTTGTAGTTCAGGCTGGCCTTGAACTCACAGAGATCCACCTCCTCCCCGACCCCCAAGTGGTTCAGTTAAAGGCCTGTGCCACCACAGCCTGGCAAATTAAGTGAGTCATTTACATTGCATGACAATTTTGTTATTTAGACAGGAGGGACAGAGAAAAAAAAGCTACTACAACAGCTCTTTCCATGTGTCAATTAAGTCAGCGAAGGTGATGGTAGTAATGATGGTAATGTTGCTAAAATAAGTGAGTTAACCTCATCTTTTTCAGTTTTATGTAGAATGGTGCTGAAAATAATACCAACATAAGGCCCTAGAAACATGCAGCTCAGTGGATAGATATTTATTCAGTGTTCCCAACGACTTGGGTTTGATCTTCACCCAACACCACAGTTGTCTAATATGGTGGTCTGTGGGATCAATCTCCACCATTGCCCCTCTCCTAAATTCACATTATGTAAATAAATGTACCTTAACCATCTGTACTTCTAATATTTCCTGGGGAATAGTAATAGCTTATTAAATGTTTGTTAATGTCATTAGTACTTCTATCCTCTATTTTGAATCTTTATGATTCAAATATATTTAGGAGGGAATTAGATAATTTTATGACTCCTTTTAATCATAACTGGTACCTTCTTTTTAAGCAAATATTCCAGTTACATATAGAAGATACCCACTTACAGTTGAGGTTTTTTCCCATTTATATTTGACTGCCAAGACTACAGAAGAGATACTTCTGTTCACTTGAGATATACTTCATTAGAAAACAAATGTGTTTTGTTTGTATTTGAAGAAATTTTTGAACTTCTTTAAGTACAGTCTGTCTCTGTCTCTCTCTCTCTTTCTTTCTCTCTTTAAGGAGCAAATATCAATGCACAGACAGAAGAAACTCAAGAAACTGCGTTGACCCTGGCTTGCTGTGGAGGCTTTCTGGAAGTGGCAGACTTTCTCATTAAGGCTGGAGCTGATATAGAACTTGGGTGCTCTACCCCTTTAATGGAAGCTGCTCAAGAAGGCCACCTGGAATTAGTTAAATACTTACTAGCTGCAGGTATGCTTTTTTGGGGATGTATTCCATGATGTAAATAAGGATCACAGTAAAAGTATTTTTTATGTTGTTAGGGTGCACAGAAAATTAAGCATTGAAAAGATAGTGTACACTTTTGTTATGTTCTGAATAATGTATCTGTCATAGTAAGGATATGAAATTTTAACTTTTATTCATATTTCTTTCAAAGTTATGCCACAGTGCATGTGTTGAGAAGTAGAATACAACTTGTGGGAGTCAGCTCTGTCTTTTTACCATGTGGTCTTGGGTACCAAACTCAGGTAGTCAGGCTTGATGGTAGTTACATTTCCCTCTTGGGTCATTTGTTGCAGACTTTCCCCTTTTTTTAAAGATTTTTCAATGTACTCATTATGAAAATGGGGATGGTTGTTTTGTCTGATTTAGGAGCTGGTGGGCTATCTTGAAAAATGGTTTTAATAGTAATCATTTTTAACTATTACAGGAGCTAATGTTCATGCCACAACAGCAACAGGAGATACAGCTTTAACATATGCCTGTGAAAATGGCCATACGGATGTAGCCGACGTCTTACTTCAGGCAGGTGCAGATCTGGTAAGCTGTATCACTTAAATCTTTTTATAAAAATAAAACGGATTAGGCATTGTAGCACATGCCTATGCACCTAGGAGACTGAAGCAAGAAGATGCCTATGAGTTTAAGGCCACCACCAGGCTACTTGAGTCCAGAGTCCCAAGGCTTTTCTGGAATATATGGTGAGACTGCCTCTGCAAACAAAACCAAGAAATTTATTTAAAGGCATATCTTCTCACTTTGTTGTGTTTTTCCCCCTCCTTGCTTTTATTTAAAATCACATAGTCAAGTGGTTTTATTGTTTGTTTTTTACATTATTTTAAAATTTTTTTTGGTAATATTTAGTTTATTAATCTTGTGCCCTTACAAGCAGATGTTTTCTGCTAGAAATGGTATTAAAAATTAAATTTCCTTAGTTGTTTACTTGTAGTAAGTGGGGCTTATACATTGAGAAAAATTGCCTACTGTGTTTTAAGTATTATTAATCAAAGTGTTAAAACATAAATATTTAATTTGTCTCATATCTACATAAATTACTAAGGAGAGTAGAAAAGATTGTAAATGCATTCAGTTCAGGGTATTAAGAGATGTCACAGGGAATGAGAGAGTAAAAGGTCAAAAGATCTAACTAGTCATGTGAGATATTAGTTCATTGACTGGATGGGATTTGGAAAGGCAGGCCTGAACAAAAGCTATATAATTGAAAAAAAATTGTAGAAGTTGTCTGAGTGCTTGGAAGGTGTGAAGTATCTGTGGAAGGAATATCTAGTATCAGACAGCAGCACTAAGGAGACTGGGAGTTCAAATAGAGCCTCACTACACAGTGAGTTTTGAGGCTAGTCTATGCTGCATGAGCCTCTTCAGAACATGATGAGGTTTGGGGAGAGGACATACAGATTATAATCCTAGGATTCAGAAGACTGTGCAGTAGGGTCTCACCATTAAAAGGGGGGAGCATGTTGATTGTTTTTCCAGTGTTCAAGTTCAACGATTTTTATAGAGAATGGACAAGTTTCCAACTTTAATTGGATGAAGTGTCATTTCAGCAGCATAC
Source organism: Sigmodon hispidus (assembly GCA_004025045.1). Classification (NCBI taxonomy): domain Eukaryota; kingdom Metazoa; phylum Chordata; class Mammalia; order Rodentia; family Cricetidae; genus Sigmodon; species Sigmodon hispidus. The sequence goes on from PVIH01000148.1 coordinate 180,454, forward strand.
TGGGTTTGTAGCCCTACTGCTGTAGTGTCTGGTAACTGGAATTGTGTGTGTTACTAACTCTCTACTTTAGGTTTCAAATTAGTATTAAAGTACATATCTATTTTTCTTAGTTTATTCATTGCATGATATTTAATATACTTGGGTTCAGAATTAAGTTCACCTTCCTTTTTTAGTTTTAGGAAGAGAATAAGTATTTCCATGGAATTAAATATGAGTTATGCAACTGTGGGCTTTTCTTTGTTTTGTTTTGTTTTTCTTTTTTTAAACAGGAACATGAATCTGAAGGTGGAAGAACGCCTTTAATGAAAGCCGCAAGAGCTGGTCATGTTTGCACAGTTCAGTTCTTAATAAGTAAAGGTAAGTTTTTGTAGAACAGTTTTTTTCTTTTCCTTAACAACTATCTACCCTGTACTAGGCTAAGGCATTTTGCCCTTTGATGGCTAAAGAACATTTTGCGGTTATTACATGACAAGGAGAAAGGTGATCCTAACATTAGTAATAAACATCTCTAATATATACAATAATTGTGAACTGCAAAAGGCTATTACCCCAAGTAGCACTCTTGTGAAAAAACTCGAAAAACATTTCTTTTGTGTAAAATATTGTTTAAATACTATTTTGTTTGTGTAATAAATACAACATTGTTTTTTAAACATAGGTTTAATTATTCCTTCAATATTTACTACATAATCTCTGTTAAAATAGCTTTTCAAGAATTAGTTTTACTCTTTATACCAGTTTAAAAATACTACTTTTAAAAGCAAAGAATTGAGCAGAAATGATAAGTAAAGGCCCATAGGCACCTTGGAAATGTCTGCTCTTTGATACAAAAAAATACTAAAGAAATCACTGACTTAAAACTTCTTATAGATTAAAAAATTTAGAAATAAATTTTTAAACAAACTATTTTAGGACAAATTGGTACAAATTGGTAACGCAGATGCATAATGATGATATACATTTTCAGGACTGGATTTAAGTTCCTAATTATTGACTCCTCTAATCCTTCCTTGTTTTCTGAGATAGGGTTTCTCTGTGTAGCCTTGGCTGTCCTAGAACTAGCTCTGTAGACCAGGCTGGCCTTCAGATAACAGAGATTCACCTGCCTCTGCCTCCCATGTTCTGGGATTAAAGGCATATACCGTTGCCTTCCTTTTTGGGGGGTGAAGTGGGAGTGTTGATTTTTAATTAATTTGATTTCACTTTCTTTCTGCAATTTTCAGTTGGTAATTTACCCAGTACAGTAGTCAAAATCAAAGATATAGCTGAGGGAGAAAGTATGACTGCTCCCTTTCCTCTGATAGTTACTAGTGAGAGAGGGAAAAACATTACTAGATCTTTCTATTCCTTGTGGGTTCATTTTATTATTATTATTATAGTTAGACTATAGAAGTCATTGTTTTTCTAAAGAAAAGGATTATGCTTTTTTTATGTTTATTGTGTGTATGTGCTTTTTGCCTGTGAGTTTGTACACATGAGTATAGTTTCCATAGGTGCCTGAAGAGAGTATTAGATCCCCTGGAACTAAAGTTACAGGTGTTTGTGGGCTCTGTGTGAGTGCTGGGAACCAAATTTGTATTCTTAGCCATTGAATGAGTCATATTTCTTGCCCCTGACTTTACTTTTTTAATACAAGAATTTCCTTAGATATATTATAACCTTGTATTATCTCTACTTATACATACTAAAATATTTATGAAAGAAATGTATATCTGGGATTTGCTTTAGAATAATTATATATGTATATGCATGCTTACATGCATAAACACTAAGTGATTTATAAAATTTTGCCACAACTGGGGCTGGGAAAATGCTTAAGAACTCTTGCTATTCTTCCAGAAGACCTGGGTTCAGCTTCCTGCACCTACATCAGGTAACCAACCCATAGTTTTCTTCTATAACTCTGGTTCCAGAGGATTCCAATGTCCTCTGAACTCCCAGAACATCTGCAAGCACATGGGGCACAAAGTCTCACACAGGTACACACATATACATATAAAAATGAATAAATCTTCATTAAACCACTCTGGTAATGTATTTTTTCCATATTTGTTTTAGGAGCAAATGTGAATCGGACCACAGCTAATAATGACCATACTGTACTGTCCCTGGCTTGTGCAGGGGGTCATCTGGCAGTGGTGGAATTGCTTTTGGCTCATGGGGCAGACCCTACTCACCGTTTAAAAGTAGGTAACTCAAGTAGTTAAGGCAACATTCTGAATTCCTCACTTTGAACATTGTAAAATTACATATATAACTTGTATTTGTAATGACATTTTGAGTATTAGTTATCTGGCTTTAATAGAACAAAACAAAACAGTTTTTTTATTAGATATTAACATGCATTTATCTGAGACATGATAGCTTTCTTTGGGTACTAACTTTTTTCTTTTCTATTTGCTTTTAGGATGGCTCAACCATGTTGATAGAAGCAGCAAAAGGTGGCCATACAAGTGTTGTTTGCTATCTTTTAGACTATCCTAATAATCTACTTGCAGCTCCTCCACCAGATGTCACCCAGCTAACACCCCCATCCCACGATTTAAATAGGGTAAGATTCAAAGTTAAAACATTATATATATATGCCATTTAAATGGGATAATCTTTTTAAAGTTAAATTTTAATGTGCCAAGGCCAATGTACATTTGGTATAACATTTATGTTCTTGATTGATGAGATTATGATTTCCTTTTTAAAAATTATTTTAAAAAGAAAGTAATTTGTAAATATGTCATTGAGACAGTAAGTATACTTAACTTTGTAAGTTATTAGTGTGATATCGGATTGTGTACTAAAGAAGAAATGACTACGTGACCATCATTTTTTTAGGCACCCCGTGTACCAGTTCAAGCACTGCCGATGGTTGTCCCACCTCAGGAGCCTGACAAACCACCTGCCAACGTTGCTACCAACCTTCCTGTTAGGAATAAAGGTCAGTTATACTTCTAAAGACTTTTCCTACATGTCCAGGTGAAAATAAATATACAAAAACTAGCCCTTCAAAATTATTTTTTACCAACAATGAATTTGCTAAGTTGGTATCATTAAAGTTTTTTTGTTTGTTGTTTGTTTTAAACCAAAGGAAAAAACAACCTTCTGGGAGAGAAGATAGGTACTAAGAAACTCAGAAGAGACTCAGGTGCTCTTTCTGATGGAATTCTGATATCCATGATTTCCTCCAATGAGTAGTCATTTTTATTCATGTTAAGCCTGATACGGTTTGATGACAATTCTGATTATTTTTATTTACCATACCTAAGTCTTTGTAATGGCATGAGGCATAAAGATTAAGCACTTGTATCAAATATTAACATTCAATTTTATCAACTGGTTTAGTATAGATTTATATCTAGGATACTTTTTCCTCAACTAATAATTCAAAGATACATAAGATAGACTTGTAATTTCTTCCAAGGTCAATTTTTTGACTTGTGTATGTCATATCATGTCTGTTCTTAAGTATTTTCCCAAACATGACACCTACTAGTTTGAATCACTTTTTATTTTAAAAAGTTTTACTTGAAGAAACTGTGATTTTTGCTTCTTGGTTTTGGCTACCAGTATTCTTTTATCAGCAAGTATGCTAAGTATTCCTAGCAGCAATTTTCGATCACTACCACCAGCCTATTGTCTTGGCATCCTTTTCAGTTGGTTGCTAAACCTGTTAGCCAAAGCAGTCTGTTTACCTGGCTGTCAGAAGATATAGAGGATGGCGTAGGCCAGCATCTTTTCTCTCAGGGAAACTAAATCCCAGTTCTTTATTGGCCAGGTAGCTGTGTGACTATGTCAATTCTATCTCTTTCCTTTGTCAGTCTCTGAAGATGGTAGGTCCCAACAAAGACATAGATTTTTAGTAGGATTTTACTTTCTTGGTACATCTATCCCAGTGGTTTGGGCACTCTTCGTGTGTATGTGTGTGTGTTTATTAAAGGCACAGATTTATAAGTATAAAAAAATCTTGATATAGACACCTAAATTTTCTCTATGCTTTAATAATTGAACTTTATTTTTCTGCTCTTATGATGAGTTTTTTACATTCTGACCCTACACATAGCCTTAGACTTGAACTGCATCACCTAGGTGTCACAAGCTTTCATCCCTCTGTTGTCTAATTTTTAAATTAGATATTTGTAAGTTCTGAACTCTACTTTCAGAGATTCTTCTATGCACATAAAATACATACATTTTATATTTATGATAGAGAAGGTGGACTTGTGTTTAACTCCTTAAAATACTTTTCACCTTCGTGGATATAATATCTTGGTGCATAACTGTTGGCACTAACCCTCCCAACAGTAACTCTGTAATGAGGATGCCATTCATGTGCACTTCTGAGGGGGTTTCTTTTTCACACAGCTGCTTCTAAACAAAAGTCCAACAGCCATTTGCCAGCACACAGCCAGGATGTACAGGGTTACATCACCAATCAGTCTCCAGAGAGCATTGTAGAAGAGGCTCAGGGAAAGTTAACAGAACTGGAACAGAGGATAAAAGAAGCCATAGAAAAAAATGCACAGCTGCAGTCCTTGGAGCTGGCTCATGCTGACCAACTTACCAAGGAGAAGATTGAGGAGCTGAACAAAACAAGGGAGGAGCAAATTCAGAAGAAACAAAAGATTCTGGAGGAACTGCAGAAAGTAGAGCGAGAGTTACAACTGAAAACTCAGCAACAGCTGAAAAAACAGTATCTAGAAGTTAAAGCTCAAAGAATTCAACTTCAGCAGCAACAGCAGCAGTCTTGCCAACACCTGGGACTTCTTACTCCTGTTGGGGTTGGAGAACAGCTTTCGGAGGGAGACTATGCACGGTTACAGCAAGTGGATCCTGTTTTACTTAAAGATGAACCCCAGCAGACTGCTGCTCAGATGGGTTTTGCTCCAATCCAGCCTCTGGCGATGCCTCAAGCTTTGCCTCTGGCAGCGGGTCCCTTGCCTCCAGGGCCCATCGCAAATCTTACAGAACTTCAAGGAGTGATAGTTGGACAGCCAGTACTGGGACAAGCACAGTTGGCAGGGCTGGGGCAAGGAATTCTCACTGAAACACAACAAGGGTTAATGGTAGCCAGCCCTGCTCAGACCCTCAATGACACGCTGGATGACATCATGGCAGGTGGGTTTATATTGTTATGAGCAGGTATCAAATATGATTTGCTTAAGGAGAGTAAGAGTGTGCGACAATTTTTTTTTTAACCATTCCTCAACTTGAGGACGATTTTTGGACTCTTGACCCATTATGTCTTTAGAAATATTAGTATTAAAAAGTTCTCAGATGGCTATAGGTCAGATTAAAAATTAGTTCATACAATACAAATGATCGGATCTGAACATCTTACTTCAATAGGCTGGGAATCCAGGTTTTTTAGTGAGGGTTGAGTATTGGTTTTTAATTTTGGTTTCTTTTTTCACTTTAAGTTCAGAACCTTGGGATTAAGTCTTGGCATTTTTGCTTCTGTATTCACACCAATAAAAAGAAAAATGATAAAAGTTAAAGCACAAAGATTCTGGGGTATATTAGGAAGCCTATTTGTGATTAAAAAAATACTTAGTATACTAATTATCAAACTTCATGATGGCTATTTAAAAACAAGCAAACAACAATCAAAAGAAACACCTTTACAACATTAATGAAGTACCAACCAAGTAGTCTGATTCTCCTGTATGTCAGTGATTTTCATCCCTGTGAATGTTACTGTATAGTCTGTTTCTGACTGTATTAGGGGAAGGTGCGTTCCCCTAACAGGATGGTAAATGGCATGTTTTAAATGTGTTGCCAGAGATTTTCTTCTAATAAGGATTACAACTCAAGTTTTAATGCTGCTTATTTGGGACTGATTTTGTGAATTTTGTAACAGTAGAATAAGATTTCATAGGGTTATACATCATAAAAAATGCTCTATTACCTAAAATAATTTTCCTTCTTCAGGAAGGAAATTTTATAAGGAAGTGGAAGGGAAAAATAAAGGGAGTAAATAGTTGTTGTATTTTGATAATTTCTTCCCTGTTTTTATTTATTTGTTTTTACCTGAATGATTTACTATTTCTAATTTTAGAACTATTTGAGAAACTTTATTATGTCATACGTTAAGGTTTTTTTTAAAGAAAATTTGCTTTGTATTGTTTAGTTAGGTTGAGATAATTCAGAAACTGAAGTAGATTTTGCATTTCAAAAACTTGCATAGTTTCCTAGTCCTTTTCAAAAATCTTCACAGCAATACTATGGTATGATAGATAATCTCTGCTAATATAACCTACACCAGGATAATTGTTAGTAGTGACTAATAATAAGAATTGTAACAATCTTAATACAAATATAGATTCTCAAGACTTAAATCCCTATTAATCATCACTAACTGGGTATGATATCTAATAAACTTTAAAGACTTTAACATTGTTTGACAGTTAACTCACCGTTATGAATCCAAAACTGATACCATGTCCAAGGCCATTAACTTAGATTATAATTCTTTATTATTGTGTCAGATTACCAAAGGATTTATTGATGATTGGGACATTCTATATCAATGACTGGAAAGTTGGTTTTGATGTGCTATTAGAATTTACCTGATGTACTTGAGCATAGTTTTTAACAGTTTGCTGATTGTAAAAATTTTTAATTCTAAGGAGAATTATCAGATGTTTGTAAAGCAGCTTTTTAAAAATTGATTCACTTTCCAAATTTCTGTCTGTGTGTGTCCAAGTGGCTCCCTCAAAATTTTTTATTTTTAAAGGATATATAAGATTTTAGGGATTTTGACAAACTTGCTGTTTTATGAAAAGGCTGCTGTATCATGCTCTTCTAGGTGGGTAAAGAGACATACCCAGGGGAAAAAGAATCTTACTGTCTACCTATAGATGATCCCTACCTAGTATTGAAATCATATTCACATACTCTACACATAAGTGCACATAGAAGCACACAGAACTTTTTTCTGTATTCTCATTGTGTGAGTAACTTCTCATCATACTTGTCCTTTCAGCTGACTAAGGATCATGTCCACTTCTTATTTGGCCTATTTGTCCAGCACAATCCCCCAGTGTTCCTTAGCTGTCATTTAGGTTTCTTGTATGTGGGCTCATTTCTTCTGGTACTTAGCTGGCCAAGTCTTCAACCTTCCTTATTCCTCATACTCACCAAATCAAAACTAGGCACTTGGTGAACCTCTCTTAACATGTGACTTTGTTTTGTGTTGATGAAAGTGTTTTCATTTCTGATGTTTTCAAGCATGCAGTTTTTACTCTCTAAATTGAGTTTTAAAATTTAAAGAAATAAATCTTAGAACTAGAATTTTTTTAGGTACCTAGATATTTAAGGCTTTTCCTCTTCGTAGTAAACTGGTTGAATGAAGAAGTTACTTCCTCTTGATAAGGCAATTTGAAAGGAAATGAGGGTTGTTTTCTCATCAACTTTAGATGAGATCAAAACAGCCAATTTGAAACACTCCACAAACAAGAAAACTAATTTTAGTAAGTTCTTTAAAATATATTATTCCAGTTGGAATGTGGATTAAAATTTAGATAATTACCAATGTTTTAATCCATTTAAATTAATAGAATAAAAATTAATGAGGGCCAAATTGGTATAGTGCTTATGTAGCATCTATGAAGCACCCTTGGTTTGATCTCTAGTATTCCATAAAAATCAGTGGTATACTTTTATAATCCCAACACTTGACAGGGCAGAAGCAGCAATATTGGGAATTCAAGGTCATTTTAAACATGGAATCTATGTTAGGTGTAGATTTTGAAATTTACGTATAGCAAGAAACTTGCAATTAAATTATTTGATTTTTAAATCCATGTGTGCTCATAAGCATGCAATTCTAGCAGTCTGAGGTAGACTCAGGAGATCAAGATTGCAAGATTGAAAACTTACCTATAAAGAAATCACTAAGACTTTCAAGTAGTATTGGAATCTTTAGATAAGTAGTACCACATGCTCATTCCTCTTAATCTGGTTCCTTAATAATTCACATGGGTTTGTTGTTGTTGCTGTCATTCTTTGTTTCTCTTTTGACTTTTAAGTGAACTAAAAGATGTATGATTAGAATGTGTGTTGCTATAATGTACAGTGTATGTTCGTGCCTGACCTAAAGATTTTATGTAAAGTAGATTTTTTTAAAATTAATTGATAGTCATGTCTATAATTGTTACAAGGTCTATTGTACTATTATTCTTGGCAAGATAAATTCTTTTGCCTGGTTTTAGATTCCGTTGTGAATCTCTAATTGTTTTCTGTTTGTAGTTGATAGGACTTGGGAAGCACATCAACACTATTCAGAGATTACTCAAAAGTTTAATATTCACACAGCAGCATAGCATTCTTGCTTTGGGTGAGGAGGAAGATGTTCACACATGAAATACAGATTTAGGTTATTGACAGAATACAATCCCTTAAGCTAATCTTCAGTCTATTCTATGCCTCTGTCTTTAGCATTATTCTCCCACCCCTAGTGCAGATCTAACTAGCCATTATTTAAATCATATATGTGAGTGAAACAAGAAAACAACACAATCCTACAGAGAAGAACAAGAATTCATATTGGGAGGATGGTTGTGTAAATATTTATTTCTAGCTTAATCTTAATTTTGTCCAGAGTGATTGCCAGGTTTATTATGGGACATTTTATTCCTCTCAGAATAATTCTTAATGTAAGAAAGTATATTTATGTGAGGATCAATTTTTTTTATACTTGAAAAAACTGTCACACCAGGGCCTTCAATGATACTATTGCCCTGTTGTGGTTAGTAAATAAGTGGTGTTTTAAATAGACTGACTTTGAGGCTCTTCCATTTTAGCAGTGAAATATCTTACTTGTTCTGCTATACAAGATATAAAGTTGGCAAGTTAAAAAGAAATCATCTTTTCCCCTTTTATTCTTGACTATTTTATCATTTGTTCCTTTCTATGTAATTTTAGTACATAAAATATTTTGTTTTCAGAATTATTTTGAATTAAGATTTTATGGCTACTTTCATTAAAAGAGAATTTGCCTTTCAGATGGATGTACTATATGGGAAATGGATTACTCAAAATACATTCTAATTATTAATGTTATAGTAATATCTTATAGGACATTTTGATAAACTAAAATTTTAGAGAAATATTTGTAATCTTTTCTAACAATGTTTCATCCTTATTAAGTGCAGTTATTTTGTTCAACAGCAGTCAGTGGAAGAGCATCTGCAATGTCAAACACTCCTACCCACAGTATCGCTGCTTCTATTTCCCAACCTCAGACTCCAACTCCAAGTCCTATCATCTCTCCTTCAGCCATGCTACCTATCTACCCTGCCATTGATATTGATGCACAGGTAAGCTCTCCATTAGGAAATGGTTTCATTGGATTACACCATGTTTAAATGTTAACCTTCAGTGACACAACTTGGACTGCATTGTCACAGACTCCAGATACAGTTAAAAATTAAAATCTAAAACGCAATGGCTCACACCTACTCCTAGCATTTCGAGGACTAAGCCAGAATTACGTGAGACAAGGCCAGCCTAGGCCTTCATAGTTAATACCAGGCTTGGCTAAGCTAAAGTTTAAATTTAGTTTAGGAAAAAATGTTGAAGAAGTAATGTATGTAAGATTAAAATAAAACTATAATTGTAATCCCAGCCTTTGGGACATAGGATCAAGAGGATCATGAGTTCAGTGTCAGCCTCAGCTATGTAATAGTTTGAAGCTAGTGTAGGCTATATGACACCCTGTCAAACTAGACAAAAATTAAGATTGGTTTGTATTTTCTTAAATTGATAATGGATTGTTTATAAATAAGATGCTGGGACTGGGACTTTAGATAAGTGATGGAATACTTAAAGTCCTGGGTTGAATCAATAACCTCACCAAAAGGTAATGTAATTTCATGAACTGTATGCTTCTATACATTATATAATCTTAGTTTTGTTATATAATTTTTCACCTTGAGATGGGGGCTCTGAATAGCCTAGGCTGGCCTCAGTTTTAGCAGTCCTCCTGCATACACTTCCTGAGTGCTGGAGTTATAGGCATGAATCACCATACCTGCTTTATAGTGCTTTTGAAGATTATGATGAAATTACGGGTAGTATACAGAAATACGCAGTGAGCTTAAACAATTTTAACTAGTAACAGATTCCATGGAGGGTATAGAAAAACTATTTATTTGGATTACCTGAAGGAATATGCATGTGAATGAAAAAAAGATTTTGTTAAGGTTTAGACAGCTTGAGATCTGTTAAGTAAGCAGTTCTATAAAAATTGGTTGATTCCCAGCTCTCAGGAGACAGAGGCAGGTGGATTTCTGTGAATTTGAGGCCAGTGAGGGCTGCATAGTTAGACCCTGTCATTTAGTTGGTTCAGAATGGCAAGATTCCTCAGTGGTTAAAAGTTCTTGCTACCAGGAATAATAGCCTCTGTTTGATTTCTATAACCCACACAATGGAAAAGAAAACCACCTCCTACCAGTTTTCCCCTGACTTGTATTTATATCATGTGTACACACACACACACACACACACACACACACACACACACACACACACACACACACAAGCATGAAATCCCAGGGCAAAATGGGGTTGGCAAATTTATTTTGAAAAGGGTCAAAAGGTGTCAGGCATGATGTCACAAGTTTACAGTCTCAGCGTTTGCAACATGGAGGCAGGAGGACCAAGGGGTTCTTTTTTGGCTACATAATAAGTCTAAGACCATAGTGAACTAAGGAAGACTCACAACGAATCAGTGAAGTGAAATTAAAAAGGAAAGAAAGAAAGTCTAAGGAGTGTATGTTAGGAGAGACAATTTAAAAAGGTAAAGTAAGAATAGGAAAATATTTGCAGGGTATATTTGTAGTATTCTGTTTAATACCTAGGGTGAGGGGAAGTATATACTGTTAAAAATTACCAGATTTTTATAAATTTTAAGAAATGCGTATATACCTATAAGGCCATGTGCTTCAAAGCTATGAGTTTCTTTTTTTAAAAAGTTTCTTACTTTATTATTTTATATATGGGTTTATTTATCTTTAGACTGAGGGTCTCACTCTGTAGACCAAGCTGTATTGAAATTCAGATCCGCCTGCCTCTGCCTCCCAAGTGCTGAAATTAATGGTGTATACTACCATGCTTAGGGTTATTTTGGGGTGTGTGTGTGTGTGTGTGATTGGATATTTGAACTGAGTGTTTTTCTGTGTACCACAAGCATACCTGGTCTCAGTGGAAGCCAGAACAGAGCATTGAATTCCCTGGAATAGATAGTCATGAGCCACCATGTGGATGCTGGAAATTGAACCAAGGTTTTCTGCACGAGCAACAAGTTCACTTAATCTCTGAACCCTCTTTCTAGCCCTAAAAAATTGCTGAGGAATATTTTAAAGAAATTACCTAATCCTCAGAACAGGTCATTACCATTACTGTCCTGAAAGGAGATTAATAATAATTTTGTTTATTTGTCATTGCTTAGCTGAGGAGGAGGAAAGCTAGGAGCCAGACTCATGGTTGTAATTATTCTGTTTTATCTATTTTTGTTTTATGTGTGTTTGTGAGTGTGCACTATTGCATTCAGTAAGATACCATTCATGCTGCCTCTTTTAAAACTATGAAAAACCACATTTATTTACTTCTTTATTATTAATTAAATTGTTGATTTCAATAAAACTTGGCATTGAATATGTATTATTTCCCTTGAGATTTTGGTCTTGAGAATTGTGCTTTTTACTAGAAGTATGCTCAGGTTTTTAGGGGACCTAGAATGAGCAAAGTTAAATCTTATTTTCAAATAAAATAGGTCCAAAACATAGGTGCTCACATGCAATTGTGATTTTACTGGATATTAAGCTATTGATAATGAAATTATTTTTACTTATACTGTTTAACCAACAGTAATGTAAGTTTACTGAGAATTTACATAAATTGAAATAAACTTGTTTATATATAAAGATTTGACTATGGCTCCTTAAAAATATGCCTCGGCAGTTAACAGCACCTGCTGCTCTCAGAAGCGTCCATTCCTTTAGTTCCTAGCAATACATGGTAGTTCACAGCTCTCCTGACCTGTAGTTCCAGATGATTCAGCTCCCTGTTCTGCCCTCTAATGGCACCAGGCACTCAAGTGGTGCACATAACTGTAGATAAAACAAAGCACTCACACACATACATGGATCTAAAAAAAAAAAAAATTCATTAAAATTTATCTCTTGTCTATCTGCTTTTTTTTTTTTTAACTTTTCTTGCATTTTTGCTCAACATGAATTACATTTGAGTGCTTACCTAGATAGACTAAAATTCTTGCATCTGGGAAGTAAAAACAGACAAAATGATAATTTTCCCATTTCCTGACTCAATTATTAAAATCAATTTAAGAAATTTATTTTTGTATCAAGCAGGTACTTCAATAAATATTTTAAGAGTTTCTTTCTCTCTCTCTCTCTCTTTTTTTTTTTTTTTTTTTTTTTTTTGGCACAATTTCCGTATAAATATTTGATAGTAAAGTAAAAATCCCATGAACTTTGATGTCATGAATATTCTTGTTTGTATGACCAGACTGATGAGTTACTCTGAGAGATTAAACCTGCTCTAATGGGATAGAGACTCTTTCATTTTGTTGGTGCTATTCATAGTTGATAGTGTATTTGATCCCTAGCACAAACTGGACTGAAGTTTTCAGTAAATAAGATGGAGATTAAACTTGGGTACCCTTGAATTAATTATTTTTTTGATTGCCTGAAATTTGTTTGACTCTTATAGACAATATGTATAAGACAGAACTAGTTGTTTTGTTCATGGTCGTTTAACACTTGTTAAGCCTTTTTGCTATTCATGTTCATCTTATTTGTGTGACCTGCTTGTCTGCGGTATTTTCAAATTATTATGAACTTTTCTCCTCATTAGAAATAATTGTGAGAAAAATGAATAAAAAATTAGTATACATTATTTCCATCCTTTGTTAACTACTCAAAGGTGTAGGTATGGGCTGGGAATATGGCTCAGTTGGTATAGTGCTTGCCTAATATGCACAGAATCCTGGGTTTGATTCCCTAGCACTATATACAACCTGGTATGTTTGTTCATACCTCTAATTTCAGCACACAGGTTGAGTAAGGAAAATCAAGTACATTGGTGCATTGGGTGCAATTTGATCCTTTAACTATGTCATTGGTACATAGTATATTTGAGGCCAACCTGGGTTACATGACTTATGAAATTTAACTTTGTCATGCATCAAGACTTAAATTATAGCTGAATGTATGTTATAGTTGGGCATAGCAGCTCATTGCTGTGAGTCTAAAACTTGGAAGGTTGAAACAGGAGGAGGGTTATCTCAATTGGGGTTCAGAATGAGACTGAATTCTACCTCTCCCAGCTCCTAAAATGTAGAAAAAATTACGAAGCATGTGAACTTGTGGTTTACCTTAATGGACTAAATGTTACTTAGATGGTTTTCTCTATTATTGATTTACAATCCGGAGAATAGTTTCACTGTAATGATATAACAAATAATTTGAGAAAGTGAGGAGGAAATTAGTTATATGTAATATACACTCTCTAACTGGGTTCTAGGTTTCTTCACATGCCTAGAATCCCAGTATTTGGAAGTCTGAGGCTGGAGGATTGGGACTTGTATGTAGGCTAACTAGCCTGGCATGTATATCAATTCACTGTCTCAAAATAAAAAGCAGTTTTCTCTAAAATTATAGCTTATAGTATGTGGAGAGAGATGCCTAAGAGTTTAAGATGTTTTCTGACAACCACATGACACTCAGGAACTGCCTCTAGCTCCAATTCCAGGAGAAATCTTACCTTTTTCTGCAGTCCTGAGAACAGCCTGTATTCATAATGATACTGTCTCATAGAAAAATATATGCATTCAACTGTTTCTTCATATGAACTACGTTTTGAAAAATTTTTAAGTTTAATTTTACTGATTATTCTCATTTAATATTTTGAAGTGTTGGTTTAATCCTTAAATTTACACATAATCTGGCTGTGCAAGAAATATTTGAAATTGTGAAGATGATTTTTTTTTTTTTTTTTTTTGCAGGTGTATAAAACTGTAAAACTGTTGCTATTATATCCTTCCTGGTTCTAAACCTAATTAATTTAGGAATAATTGATATAATTTCCTATATTGGAGTTTCTTCAACTTGTATAATAATTAGCTCCTTAAAGCTTTCATTTTTCTACAACACTCATTAAATCACATGTATGGCCATATCACCCACATATTTCTTCTCTCACTTAATCATGTAAATAACTCGTTAGGTGCTTGGTTTATTGATTGTTTTTGAGACAATTTTTCACTGTGTAACCTTGGCTGTTTTGGGACTCACTATGTAGACAGCTTCACTTCAAATGTAGAGATTCATTCTGTACTCACCCTCAGTCTGAGTGCTGCCAACATGCCTGGTTTTATAAATACATACATATATGTATACATATACCCCCCTTTCTTTTCCCTCATTTTTGTTCCATGTTTGACACATTGCTTTGGGTGCTTGATAAAGGAAACTGCTTGCCCGGTGTGTGATGTTAAGGCCTTAAAGGAACCTTTGGGAACTTTCCCCTCTCAGATGCTATTTCTTTTTTTCTGTTCATTGTTAATAATAAACTATTCCACTTATTTTTACTGATGGGTTGTAAGGCATGATATTATCCATTTGGAATTATGTTAATGTTTGGGGGATAGAAGCAATCTTTATGAACTTGTAAGCTCTCATCTTAAAAATATTTATTGCTTTCAGTTCTTATTAATGTAAAAATAGAGTGGGCCTGGGTCTTCTCATTTTTGTAACTAGCTTTACTTAGTTTCTTAAGGAATTTGGCAACTCTTCTTGCTCAGCTTTAAATATTTTTTAATTTCTTAAAATTTATAGTTTTAAATAAGCTTTTTTAAAAAAGCTTGAACCTAAATTTACATCAACTCTGTACAGTAGTTACCAAGATTCTGCAGAATAACATATGTACTTTGTAAACCTGAGATTATGGATAGAGCATTTGGGAAAAATGATTAAAATTATTATTAGTTTATGCTTTATAATGAGGGGAAATATATTATTAATTGTCTGTTTCAAATTTTGTATATTTTGTGTATTTCAGTTAGACATGAGTATTATAAATTACCCTTTAGTGTCAACAAATTTTTCAAACTTTAATGTATTGGTGAATTATATACAAGTAACAGAGAGTGCATAGGATATGTATATCAACAGTGTCACTCAGAATATGGTAGATAGGCTTTGTGATGCAGTTTGAGGAGTTTGCTGTGTAGGATGTCTTGGTCTTTGAAAGTCCACCTCTAGTAGTTATCAGTTTAGTGTGGCCATTAGAAAGTTATTTCTCTGAGTTTTTGTTGCCTTTTCTCTGAAATCAGACATGGTTTCTTTTCTTTTCTTTTTTCAAAATATAAAACTTGAAATGAAGATCATATACTGAAGCACAGAACTGTCACTCATTGAAGTTTCATGTCCTTCTCCATTGCTGTAGTTGGTGCATCTCTCCCTTGTGGCCATCCCTGATCTCTGCAGTCAGTGGCTCTTCTGCAGAGCAGCTCTTGCGGCTCCCTCTCCATCACTGACTAGTAGGCTTTTACTCATTTCTTGACTCTTGGTCAGTTTCTCTTTTTGTCTTGATTTTAGTTTCTTGTAATGGAGTTTGGCTTTTACAGTTATTGGGAGGGTCTGACTACTTGTATTATGTAAATACTATTTTTTAAGAACACTATAAATTTTTAAGTTTGTTCATAATAGTCTTCAAATATGTGAAGTTTTACATCTTTTTGTCATTTATTCAACATTCAGTTAATGTATTCTGGACAAAATATTACATGTAGGTTGAGAATGAAAATGCACCATATGTTCATTAGCTTTTCAAGAATTTAGTTTGTTAGCTGTGGTTCAGCAAATCTTTAATCTCAGTGCTTGAGAGACAGAGGCAAGTAGACCTCTGAGTTTAAGGCCCACCTTGTCTATTCAGTGAGAGGCTGTCTCAGAAACAAAGATGATTTTTTTCCTTTAGTCTTTTGAACACAAGTATGGTAATAAAGATATAAACATATTATCAAAGAGAAAAATGGAGTTTGCCGGATACAGTGTCATATGACTTGTGCTGTCAAGTAGACTTGGGTGTGATTGAGTTTCCAGGCCAGCCCCAGCTACATAGACAGATTTCAAAACAAGCCACAGAGGAAAAAAAGAGACACATTTAGAACATTTTCAGTTACCACATTAAGAAGTAAAAAGAACAGAGTGTGATGGTACACTCTTGTAATCTCAGTACTCAGGAGGCAGGTGGACCCACTCCCCAAAAGAAGAAACCCACCCTAATTCCTTAACAGGCAAAGGCAGTCAGATCTCTGTGAATATACCTGTTCTACATAGAGAGCTCCAAGATAGTCAGGTCTACAGAGACTCAGTCTCAAAATCCAAGGAAAAAGCAGGCAAGGTCCACCAAAAAAAAAAAAAAAAAACAGAGAATGAGTCATAAAACTTTTTGTGAAATTTTATATCATAGATTAAGTCTTAATAATGGGTCTATATATTCAGTTTATTATAGTTAATAGTGATGACATATAACTTTACCTGAGAGTGATTTTAGTATTGAAAGTCCCTTATTACAAAGACATCTGTCACTGACTTTTGTCAGCCTGTTATAATACCTCTCAGTTTCATATATGAGTTTACATGGGAAATACTTTTATTTAAATTTAACTGCACAGTTGAAAAGGGTACATTCACATGTTTATTTTTTTCAGGCTACGTAAAATACTTCCTAATAGTCAGATTTATTTATTTATTTATTTATTTATTTATTTATTTATTTATTTTTTTTTTTTTAAAACTTCTTTATTTATTTAGTTATTTATCTTGGTGTCTTGCCTGGAACTGGAATTACAGACAGTTGTTAGCTGCCATGTGGGTGCTGGGAATCGAACCCGGGTCCTCTGGAAGAGCAGACAGTGCTGTTAACCGCTGAGCCACTTCTCCAGCCCCCAGATTGATTTATGAAGTTAAAAATAATTTAAAAACGGAGGCAAGCAGATTTTGAGTTTGAGGCCAACCTGGTCTGCATAGCCCTTCAGGCTAGGGCTGTATAGTGAGACCTTGTCTCAAAAGCCAGGCATGGTCCCATTCACATTCAGTTCCAGCTTTCACATTTACTATCTGAATGAGTGGAGACCCTCTCAAGCTATATAGTGAGATCTTGTCTCAAAAATAAAGGAAAAGGTTGAGTCTCTTAGTACCTCACTAGCCGTGTTTACACACATTACTCCAGAAATTAAATTCTACGGTGTCATATCACAATTACAGTCTTTAGTTTTTCGAAATACAGTGTATCCTACTTGCTTTATTCCTTAAAGAATTTGAGTCCTTTATTTTTAATCAACAGCTAAGTTACTTGAAAACAGTTGTTCATTTATTTATTTATTTAGGGTTTTTTTTGCATTAAAGATGTTTATTTAACATTATGGATCTTTAGTTTTGTTTTTTTTTTTCTTTAAGGTGTATGTGTGTGCGTACTCATGTGCGCATGTCCGTCCCTGGCTGTTCTGAAACTGGCTTTGTAGACCAGACTGGCCTAGAACCCACAGAAATCCTCCTGCCTCTGCCTTTTTAGTGCTGGGATTAAGGGTATTTGAAACCATGCTCAGCACAATTTTTAAATTTTAAAGCTTGCTTTCCAGCTTTATTCATTCATTCATTCATTCATTTATCCATTTATTTATTTATTTATAAATGGGTCCAACCAACACAATTAATTTGGTCTCTGTACAGAGGATTCTACATGATTTCCTGCATGTTGTAAAAGTTTTCTGCTCTGGTGTAGTAGGGCCTGTACTCCTGACCCTGTGTTCCTGCTCTTGGCGTTTAACCTGATCTATTCTTGACCTCTGATAATTTTCTCATGTATATGGGCTGATGAACATCTGCTGAAGACACCAGAGGAATTCTCTGCTGATCTCCAGAGCACTCTGTATAGTCCTTTCCTCTTCAGACTCTCTTCTCAGCTAGGCTCTGGGCCTGCTATTCCTACATTTGCATTCCTACATTCCTGTGTTTTTGACCTTAGGAATCATTGTGTGGTACTGCCTGTCTACATCCATTTTGAATAGAGAGATGAGGAGAGAAAAATGTATATATTTTAGGTCAGGCACGGTGACACATGTTTATAATAGCAGTAGAGACAGAGGCTGAAGGAAAGATATAAGTTCAAGGTCAGCCTGGGGTACAGTGGAGGTTTATCTCAAAAATGTAAACAGAAAGTTATTTGAGATAGAAACATTTCTTATCTTTTGTTATTCTGTTAATATATGGTAGCAAATTTGAATTCACATTTTTTAAAAATCAGTTTTATGCTTGAAATTATTAGCATATGATAGAAAACTGCCTCCCCTTGGTGCCATTAAAAATTGCTTGTAAAATTTGAGTATTATTTGTAGCCTTCGAAATGTCACTAAAAAGCTTAACATGTGGAACAGGCTTGTGGTTTCAGTGCTTCAATGATGGCAATGAGCAACAGTTCAAGGTCTTTCTCAGCTAAGGCAGACTGAAACTACAAAGTTTCAGAACCAGCACTGCCAAAGAATACAAACAAACAAACAAACCATCTGTAGGCTTCTTATTGGTGGGTCAGTGGTCAACCATATACCATCCCAAAGCTATGTGTGAGTCTGGCTCGTGCATTTTTAATCCTAGTACTCAGGAGGAGCCTTGAGGTAGGAAGATGTGTGGGCCACATCACTTGGTGTCTAGATGAAATAGAGGGGCACATATGTATCTGTTTTTGACATTAACACTGGGAAGTTATTTAAATGAGCTAATTAAACTTTTTCTTCTCTTCACAGACTGAGAGTAATCATGATACTGCACTAACACTTGCCTGTGCTGGTGGCCATGAGGAACTGGTACAAACACTACTAGAAAGAGGAGCTAGTATTGAACACCGAGACAAAAAAGGTAGCCCTTATTTTTGTTAGTTTTACTTTATCGAAGGTTTGTGGGGAATAGGAATTTATAGCCACATATTGATGTTTAGGTATATTGGAAAATACTTGTTACTGTTCCTGTGCTTAGCATGTTGTAAGCAGATTTTTTCCCCCCCGTAGGTTTTACTCCACTCATATTGGCTGCTACAGCTGGTCATGTTGGCGTTGTAGAAATATTGCTGGATAATGGTGCAGACATTGAAGCCCAGTCAGAAAGAACCAAAGACACACCACTGTCCTTGGCTTGTTCTGGCGGCAGACAAGAGGTAACATTTCCTCTTAGTGGAATCTCTTTTTCTCTCTAGCAAATATATACACATGTATTTGTTTTTCATATAGGAACATTTTGCTTGTTATCACAGTAACTCAAATTACAGTGTGTTATCACGAATGTGGTTTGTATAATATTCATAAAAAAGTCACATAATTTCTATTTGTCGAAAAATGCGGTAAGATTCCTGTATCTTGCATTTGTGTAAGAGGAAGATTCAAAGCCATTCCAGATGAGGTGTTCAGTGTTTATGTCTGCTCATCCAGTGATTATGCAGGTCAAGGAAAATCCAGCCCTGCAGTCAGCTTTATAATAGCATTTAATAATTAGCTGATTAACCTAGGTTTGTTTGGTTGTTGGCTTTTGTTTTTCTCTTCCCCTCAAACTTCTGTACAGAGGATATAGTAAGGAAAAGAAAAAAAGGTGGCTCGTGGTGTCAAAGTGCATAAGAGAGAAGTGGATGGTGACAGCCAACTTCTGAAAGTTGCCCTCTACTTTTCCACCCACATTCCATATGAGTCTTTGTGTATACAAATTTAAGTAAATAAAAAGTAAAGCCGCTTACTGTCACTAGCTTTAATGGAAGTAATCTGTAGCTTTATCTAAACAAATAAGGTTTTAAGTGCTAAGTCTCTGAATGGCCAAAAAACACTTAATGCTCAATAGTTTGACTCTTAGAAATGCTCTTGAAACCCAGTAATAGTATCAGCCATAGCTCCTACATTGTTAGTGGGGTATAAAAATAGTACAGCTGTTTTGGGGATCAGTCTGACAGTGCCTTAAAAATTTATGCAACCAGGATTCTGTTATCAGGTAAGATTTAATGCTGTGTCACAGGCCCAAAATAATATTAGAGGCTGCAGTTAAAACATGGAAAAATTTCAGCTCTCTGTTTAATAACAACAACAGTAACAAAATACTGATTGCCAGATGCAGTGGCACACCATTAATCCCAGTACTAGGGAGGGAGTGGGATACAATCAGATGATTTAAGTTTGCCGTCAGCTTGATTTTTGTAGTTGATATCCTTTCTTTTTAAAAAAGGTAATAGAAAGTTTTAAAATATTATTGCAATCATATGTACATTTTTTTTTTTTTTTTTTTTTTTACATACCAATCACAGTTCCCTTTCCCTCCCCTCCTCCTACTGGCTCCCAGCTTCTCCCCACCCTACCCCTCATCCACTTTTCAGAGAGGGTAAGGACTCCCACAGGGAGTTAATATAGTCTGCTTATCAAGTTGAAGCCATATGTACATTTAAAGTGAATCTTATTTCACTTTTTTTTCTTTATAACTATACAAAATACTGATTTCTAAATGGTCTGCCACAAAATTTGAGGTTCAAATCTTCTGTGATCACTCATTAGATTTCTAAGCTTTTTTTGTTTTGTTTTAACTTGAGAGCTTGCTGACTTCTAAGAATCTTGTTCTAAGGCTGTAAAGATGAAAGAATGTCTCATTTCGTTATTAAATCAGAAATACAGTTCTAAAATTGTTATGGCTTTAGAAAACATTTTTCTTACCTTTTTCCCCCCCTCCTACCAGGTGGTGGAGTTGTTGTTAGCTCGGGGTGCAAATAAAGAACACAGGAATGTTTCTGATTACACACCTCTAAGCCTGGCTGCTTCTGGTGGCTATGTGAACATCATCAAAATACTTCTAAATGCCGGAGCTGAGATCAATTCGAGGCAAGCTTTCCTCTGTCTGCAGGAACTTTATTAAGAATATTGTGCTATAGTATTTGGAAATGCTATTTTATTGGTATAAAAACTTACTAAAGTTAAAATATTCATTCAAGAATTTAAAATGTTGACACAAGTGAAAAATAAAAATTACTTTCTTAGGGAACTAAAGACTGTATTTACTTCATCATCATAGGATGGGGAATTCACACTCTAGCATATTGTTATATGACATCATTAAAAGATCTCTAAGAGAGTCTTAATATTCTCTCAGAAAATGCAAGGACTAAGAAAAGTAGTTAAAATTTAAATGGTCCTACAGAAAAAAAAAAGTTTTAGCCAAACTTGGTAGGTGATCCACTGCTATAATTGAAGTGCTTGGGAGGTTGAGGCAGGAGAATCAGGAATTCAGCCTGATTATAGGCCAGAGTACCCTCTCAGCCTGTTATAGGCCAGAATGCACAACAGGGTACTCTGTCTCAAAAAACAAAAGAGAGAGAATTTTATATTCAAAGTTTTGTTGTTGTTGTTTGTTTATTTGTTTTAGCATTGTTGTATTTCTGCTGTGACACGTGTCCTATATTTTTTAACAGAACTGGTAGCAAATTGGGCATTTCTCCTCTGATGTTAGCAGCTATGAATGGGCATACAGCTGCAGTTAAGCTCCTCTTAGACATGGGCTCTGACATAAATGCTCAAATAGAAACCAATCGGAACACTGCCCTTACCTTAGCCTGCTTCCAGGGAAGAACTGAAGTGGTTAGTCTTCTGCTTGATAGAAAAGCAAATGTGGAACACAGAGCTAAGGTAAGAAAGATGTTGGAACTTACCATTTGTCAGCTCTCTGCTACAGTGATAAAATGTCTGAGTAATCTTTTTAGAAATGAAAAAGAAGGTTTATTTTAGAAGTTACAGTTTTATTTCTTTCTAATCACATTAATTTATACATAGTTAAAAGTTTAATCATTTATGAAGATACTTGGGCATGCATTTTTTATAGGTATAGATAGGTTAATTAGCTGAAAACAATGCAATTTTGAAAGGACCAGATACATGTAGTGTCATTCACATCAGTGGACTTGAATAATACTCAAATTCCTTTTCACCATACCACTGATTGTCGGTCAAATTATGTTTTAATTAAATATAACTCAACTGTCAGTACAAATTTATGAATCTTTAGAAACTATACCATATTGTTCCCTCAGATTGTTAACATTTTGGCTGTTTCTGGTCTCTTCCATAGTTTTTTTTTTTTATTGTTTTTTTTTTTATTTATTTATTTTCCATTAAACCTAGACTGGCCTCACACCATTAATGGAAGCAGCCTCTGGTGGGTATGCAGAGGTGGGCCGAGTTCTTTTGGATAAAGGTGCTGATGTTAATGCCCCTCCAGTGCCCTCTTCAAGAGATACAGCTTTAACCATAGCCGCAGATAAAGGGCATTATAAGTTTTGTGAACTTCTCATTGGCAGGTGAGTTATGAACACATCCTTTGTGTATGAATGTAAGTGTTATTACCCTTCTCTGATCACTGTCACTGTATGAAAAGTCAAATGTAATTACTTTATAACCTACAGTTTTTTCTTCTTACACAACTGTAGGCTTTGAGTTGACAGTAAGTAACTATTCGGTATCAGGCATGATCAAGAGGAGTTGCTACTTTTCGTGATTTACAAGGTGCCTGCCAGGTCAAAGAGAGAGGCAGGCAGATGTCTGATTTAGAGACTGGCCTGGTCTATGTAGTTAATTCCAGGACAGCCAAGGTTATATAGAGAGACTCTATCTTAAAATCAAATCTTAAAGACCTTGCATAGCACCCTACATACAAAATATTTAGTTCTGATGACTATTAACTATTATTAATGTTAATTATTAAGTATTATGAGTCTTACCTACTTTGATGTTAACTAGACACTAAAGTTTTTTATTGTTTTTGTTTTTTATATATACTATAAACATATGGATACAAATAATCTGAAATAGGTATTGTCTCATAGGCTGTATTGTCTCCAAGATACTATTTATTTGCAGAAATCAGTTAGTCATCTTTTAAAAAATAAGAGAGATATTGAATATGAGTATTTAATTTGATAGTCAGAAAGTCTCTGTAATTAGAAAACATTTGTCGTTGAATATTTTTTCTTTAAATTTTCACAGCAGTTAATTTTTTTACTGCTTGTCTCTATTATTCCATCTCATTTAAGAAAATGCTGTCTATCATTCATTTCCAGGGGAGCTCATATTGATGTGCGTAACAAGAAGGGGAACACTCCACTATGGCTAGCAGCGAATGGTGGGCACCTGGATGTGGTTCAGCTATTGGTACAAGCAGGTGCAGATGTAGATGCAGCAGATAACCGCAAGATAACACCACTCATGGCTGCATTTAGAAAGGTAGCACACCTCAAATTGCACATGGTGGGCTGTGCTAGGGAGAACTTGGCGTAGTGACTATTATAGATTCATTTTTGTGATTTAATAACTTTAACAAAAGTAGTAATACTATTTGCAAATGAAGTGCTCTATAGGCAAATCAAATAGATCTAGTATTTCAGAAATGCTGTGAATATGATTCTTACTGGACACAAAATTAAGGATACTTAGGTTGTTCTTGGCTGGCCTCCTAGATGACTCAGTGGGTACAGATGCCTGACATGCAAGGCTGCCAACTAGCAAATGAACCTTGAACCTTACATAACGGTAAAAAGAGAACCAAGTCCATGACTTTGTTCTCTAACTTCTACATGCATGCCCTAGTATGGGCACCCACATTCATACATCACAGATATCTGCATGCTCAGTAATATATAAGATATAACAAAGATACTGCCTTAGGGTTTCTCTAGCTATGAAGAGACACCACAACCATGGCAGCTTGTATAAAGAAAGGAAAACTTGGGGTTTTTTGGTGGCTTACAGTTCAGAGATTTAGTCCATTATCATCTGATGGAACATGGTGGCATGTAGGCAGACATGATGTTGGAGAAAGAGCTGAGAATTTTACATCTTTCTCTGCAGCCAACAGGAAGTGAACTGTGACATTGTGTATGGCTTGAACAAATAGGAGATAACAAATAGGAGACCTCAAACAGGCCTCCACAGTGACAAACTTCTTTCAACAAGGCCACACTTCCTAATATTGCCACTCCCTATGGATTTATGGTAGTCAGTCACATTCAAAGTGCCACAGATAATTTTTTCCTTCTTTATTTTGTATTTATCAAAAAAACAGTAAAATGAATTTAAAATGAGGAAAAGTTAACAATAACTATAAAGAGGATAAGAATCATAAGCATGGCTTATCAAGGGTGGTAATGCAAATAAGATTGCTACACATATATTTACTTTGTGTTCAGCTTTCCCTCTGAATTTTTTTTTTTTTTTCCATCCCTGTATATCCTTATTTAAGGTCCCTTCCCTCTCCCACCACATCTAGTCATTTTTCTTCTCTGCAACTCCCCATCCCCTCCCTGGGCAGGGAGCAGACAGTCCTATGGTCACACTGGCCCAATAATGCTTGGATCAGTCTCCACTCCTGGCCAAATCCAGTTTTGTCCCCCCTCCCTCAAGAGTGAGTCAGGTGTTCCTATAGTTGGAGTGGGGTTTGAAGGGTCAGTCCAGGGTGTCTCTGATCCCAAGCTGTTCAGTGGTTTTGGTTTGCCGCTTGGGCATGTTTGGCTTTTTTTTCTTGTTTGTTTGTTTAGAGACCACTAGTGAGTGAGTACATCCCCTGCTTATCTCTCTGAGTTTGTGATACCTCGCTCAGGAGGATATTCTCCAAATCTATCCACTTGCCTACGAATTTTAGGATATCATTTTTTTTTTTTTTTTACTGCTGAGTAGTATTCCATGCCACAGATAATTTAATTGCACATTCAAAATCTAATTAAAATCTTAATATTTAGTTGTTTTTCTTTTTACATTACCTATATAAAATGAACTGAATTTTATTTTATCATCGATTTTATTTATTGGGTTTTTCAGTTGTTGCTTGGTTTGAGTGCTTGTGTTTTAGTTTGGCTCTGAGACAGGATCTCACCATGTAGCTTTGGCTAACTTGGAACTTGGAATTAAACCATGCTGACCCTGAATTCACAGGCTTGCCTTTATGAATTCCATATTGTGTATACTAAAGGTATATAAATTTGGGAGAAAATTAATGAAAACCTCACTATCAATATTTAGAACTAGAAATAAATTTTAAATGAAGTAAAGGCAGCCTTTTTTGTGGTGCTATTGCATATATCTGTTATGTATTTTGATTAAATTATTTGCTTTAAAGTATACAACTGATAATGTGGTTTTAGCCTAATTTGTTACTTAGAAAAATAAGATCACTATTTCAGGATACTTTGAGGTAGAAATTTTTGGCCTAGGCTGGCTTGAAACTCATTATGTAAGATGGGGCTTGAACCTTAGACACTCTTGCCTC
This sequence comes from Sigmodon hispidus, assembly GCA_004025045.1. NCBI lineage: Eukaryota > Metazoa > Chordata > Mammalia > Rodentia > Cricetidae > Sigmodon > Sigmodon hispidus. Next base: position 205,803 of record PVIH01000148.1, read on the forward strand.
AGCCTTTCTAGTGGAAACACATGCATATAAGTTGTGGTTTTAAAAAAATTGTATTAAAGCATTTTAGATTGTATTACTTTAGACAAGTTGGGCAAAATGGGGCAAGTGAAGGTACTTGCCATGCATGACTGGCAGTATGAGTTTGACTCCCCAAACTCACATAGAGGTGGAAGAAGATAACTGAATCTACGTAGGACATAAATACATGCACACATGTATAGAAGTTTGAACATGTATAGAGATAGTAGTAAGACTACTGTTTATTCCTGTTACCTAAGTCATGGATATTATGTCAGAGTAGTAACTACTGAAGAAAAAGGACAGCAGCTCCTAATCAGAAGTGTAAACAGTAGTTGTATATCGATGGTTTCCCCCAGTGCAGTATAGATACCTTTCACCTCTCATACTTGAGCCTCTTAGTGCTGAGATTATAGGTATGGGCCATCGTACCTTTCTGGAAATAGTGTTTTGTTGGTGGTGGTGGTGGGTGGTTTGTTTTTGTTTTTGAGACCGTGGTGTACTCTAGTCCTAGCTGCCCTAGACTTGATATGTTGTAGACTGGACTGGCCTTGAACTCAGTAGTCCTCCTGCCTCTCTGCTGAGGATTAAAGGAACTCATAAGAAAAAAAGCTATGCTTTTCATGTATGGTGTAAAATACACAGGTCTTTACTTTGTGCCACTAATAATAACTAGTGATAGTATTCTTTCAGTGTATAGATTTACTGAACTCGGTTGTCATGTGGTTTTGATCTGACAGTGGTATCTATTTTTAGGGTCATGTGAAGGTGGTACGCTATTTGGTCAAAGAAGTCAATCAGTTTCCATCAGATTCTGAATGCATGAGATATATAGCAACCATCACTGATAAGGTAATCTATTATTCAAATTCACCTTATGGATGAGCTGAAATTACCTTTGGTTAATAGAGCTTTTGTGCCAATAAACTCTGTGAGCAATAAAGTATAATATATAGCAATTTCATTTGTGTGATATTTATGAAGTTCTAAAAGATTTACCTAGATTTGTTATGCATTCCAAGAATAAGAAAACCTTTTAGGATTGAACACCAAGAAGTTGGGGTAACTGTATATTTAAGATATTTTGATGGCTGGAAATGAAGTTTACCGCTAGGGTAGTTGCTTAGTTTGTCATGGATTTTTCATTCTGTTCCATAGCATGACCATGTCCTATCCGATTGATTTTTTTGGTTTGAATTATGGTACATGTAGGGAAGATAAATTAAGTCCAATTAGAGACCTAATTGATATTTACACTATCATTTTATGTATATACATGTGTGTATATACGTATACATGTGTGTATATATTTAAGTATCTTGACATGGGTCTTTGAAAATGAAAAGGCCAACAAATGTAAAAAATATTTTGTTGCATGATAGGGATCAGTTTCCCCCTTTAATTCATTGTCTTGCTTTGCTTGGGATTTCTGTGGCAGTTTTATATTGTTGAATATTAAGGGGTTTTTTAGTATTTATTTTTATTTTATGTGAATTGGTGTTTTGCTTGCGTGTATAACTATGTAAGGGTGTCAGATCTTGGAATTACAGACAGTTGTTAGCTGCCATCTGGATGCTGGGAATCGAACTCAGGTCTTCTGAAGAACAGTCAGTACTCTTAACCGCTGAGCCATCTCTCCAGCTGCGAGTATTAGGTTTTGTTTTTTTGGTTTTTTTTTTTTTTTTTTTTTTTTGAATTGAGATATCTTGTAATTTATTTTGGATTTCACAAGACAGGGTTTATCTGTATATCTCTGACTATGCTTAAACTTAAAGATCTGCCTGCTTCTTCTTCGTTCTGAGTGTTGGAATTAAGATGTATGCCACCACATCTGGCTAATATTTTTACTGATAGTAATAAAAGGGTTAGTCCTTTGTTGTCCTAAGTTTGTTTTGAGATGAAGTCACAAATTAAATTGTTTGTTGTTGACCTTGACCCTATTTGTAAGAAAATATAGTTATGGTATATGTGTTTTTTAACCTTGTTTATATTTTCACCTGAGTGGCTTGCTTACATGTATTTATGTATACTATATGCATATACAATGTGTTTGATTTCTTACTCAAAATATAGGCCTAAGTTAGTTTCTAAGTATCCATTTTAGCAATGGAAAGCTCTTTTTTTGTGGTTGATTTGTAAATGTACAGTTTGTTATATACATGTTATTCCCTTCCCAACAACCTCCCTCCCCATTCTTGGTATAATGTTCATTTTTAAGTACTTTAGTGAAGGTCATATTTTTAGGCGTCTGATTCGATGTGAATTGTTCTTTAAGGCTGGAAATTCCCCAATTTTTCATTGCAGGAGATGCTGAAGAAGTGTCATCTTTGTATGGAGTCAATAGTACAAGCCAAAGACAGACAGGCTGCTGAAGCAAATAAGAACGCTAGCATACTACTGGAGGAGCTAGACCTGGAAAAGGTAATGGGAGCTTTATTTTTCTCCTAAATTTATAGTATGTCTATTGTGTTAATTTTGTTCTCTATTAATGTGCATTGTTTATTATCATAGTGTTCAAGCACGTAACCAGTTTTGATTTCTAGTACCACAAGGGGAAAGTATAATTTTTTTTTTGTAATCTTAATAAAATTTTATTACAAGGATCACATGATTCTAAAAGAAAGCATACATTCGATCAAGATTTTAATCTTATTTCAGTTAAAGTCCTCTTAATCCTCACCCATATCCCTAGACTTTATTGCCAATAATTTTATAAGACACAGAGCATCCACTCTCTTAGAATTACAGACACATACCATGTCCATCAAGTTGTTTAAGTGAAAAATTTATCTTACATTTTTTTTTTTTTTTCCAAACAGAGTAAAATAGTTGGGCAGTTCCTGGCTTTTTCTATGCTCTCCTTTTTGCCAATTTATTCTCACTACCTATATGACACAGACTGTCTCAGAAATAGTCTTTGTAGCAGGAAATTAGTTAGTTTGGTATTGACTAGTTGGAGATCTGAATTCTGCTATTAGCCTTTTTGTCTTTTAAAATTTATTTTACTTACATGTATATACACATGTGTAGCAGATGCCTGCATTGGCCAGAAAAAGGTATCAGATGCACTGGTACTGTAGTTGTAGTTATAAGCAATTTTGAAATGTCTGTTGTGTATGCTGTAAATCATGTCTTTTAAAAGTCAAAATGAGAATAGGAAGCTTTGAGTGATGGAGAGCTTGTCTAACTTTCAAAAAGGCACCAGATTCAATATATGGCACTGCTGTGCCCCACCTCTCTGCAAGAACAATCTTCCCAGAAGTGTCTTTATTGAATATTTCTCCCTTCCCACAAGGCCTTGATGAGTGCAAGGATGGTATCATTTTGCATGTATCTTCAGCCATTTCTGCATTCTTTCAAAATTCATTCTCATCTCTAACATATTAATGTCCCTCAAAATGCTAGTCTTTGTGATAGAACTACTTAAGTGATAGAGTATTGATTTATTTTCGGTCTTTGTAAAAATAATTACACTCAGATTGCAGATGTGGAAACTAAATGAAAGGTTTAGATATTTTTTTCCGTGCTTAGGGGGCCTTAAGCATGCCTGGCAAGTCCTGACCTGCACCCCTAACCATACCTACCCTCTTAATTGAGAATAGCATACTTTTCTTTATGAATTTGTGCATTTTATTTTTTTTCAAAGTATCAGGTATTAAATAAAAAGACTGTTTGACAAATACAGCTAGCATTTATTCTATAGCCAAGATAAAAATTTTTGATCTGAATTCTTTTTCTTATACCTATGATATCTGTACATTAAGTACATGATAGGATTTCTAGCACCTGTTCATCCAGGAAACATCTTAAGAAAGATGGGCATGGTGGTGCACCCCTTTAGTCCATATTTCCCAAAACAAAAAACAAAAAAGAATTTAAAAAAGGAGAAAAAGAAAAATTCTCGGTCATTAATCATTACAGTAATATGTTCAGTTTAATCATGAAGTGGAAGAAATACTAATTTTAGCAAAAACTAAAAACTTGATATCATAATTAACATATTAAAGGAATTACAAGACCTTGTAAAATCTGCCTGCCCACACTACTTTTTTTTTTTTTTTAACCCCTCTTTATACTTTTAAAAATTTGTTTGCTTTGTTTTTTATTTTTTAGGTCAGAGCCTAATTTCACAAGCCTGGTTGGCCTCAAGTGCACTCTGTATGTAGACCAAACTCAAGTCACAGGGTGCTGCCTGCCTCTGTCATCCAAGTGCTGAGATTGGAAGGATAGCTATGCCACCATGCCTGGCTTCAGTGAAGTGTAGGGCTGGGCTTGATGGTATACTCTAATCCAAGCACATGGAAAGCAGGAGCAGGTGGATTTCTATGCGTTTATGGCCAGCCTGGTCTGTATAACCATGGGTTATATAACAAATGTGTTTCAAAAAACAAATAAGTTAAAATTACTTTATAGATCTGTTTTGTTCTTCATATATCTACTTAATTGTTCTTAGGTGCCCTAGTGTATTTATTTTTTCTCCAGTGTACCTTTTTCCCTTTGCTGTGGTGTTTTCTGGGAGTGGGGTGGGGAGATGAGACAAGATCTCTCCCTATATAGTCCTGGCTGTCCTTAGACTTACTCTATAGACAAGGCTGGCCTTGAACTTGGATCCTTACTTAGAGTGCTGGGACTAAAGGCATGTCCCACCACTGCCCTGCTTCCCTTTTCAGTTTTGAACATTTATTTTGTTTGAGTTTGTTTTAACTAGGAGAGGTCTCATCTAGCCCAGGCTGTTCTGAGAGCTGTTCTGTAGCCAAGGCTAGCCTTGAATACCGGTTTTCCAGCCTTTTACTTTCTAAGTGCTATGAATACAGGTGTGCACCTTCACATGTAACTTTCCTGACTTTATTTTGTACTTAGTTCTCTCCACCTGTAGAATGGTGACACATAGTAAATTATTTTTTGAATAAATAAATATTTATACATTGAGAGTATACTTTTCAGTAAATGGAATCATGAAAGATACATCATTTTTGTCACTGGAACTTCATTTATTTATTTTGTAGAATAAAGTCTCATTTTTTATCCATGTATCCCCTTCCCCCTCCCAAAATATACATCTTTAATATTTGTGTTCCCTCTCAGTGACTGGTAGATGATGTTAGGTGGTACTGCTTTTAAGTCATTGTGGGTAAGTACAAATGGCTTATACTTACAGTTCCTGGCACAGGGGAATTTGAGGCAAGAGTATTAAAGGCAACACTAAATTACTTGTTTTTATAGGATATTAGCAGTTGGGTTATGTTCTTTTGTGTGTGTGTGTGTGTGTGTGTGTGTGTGTGTGTGTGTGTAGAGTTTAATGAGTTGGGTCTCACCCCATCCCCCCATACTTTTTTCTCTATAAATTCCCCTAACAGCTGTATATATACAGCCCCTTCAATAAACTTTTAAAGTACTCCATGAGATACATTTGTAAATAAACCAATCTCATAATCTGAGGACATGCGCCATGTGATTATTTCTATCTCTTTTGCTTCACTCCCTCTAATCCTTTTGCCAGCATCCTGCCTATGAATGGATGGTAGAATCATGTACTTCATACTATCATTTTACTATTCCTTACTTGATTGTAACTCATATTCTGCATCCCACTAAGTAAATATATCTAGAAAAAGAAAATTTCACCTTGACAGGTATCACTTTGAGTGCGTTATTGCTGAAGCACTTCATGCCTAATAGTTACACAGCGTTCTGTGAGTTCCACACCTTTACATTTTACATTCAGTAATTGTAAGTTTAGAAAGCTACCCCCTATACACACACACACACACACACACACACACACACACACAAAACAAAACAACCAAAAAAAAAAAAAAACTGTATTGGACTTCTACAGAAGTTTTTTATTTCTCCCCTAGCATCACAATAAAATAACTATTTACATGTCATTTGTATTGTATGAGTTTGTATGCAGGTATCATACCATTTTATAGAAGGGATGTATACGTCTTAGCATTTTATTGGTGATGAGGTGCTTGGAAGAAGTGAACCCACCAGTAACAATAATCTTCAGCCCTTTAATACAGAACAGTAGTTACAACACTATATTCTTGGTTTAGTTTAATTTTCCTGACTTGGATCATTTTCTTATCTTCTTCCAACACTTTTTTTTTAACCTTTAATGAATGACTTAATAAATCTACTACATCATTAAGGAAATTGGAATATCCAAAGAACAGTTCAAAGATCTTCCCCCATTTCCTCTGTCTACCCACTAATATTTATTCATCTAGTCAGGGACTAGATAAAAGTTTATCCATTCTCGATCACCTGAGTCTATCTTCCAGTTTCTGGGATTATAGGTACCTTTGTACTTTTTTGAATCTAAAACCAACATATTTATTTTTTTAAAAAAAATATAAGTAAATACAATGGGCACGGTAATGCTTGCTTTTAAGCCCAGCAGAGGCAGGTGGATTATTGTGAGTTCGAGGCTGGAAGGGTTCCAGGATTTCCAAGGCTGTTACACAGAGAAATCCTTTCTGGGGTTGGGGGGATATGACTGTTCCACATCTACATAGGTGCCCACAGAAGTGAGAAGAGGATTTTGTATCCCCTGGAGTTGAGTGTTAGTCTGTGAGCTGCCTAACATGGATGCTGAGAACCAAACTTGGTCCTTTGGAAGAGCACCAAGTATAAGATTGCACAGAATCATCTCTGCTGTCCTTGTTTTGTTAATGATGCTAACTCCATTGATACTCTAGTTGCTTTTCATCTCTTTGGTAGAGTATTTACACTCTTCTGTGTTTTCTCCTTTGCTGGTTCCTCCCTCACTACTTTTTGTTTTATAGCCATGGCTAGTCTAGTACTCATTGTGTAGCCATGGTTGACTATTAATTAATGGCAATCCTTCTGGCTTAGCTTCTGGAGTGCTGGAATTAGAGGTATATGAAATAATGCCTGGCTAAGGTAATTTTTTTTTTTTAAAGGCTTTTAAAGACCCTAACTCTAGGATGTAAAGCTTTGTTCCTATTCCTAAAGTTCATGTTCTACTCTGATCAGCTGCACTAGTTTACTTGGACATACATACCAAGTACCAGCCTGATAGCTTACACACTACTATTATGCTTTGCTTGAAATATTGCATATTCTGTACCTTCATAAAACCTACTCAGAATCACCTTATTTAAAATCCATCTGGGTGGGGCTAGTGAGAAGGGTCAGCAGGGTCATGCAGCCAAGGCTGGCAAACGGTTCCAGTGCCAGGGCCCACATGGTGGGGGTAGGGTGAGGAACCAAATAACAAATTGTCCTCTGACCTCCAATCAAGCATGCTGACACAAATACAGATAAAGTAACTAACTACATATATATTAAAGGAACCAAAATTTTCACCTACATGTAAATTTACACTACATGTAAAATTTTTTATTCAAGGATGGGTAGAGGTGTTAAAACACCGGTTCACTTCCAGAGGCTTGAGTTGATTTCTTATTGTGTCCATGGGAGATCATAGCTGTCCAGTTCCAGGGTCTGGTACATTTTTTTCTGGCCTTCTCAGGCACCAAGCACTCAGGTAGTACACATACATAAAAAGGAACAAAAGAGAACAAAAAATACACATCCAGAAGAAATTTTTATACTGAGCATGTAGATTTTTCATTATATTCTAAATAACACCATATGCATAACAGCAAAGTACATAGGGATGGTTTAAAATGTCTGGCATAAGACATTGAGCCATTAAGTATAAACTGGTACATAGCAAATCAGCAGTAAGTTTTTGTTGCAGCTGGGTGTTGTGATACACCTTGTATGTAATCCCAGCATTTGGGAGGTAGAGGCAAGAAAGTTGGGGGTTTTGAGTCATTTATCTATCTCAAGGAAACAAACAAGAAATTCTAAATATTCAAGCTTCTAAAGTTTTCTTTCATCTCTCTAGGCCTTTTCTGTCTCTGGAATGATTTATTCAGGGAGAGAAGATCAAAGCCTCCTGCTTCCACATCTGGAGTGCTGAGAATATATATATAGGAGTCACTGTAGTATATAGAAATATTTATGCATCGTAATTTTTTGGGTGGGTAGTGGTCACTTTAATCCCAGCACTCAGGAGACAGGGGCAGACAGGTCTCTGTGAATTCAGAATGAGACAGGAAACCACAGTCCTTCTACCCAACACTTGAGATGTTGAGAGCAGTGAGTGTTTTTTTTAGGACTGGTGGCTCCTTAGGCTGGAATGAGTCACATGTTCAGTTCCTCCACCATTTGGTAAAGAGGATGTCATCTAGTGGTGGCTTTGGTTTGTTTATGGAACTCTGGAATCTCCCTCTTGGTTTGATCCTTTGCAGTCTGCTGAAGTTTATACCAACAGAGGGTAGCAGAACCCCTTTTTCTATCCTTTTTAGCCTGGAGCTGTGTACTTCTGGGAGACTATCAAAAACCTTGAAAAGGTACTGTTCAGGTAATTTGTATCACACATATGTTTCATACATGCTTCTCTTTTCAAAACAAGATTTATGCCAGGCAGTGGTGGTGCAAAATCACATACTGGCATACTTCCTGCCTGCCTATGTCTAGTCTGTGACAAACAAACTTATTTACTGAAGCAAATTACATCATTTTAGAAGACCAGGCAATCACAAGAACATTCCTCAGCATTCCAGAAAAACCTCTGTCCTTGGACTAGTGGGCCTTACAGGTTAGAGGCATTTTTTTTTGTTGGACAATTCTCTTAAGCACAACAATTTTAAACTTTTAAACATAATGTTCATCATCACAATATTATCTCTATATTAGTGATATTCACAGAAAATGTTAGTCATGATGGGATTCTTGGCTGAGAGTAGCCCAGGTGAGGGTTCCTCTTCCTTCCCATGACTTTATAACCCTTCTTGTCTTTCTATTTTGTCCCATTCTCACTTTTAGGACATTGCCAGGCTTTTTTTCTTCTTTTTACAGACATGTATTAGAAGTGTATGGAAAGTACACAGAGTCAGAATGCTTATGGGCAGGAAACAAGAGTTTTTGTTTGTTTGGGTTTTTTGTGTGTGTTTGTGTGTGTGTGTGTGTGTGTGTGTGTGTGTGTGTGTGAGAGAGAGAGAGAGAGAGAGAGAGAGAGAGAGAGAGAGAGAGAGAGAGGAGAGAATCACCTTTTAGTTTTTTAGTGGGCATGTAAAAAGTTAAGTTTAAAGATTATTTTCCTGCCAGGCAAGTTAGTTGGCTAATACTTGGAACTGCTCTACCTTTGTCTACCATTATGCACTGATTATTGTCTCTTAAGTATGTCTTCAGTATCATTTAGTACCAGCAATGAGTTGGATTCAATGACTTTGAATTTTAAGTTTTTTTAATTGCCTTATAATAAGTGGCATTATATGCCTACTTTTATTTGAAATAGGTTGTGTTGTTGTGTTTCAGTGGTTTTTGTTTTTATTTTTAAATAGTTAAGGGAAGAAAGTCGAAGGCTGGCTTTGGCTGCCAAAAGAGAAAAGCGAAAAGAGAAGAGAAGGAAGAAAAAGGAAGAGCAAAGAAGAAAATTAGAAGAAATTGAAGCCAAAAATAAGGAGAACTTTGAACTCCAAGCTGCCCAAGAAAAAGAAAAACTTAAAGTTGAAGGTATTTTTTCAGACAAGCATCCAGTTTGAGACTGCAGTCAACATCATATACTTAGCTGTACCTAGTAGCTATAATTCCATTTACTTAGTAGTCTGAGATAAAAGGATCAAAAGATTTAAGACCTGTGGGCTACACAGTGAGTTCAAGGCCAGAATACACAACTTGGATAGATTGTCTCAAAAATTTAAGAATACTCAGCAGGTAGCTCTGCAAACAGTTGCCTACCATGTGCTGAGTTTTAAATACAATTGTTCATACTAAAAGAATTATCAGCTTAAGGTAGGCATAATGGTGTACCATGGTAATTCCTGCATTTGTGAAGTGGAAAGATGGAAGGTCAGCAAGCAGTTCAGGGTTGTCTTTAGCTCGGTCAAAGACTAACTTCGGCTGCCTAAAACACCCTTTGAAAAAACAAGATACAGTTTCTTTTGCTAATTGTAATTGTATTTACTTTTAAGTTGGGTATGTACATATTTATAATCATGGCATTCAGAGACTGTGGTAGATCAATTATAAAAAAGTCAAGGCTAGCCTTGAATATATAGTAAAACCCTACCTTATGTTTCCTCCAGTTTTTATTTAAATAGCAGTCAATCAACTTAGAAATAGTTTCAGCTATTTGAAGAAAGACCAAAGTTGATAAGTAGTTATTTGATTTTGATTCATTCCCCAAAGTCACTGTTTAGATTTTGGTTTTGTGTTTGTGTTTTGTAATTCTTTGGTTTTGAGATCCTTTGTTGTGTTTAGCTCATGCTAGCCTTAATACTCTCTGTACTCCTACCCCAACCTTTCATGTAGCTTAGATTTTCGAAAATTCATCAGTTCTTGCTTTTTAAAACTTTTTAATACATGTGCTTAGTCTTTTTCCTGTCCTGTTTACATATAAATGTATACATTAAGTGTAATGCCAGCTTGAGCATTTTCTCATTAAGTAACATTTTATATATATATCCATAGTAACATTTAATTTGATAATTTTATATAATTTAATACATGGTTTGTGTGCATATTTTCCAAGCTATTTCTAAATACTCTCTACAGTTTTCTGCTGTATCCATATCGTCAGTGAATGACTAACTCAATATTGCTGCTTTTACAGAAGAACCTGAAGTCTTGACAGAGCCTCCAAGTGCCACTACCACCACTACCATAGGAATATCTGCTACCTGGACTACTTTGGCAGGTTCCCATGGTAAAAGAAACAATACCATAACTACAACCAGTTCAAAGAGGAAAAACAGGAAAAATAAAATTACTCCAGAAAATGTTCAAATTATATTTGATGATCCACTACCAATTTCATACAGTCAGCCAGAGAAGGTGAATGGAGAGTCCAAGAGCAGCAGCACCAGCGAGAGTGGGGACAGCGACAATATGAGGATCTCCAGCTGCAGTGATGAAAGTAGCAACAGCAACAGCAGCAGGAAGAGTGACAATCATTCGCCAGCTGTGGTCACTACTGCTGTTGCCAGCAAGAAGCAGCCTTCTGTTCTTGTTACATTCCCAAAGGAGGAGAGAAAATCCATTTCTGGCAAGGCTTCTCTAAAGTTAGTTCCAAGTTCTACTTTTACTGGTGTCACTGGCTAAACACCCTGTTGCTAATTCTTTATATTTTGAAACAAGTAAATAAATGTTTTTCTATGCTGAAAAGACTAAGCTGTTGTTTAGATTTTATGGTGGGAAAATAAATTACTTTTACTATGTAATTTTTTGTGATTATTAAATTTAGCTTATGAAAAGTATTGATAATTCAATGTGGGCATGGTGACATATACCTATAATTTCAACATTTGGGAGGCTGAAGCAAGACAATCACAGGTTCAAAGGCAGGTTGGCTACATACTGACTTGGATATAGGCTGAACTGTATAGCAAGACCTTGTCTCAAAAAAGAAAGTATTGAAAATTTCACAGTATTAGAATTCTACTCTGCTAAATTTGCCCGGGTGGTATGTTCTTAAAACTGGCTCTTTTTTGTTACATGTTGGCTAGTAAAGAAGTCAAGAACAAATTCCTCATATGTTCTCTTTATTCGGTCTTAAACAATAGGGCTGTGTAACTTATTACCTTTACCATTTAAAGTTTTCTGCGTCTGTTCATTATTAATGTGCTTTCCTCCTTTGTTAAAGATTGTCAGACACTGTTAATGAAGGGACCAGTAATTCTCTGTCAACTTGTACAAAATCCGGTCCATCTCCTCTTTCCTCTCCAAATGGGAAGTTAACAGTAGCAAGTCCTAAGCGTGGGCAAAAGAGGGAAGAAGGATGGAAAGAAGTTGTAAGGAGGTAAGAGATTCTTGGCTTACAGTTAAAGTCCTCCCACGATTCACAAGGTTGTAGACAGACTCATGTAACAAAACTAAATCTGTTCAAGAGACAAAGAGTAGTGAGTGTAATTCTCTGCGTAGCTCTGGCTGTCCTAGAACTCACTATGTAGACCAGGCTGGCCTTGATCTTGAGTTTCACCTGCCTCTGCCTCCCAAGTGCTGGGAATCTTTCACCAATGTGAGGATTTAAAATTAAAACGTGCCAGTTCTGGTGGCACATGCCTGTGATCCTAGCACTTGGGAAGTGCAATCAGGAGGAGCAGAACAAAGACCTCAAAGACACAGAGTTTGAGACCAACCTAGGGTGTTTGAGGTTGTCGTTTGTTCGCAATGAATAAAAGGTACCTGTAGTATGAGATTTTTGGCCTGGCCTAGCCCTGAGAACTGAACCAGTGGTCCAAATAAACCACCCTTAGCTGCTTGATTCCAAATAATCACACAAAATCTTACATTAATTACATGCTATTTGGCCTATGGCTCAGACTTATTGCTAGCTAGCTCTTGCATCTTAACCCATTTCTATCAATCTTTGTCTTGCCACGTGGCTCATGGCTTACCTGAGTTCATTTACATCTTATTTTGGTAGCAGCTCACAGAGGTTATGTCTGACTCCACTCTCCTTCTCTTTTTTGTATCTATGCTCAGATTTCCCACCTGCTTCTAAGATGCCTTGGAATAGGCCAAACAGTTCTTTTATTATCCATTGATAATTTACTGCATGCAGAAAGACATCCCACATCAGGTACCTGAATTCAGTTGTCAGCACCTATACGGGACAGCTCATGGCGTCCTGTAACCTTAGCTTGAGGGCATTGGAACACTTCTGGCCTTTATGTAAACACATGGCATACAATCACAGACACACACATGAATTGAGCCAGTTTTTCCAAGTTGTCCTATGACCTCCACTTGTACTTCCTGACACGTGCATCCTTATAATTTTGCCAAGTGGGGCATGATAGTTAATGCTTGTAATCTAAGTACTTGAGAGTTGGAGGCAGGAAGATTGTTTGATTTGGAAGCCAACCTAGCCTGTGGAATGAGTCTCTATCCTACACAGCCTCCACAGGCCTTGGATTCACTGTAGAGCTGAGAGTGACCTTGAATAAGTACTTATCCTCCTGCCATCAACTCTCACAAGGCTAACCTAGGTGATTATTTTTTATTTTCCTTTTCTTTTTTTCTTACATGACTTTGTGAATTTTTATGTCTAATCAATTAAATGGTAAAAATTTAGAAAAACAAAGAATTTTCATATTTTTTTTTAGATAATAGACATAAATAAGTTAAACATGGTACCTAAAAGATGCCTTTCATGGATCCTTACGATAACTTAGTTCCTTTACTCCTCCTTGTTCATTTGCACTGCCAGGATCCGCAGTGGCAGAGTGCACGTCTATTTATTATATGCTGCAGAGACATAATAGAATGATAGTCAAGACGGTAAACAAGATTAAAAGTTGGGTGAAGACTGTATCTCACTGTAGGTCAGGCTAGCCTGTAGCTCAGAGAGATCCACCTGCTTCTGTCTTCAGAGTGCTGTTATTAAAGGGATCCTTTGTTTGTCTGGATTAAGAATAAATAAAATGCTGTGTGTAGTAGTGCACTTCTTTAATCCAAGCACTTTGGAGGGAGGCCAAGATCTCCTTTGCAAGCTCGCTCAAAGTTACGTAGTGAGATTCTGTGTTTACTGCACATTTAAAAAATAAACAAGAATAAATATGAGAAGCTTATTTATTAGTTGTCTGTTCTCCATTTATAGTAAAACCTTAATTATAATTTATTTTCATTATATCCACTGATAATGATTTATCTTAATTTATTAATTTATGTTTGCAACTTTTAAACAGGTCAAAGAAAGTATCTGTTCCATCAACTGTGATCTCTAGAGTGATTGGAAGAGGTGGCTGTAATATCAATGCTATTCGAGAATTTACTGGTGCACACATAGATATTGATAAGCAGAAGGACAAGACTGGAGATCGGATAATAACTATAAGGCAAAGCTTCTTTCTACATTTTCTTGTTTTATTGTACTGTAACTGAATGGAATGGACCTGTTTGAGTAGCATTTCATGTCTGATTGTATGTGTGTTTTAGCTAGGGTTTTTCTTGCTGTGAAGAGACATTATAACCATGGAAACTCTTATGAAGAAAAACATTTTATTGGGGTGGCTCACTTAAATAGAATTCAGAGGTTCAGTCCATCATCATCATGGTGAGACATGGCGTAGTAATTGAGAAGTAGCTGGGAGTCTGTTTGACATCTTGTAGACAAGAGTTAAGTCAACTGCCACTGCCCCCACAGTTGACTTCCTCTAATAAGGACTCCCAACGAAGCCATATCTTCTAATAGTACCACTTCCTATGAGATGGAAGCCACTTACATTCAAACTATCAGAATTTGTGTGTGTGTATGCGTCTGTGTGTTGGGAATGCCACTGCAAGTATATCTGGATGCATGTGAATGCAAGAGAACCCAGCCTTGGGTGCTGATTTCCTGCTGTACTTTGCTATATTTTGTTTTGTTTTAGTTTTTAATTTCTAAGTTGTGTTTGTGTGTGCCCTCAGAGGTCACAGACCTCAGATTTCCTGGAACTGAAGTAATAGTCTACCTGACATGGGTTTTGGAAACTGAGTTTGAGTCCCCTACAAGAGCAGTACTTGTTCTTAATTTTTAAGCCATCTCTTCAGCACCCTCTTTCTCCTTTTGGGGGAGGAGCCTCTGAATGGCCTGGAACTTGATACGTTCCAGGTACACATAGCTGGGTATTAAGCCCAAATGATCTACCTATCTCTTACTTTCCCACCATTGAGATCACAAGTATTCAGA
>PVIH01000148.1:220636-465926 GCA_004025045.1 Sigmodon hispidus
GAGAGAGAGAGAGAGAGAGAGAGAGAGAGAGAGAGAGAGAGAGAGAGAGAGAGCGAGAGAGAGAGCATTCACAATGCAAGGACCAGAGAAGAATTTACTCTCTCACGGTCTAGCACTGTCTTACCCATTAATATATTACCCTCAGTGAACCTGAAGCCTGATGTTTAGGTTAGCCTGACTGAATAGAGAGTTGCTAGTATCCTTCTATAAATAATACTGAGGTTATCAGCATGGGTGGCTACACTCAGCTTTTATGTTTTGGGAATTAATGCTCATTGAAACTTCTCTCTAGCCTTTATATTTTTAAAGGGTGATAATTGTATGAGAATTGTACCACACATCTTTAATCTTAACAGATGCAGAGGTGGACAAGCAGATATCTGGAACTTCGAGGCCAGCCTGGTCTTCATAGGGAGTTACAGGACAGCCAGGGCTAAATAGTGAGACCTTCTCTTTAAGGAAAAAAAAATACATTTGGGAATATAATTATTCCTAGTCGTTGTTCTAATTAGTATATTCTTGTGACATGTTTTAAGTACTATTAAGAAAATTTGACATAAGCTTAAAATTTTTTTCTCAGCCTTGAGTACTAAATAACACTTTTTTTTGTTTTTGTTTTTTGAGACAGGGATTCTCTTTGTAACAGCCCTGGCTGTCCTGGAACTTGCTCTGTTCCAGACTGGCCTCAGGCTCAGCGATCTAAATGTTGAGGTGAGCCCACACATGGCTCATATTAACACATTTTAAGCAGAGAGTTATTTTCTCTCAATTTTACATTTGGAGATTTTGTTCTTCTGAGATGGTATTCTTAGAATTTGAACTTATCAAATTTGTCTGTGGAAATAGTCTTTGAATAAAGATGGGAGCTTGAGACATAGGCTGTAAGAAGCTGTGCTTGTAGCCATTGTAAGTGTGTTTTGAAAAGCAGGTACTTTGCAGTATATACTGGAGCTGATTGTTACTTCCTTCTTTAAAGTAAAGAGGCACTTAGTAATCCACTTCCCTTTCTTTCTTGCTCTTGCTCTATTAGAATGGTTAGGTTGTCTCTGCTATATTCAGAGAAAAGGCTAGCAGGTACCCTTTATGGACATATGCTCCTGAGGTTTTCACATATAAGCTTAATCAAAAGTTTTTCTGAAGACCCAACATTTCAGTTTGCTATTTATTGTCATTGTTGACATGACTGAAATTCTTCACTCATTTTGAGAGATCTTCCCCAAGGGATTATAATACTATTAATAGAGAAGATATTTGGGAATATGTAGTATATTGTGTTATCTTAGACACCAGGAATAAAAAGAAATTCTCTTCCCTTGTTCAGTTGTAAAGTTTTCCCTGTTTACTTAAATTGGTATTTTCTTCTTTGATTTTGTAATACTAATGATTGAACCTAAATTTTGACTTCCAACTTCTTAGACTGTTTAGTATTGTTTGTTGAGACTTGGTCTCTTGATGTAGCTAGCCCCAGCTGCCTTGGAACTGATACCAGGCTGCCTTGAACTTGCAGGCCAATACTCTCTCCCTTGCCCCCCAGCCTCTGCCTCCTAAGTGTTCAGATTAAAGGCTTCTACCACCATTCTCGACTTACCTTTTTAAGACCAGATCTCCATATGTAGCTTAGGCTGGCCTTGAACTCACAGAGGTCACCTATCTGCTGGTACTAAAGGTATTGACCACTATTCTTAGTTGTTGACCACCTATTTAACTTTATAATATTGTATGCTACACAAACTTGTGTGTGTGATGGATTTCTTAACAATAAAATGTTTTACAATGGAAAAATAATATCTTAGTCTAAGGAGACCATAGGAAAATGAATTTTTCATTAAAAAAAAAATAGAACGTGGAACAATGACTTGGTAGACCTGGATTCAGTTCCCAGCACTCATGTCGTGGCTTATAACTGTCTCTACACGTATATACATGAACATAAATTAGTCTTTTTTAAGAAAAATCACTTGAGATAGGTAATATAGTTTACTAGTAGGGAACTCAGCTAGCTTTGTAAAAGGCTGCCAACACCTTCCACATGCATACCAAAAAAGATAAAAATTGCTGTTCTTCTGAAGCTTAGCATTAATTCAAGATAATTTTTTGTTTTCAGAATACCTAAAAATTGATAACATTGCTCTTGCACACTTGAATTTATCTCGTGTGTTCTGTATGTGTGCGCATGCATGCGTGTGTGATTATCTGTACACAAATGACTATAGTACTAGAAAGTACTGAAGTTAGGGCTAATTCTTGGCATTTGTTTTGTCTGTTGATCAACATACAGGGGTGGCACTGAATCAACAAGACAAGCAACTCAGTTGATCAATGCTTTGATCAAGGATCCAGACAAAGAAATCGATGAACTTATTCCAAAGAATCGTTTGAAAAGCTCCTCATCAAGTTCCAAAATAGGGTCGTCAGCACCTACCACCACTGCTGCTAATAGTTCCTTAGTGGGAATTAAAATGACCACTGTAGCTCTGTCATCAACATCTCAAACTGCCACAGCACTCACTGTGCCTGCTATCTCTTCTGCATCCACTCACAAAACCATTAAGAACCCAGTAAATAATGTGAGGCCTGGTTTTCCAGTTTCTCTTCCATTAGCATACCCTCCTCCACAGTTTGCACATGCTTTGCTTGCTGCTCAGACTTTCCAACAGATCCGTCCACCAAGGTTGCCCATGACCCACTTTGGAGGTACTTTTCCACCAGCTCAATCCACTTGGGGTCCTTTTCCTGTCAGGCCTTTGAGCCCTGCCAGAGCTACTAACTCGCCTAAGCCTCACATGGTGCCTCGCCATAGCAATCAGAATAGCAGTGGTTCTCAGGTGAATTCAGCAGGTTCTTTAACTTCAAGTCCAACAACTACAACCAGTTCATCAGCTTCAGCGGTGCCTGGTACATCTTCAAATGGCAGTCCAAGTTCTCCTTCAGTCAGAAGGCAGCTTTTTGTCACAGTTGTGAAGACATCCAATGCCACAACCACAACAGTCACAACTACAGCAAGCAACAACAGCACTGCACCCACAAATGCCACATATCCTATGCCTACTGCCAAAGAACACTACCCAGTATCATCCCCATCTTCCCCATCACCACCAGCCCAGCCAGGAGGGCTTTCTAGAAATAGCCCTTTGGATTGTGGATCAGCATCCCCAAATAAAGGGGCATCTTCTGAACAGGAAGCAAGTAGTCCGCCAGTAGTAGAAACCTCAAACATTAGGCCTCCACACAGCAGCAGTTCTGGGAGCTCATCAGGTCATTCCACTCAGCAGCAGCAGCAGCAGCCGCAGCAGCCGCAGCAGCCGCCGCCACCTCCGGGATCTGTTTCTCAGGAGCCAAGACCTCCTCTTCAGCAGTCTCAGGTTCCTTCCCCGGATGTGAGAATGACTGTTCCTCCTACAGCAGCAAGTTCTGCTCCAGTGGTGGTGCCTTCTACTGCGCCTGTGACATACCCTATGCCTCAAACACAAATGGGATGTTCCCAGCCTCCTAAAATGGAAACCCCTACTGTTAGGCCACCTTCTCATGGCACAACTGCCCCTCACAAGAATCCAACTCCAGTGCAGAATTCATCTGTTGCAGTCCTCAATGTCAATCACATTAAAAGACCTCATAGTGTTCCCTCTTCTGTCCAGCTACCTTCAACCTTAAGTACACAAAGTGCTTGTCAGAATTCAGTACATCCAGCCAATAAGCCTGCTGCTCCCAACTTCAGTGCCCCTTTACCATTTGGGCCCTTTAGCACATTGTTTGAAAACAACCCTACAAATGCTCATGCCTTCTGGGGAGGATCTGTTGTTTCATCTCAGTCAACACCAGAGTCCATGCTGTCTGCAAAGTCCTCATACTTGCCAAACTCAGATCCATTACATCAGTCTGATACTTCCAAAGCACCAGGTTTTAGGCCACCATTACAGAGACCTGCTCCAAGTCCCTCAGGTGTGTATTTATGTGAGTGTGTATTTACGTTCTATAGTTACTACTTTATATGGATGATAGGAAAATTCTTGGCTATTTTATGATGTATTTGCTCTGTAAGTATGCTATGTAGATGGGTTTTTTTTGTGCTGCTGCTGTTTTTGAAACAGTCTTGCCACATAGCCCCAGCTTGCTTGGAATTCCCTATATAGACCATGCTGTCCTTGAATTCTAGCTTCTGCTTCTTGAGCGTTGAGATTAAAGGTATGGGCTGTTGTTACCAGTGCTACAGGGCATTGTTTTATTTTTGTGGGGCTACTAATTAAACCCTTTGTTTTATGTATGCTAGACAAGAACTTTCTTTACCAGTGAGCTACACTCCAAGCTCGAGATAGCTGTGGGGGGAAAAAAAACTGACATGAGTTTTACATTAATAAATGCCAGCAAACACTAAATAACTTCATTGTCATTTTTAAAAGATACACCATCTAATGTGGTGGCCATTAGGAATTCCTTTGATTTCTGTTTGACTCTGAAAATCTACCAGGTGTAGTGATAAAGACTTTTAATCTCAGCCTTGGGAGGCAGAGCCAGGCAGATCACTGAGTTCCAGGTCAGCCAGGGCTACATGGTGTGACCCAGTCTCAAAATAACAACACTTTATCTTCTTAGTCAAGTTGTAAGTACGGTGGACTAATAATGGATGTCATTTTCGGCAACACTGGTATTTATAAAGCATCTAAAGATTTTTACTGCTTTTTAAAAAACTTTCCACTTATTTTTAGATTCATAAAACAAGGAATTCAGGTTATTGTGTAAGTATATTAGGTAACTATGGCATATATACAAAAAGAACAAACTAGTATTGGGTAATTGGCTATAGATTTTACAGTATTCACATAATTGCTTTTCGTATTTAAGGATCTAGTGCAGGTTGCCAAGTGGCATTTAGAACTATTGTACTTTTAAAAAAGCATGGTAGTCATACTTTTATATTTCCAGCACTTTGAGTTCAGTATGATCTTTGAGTACATGTTGAGTACATTTCTATCATGGAATATAAAAAGACCCTGTCTTTTGGGTTTTGGTTTTTCAAGATGATTTCTCTTGTGTAGCCCTGGCTGTCTGGGTACTCACTCTGTAATCCAGGCTGGCCCTAATCTCAGAGATCTACCTGCCTCTGCCTCCCAAGTACTGGGATTAAAGGTATACATCACCATTGCTCAGCAGAGATCCTGTCTTTTTTTAAAAAAAGAGAAGAAACTATTGTAGATTAGTCTGAGCAGTTCAAGAAATCTTGTGAAAATCTATGTGAGAGATGGGGACACACAAACACACACAATGTGTGTCTGGGAAAGTCAGAAGAGGTGTTGGTTCCCTTGGAACTGGAGTTACAGGCAGTTGTTGAGTTATCTTGTGAGTGCTGAGATCTAATCTCAGGTCCTCTGCAAGAATAGCAAGTGCTTCTTAGGTGCTGAGCCACCTACAGCTCCCCAGCCTACACATTTCTTTTTTAGACAGGCAGTGTGACACATACCTTTAATTCTAGGAAGGGAACAGAAGCAGGCAGAACTTTGTGAGTTCACAGCTAACCTGGTCTAAGACAGCCAGAACTTCATAGAAAAGAACCTGTCTCAAAAATAAATTAATTCATAAATAAATGAAAAATTTTAAATTAAGAATAAAATGCCAAGTAATAAACACAATTCCCTCATTCATATTCTTCATTTGTCTACATCTTTTAATTTTTGACTAGCTTTGAGAAAGGGTCTTCCTTTAGCCTGGACTGTTCTTAAACTTATCATAATGGCCATTCGTTCTCAACCTCATGATGTATGTGATCATGTGAGGCATTCATTCACTCTGTTTCTCTGTCTCTATCTGTGTGTGTGTGTGTGTGTGTGTGTGTGTGTGTGTGTGTGTGTGTGTGTGTGTGTGTTTGAGACAGTCTCTTAACAGTCATGGCTGGCCTTGGATTTATTGTATAACCAAAGATGACCTTAATCTGACCCTCTTGACTCTATCTCCCAGATGCATTACTGGTAATTGCCACTGTACCCAGCTAAGAATTTTGGGTTTTTTTTTTTTTTAAAGTAACTAATATACTTGAAGATGTATTTGTATGCTCTTCCCCCCCAGTGATCTCTTTGGGGGATAGTTAGTAAATAATGGTGGTCTTCTACATTACAGGTATTGTCAACATGGACTCACCATATGGTTCTGTAACACCTTCTTCTGCACATTTGGGAAACTTTGCCTCAAGTCTTTCAGGAGGTCAGATGTATGGGCCTGGAGCACCTCTTGGAGGAGCCCCTGCAGCTGCTAACTTTAACAGACAGCATTTCTCCCCACTTAGTTTGTTGACTCCATGTTCATCAGCATCAAATGGTGAGTGATCTGTTTCTTATAAACAGAGGGGTTCAAGCTCTTCAAGTGTAGGATATTTGCTTGAGACAGGCTCTCCTAGAGACTAGGCTAGCCTCAAATTCACCATGTAGTCAAGGATGAATCTGCTCTTTCTGTTTCCATTTCCCACTTGCTGGAATTATAGGTATATGCTACTGCTGCTCACTCCATGTTTGGCATTTTTAACTTCATTATCATTTTTATGCTGTTAAAAAATATAATTTCTAATTTTTCACAGTCTATTTGAAGTCAATAAAATTGGAAGGTTTAAAAACTACTTATTGGGACTAGAGAGAATACTCAATAGTACTTGCTGCTCTTGGAGGACCCAGCTTTGATTCCCAGTTCCCATGTGATTACCATCTATAACTCCAATCCAAGACAACTCTCTGACCTTCATGGGTACCAGACGCTCATGTGGTACATACACATACATGAAAGTAAAACATTAGTAAACATAAAACCTTCCAAAACTGCTTTTACAACCTAATTTAATGGTATGTGGTGGTGAAACCAGGGTGTTTTGCATCTGAGTCATGTGTTCTACTATTTGACCACATCCCTGCCTCAGTCCTATTCACTCTGTTAATTTACATTTATTCTTTAAATACAACTAGTGAGCAAAAAGATTTTTTTAGTTTTACAAAAGTATACCCATTGAGCCTAGCATGATGGTAATTCTAACTACTTTGAAGACTGGGGTAGAAGAATTTGTGTTTCAGACCAACCTCAACTGTATACTGAATTCTGAACCAGCCTGGGCGTAATGTGAAAACTGTTTCAAATACAGACACTTCCTATATAAATACTACATTTCTTTTTCTCACCTTTAAATCTTATCTACCTAAGCAGCATAGCAGAATAAACTAACCTTGTACAGTATTACATTAATATGTAAATATTTTCTGCATCAGTTATTGCTACTCAGAAACTTCAAAAGTACTTTAAGCAAAACTTAAACTGAATATTTGAAGAGTTGTATCCTCCCTTATTTTGTTTTTTCTTAAGAAGTACTGAAGATTGAATCTAGGTCTTGACAAAGATAGTTAAGCTCTCTATGATTGGCATGTAATCTCAGTCCCCTTTCTATTCATTGTAAAACAAATTTTTATTCTTTATTTTTATTTTATGTGTATGGTGTTTGACTTACATGTGTGTCTGCACACTATGTGTGTGGTCCCCAGGATGTCAGATCATCTGGGACTACAGTCACAGGCAGTTATGAACTGCCATGCATATTCTGGGAATTTGACCCTGGTCCTCTGGAAGAGCAACCAATGCTCTAACCACTGAGCCCTGTCTTCAGCCTTTTATTTTTCACTTTGATACAGTTCTTCCTAAGTTGCTCAGATGGCCCCAGCATACCACAAACATGAAATTCTCCTGCTTTAACCTCCTGAGTCACTGGATTTCCAGGCATTTCAATGACCTTTTGCCTTGTTTAAATTCTTTGTTTACTATTCCAGCTTTTTGTATCAAACCGAATTTTTGTTGCTTTTTATTTATTAGTAATATGTAAAGCAATTTGAATTTCTAATGAAAAAATATTCAATATTAAGGATCACAGCTTGGGTTAGATGTATTAGCCTGTACCTACCTCTAATTCTAGGCCTGCAAGGCTAAAGCTGAGGGAGAGTGAGTTGAAGACTTGCCAGAACTTCTTTAAAAAAACCAAAACCAAACAAAATCCACTTCTTGTCTTTTTGGTTGTTAGACATCTCACCAAAACTATGTGCCATGGAATATCAATAACAAAGATGATGAGGAATTGCTTCCAATTAGTATTTTATCAGCATATGGTAGAGTTCTATAGCAACCTGGTGTCTTTCTGCCAACTGGTTTTACCCCCTTTGCTAGACTTCACAGATTTATTATATATAATTTCCTTTGGTTTTGTATCATAGTTGCTTTTCTGTTGCTGTGAAGGCAACATGGTCTTGGCAACTTACAGATGAAAATATATATATAGTTCATGGCCATCATGCTGAGGAGCAGGACAGCAGGCAGGCATGCACAATACTGGAGTGGTGGCTGAAAGCTCAGATCTCGTCTATGAGCATGAGAAATCGAGGGTGAGCACTAAATGAAAATGGCTTGAGATTTCTAAACCTCTTCCTACCACCAACGTCACACCTCTTCTAACAACTCAGGACATATATTCAAACATGAGTTTATGAAGGGCATTATCCATACAACCACATTCCTCTCCCAGGCTCCCATTGGTTTGTGGCCATATCATAATATAAAATGCACTTAATACAGCTCAAAAAGTTAACACAGCAGGACAAATTCCAAATCCTTGAAATCTTGTGTGTCAAAGAGCTCAGATGGCTCTGTCCTCCCAGTTTTGTTGACTGCTAAGCACGTCTCTCTTCTGGTTACATTCCCTGTTCACACTATTAGCTTCAGTGGATTCCCTTAGATTCCACAAACCCCCTGAATCCTTAATAATTTTAAAGCCTTAACCACCTGTTCACATGGTCAAATTGCTCTGTTTGCTTGAGGTTGCTGATGGGCCCATCCTTGAAATACATTTACATGAGAATTGTTTTGTTGCATTCCAGTGTAGCACATGCTTTCCTGTAATATCTTATCATTTTCTGTTATGTCCAAAGATGGGTAGGGTCTTGCCCTGAGGGTGCCACTCCTTTTTATTTCATTCAACATAAAGCCTCTCTTAATCTCTTTCAGTACTAGCCTTTGGTCCCTTTTTCTCCTTCAACTGCACATTGTGTTTTTCCTTTTGCCCACCTTGCTCTTTTTCATTGTAGAGCTACACAATGATTCCTAACTACCAAGTGAAAAGTCAAATATTAGGCTGTCTTGAAATTTCTTCTACCAGTGAAATTTGTCCAAAACTTTTCAGTCTCAGGTAGATTCTTAGGACAAGTGTAATTTTTGTTCAGAATGTCATATGAACAGTCTCTACTCAAGTTTGCTGGTGTTGTTCCCCTCTGAAACCTCTTGACCTGGGACTCCATAGTCAGAATAGCTCTCAGCTCTGCTTTCTTGCTCATCCATATTTGAGTGGCCCATTAAGTGCCTTCTAGAGTTCTCAGTCACTTTCCTATTCCCAGAGACTCCTACATTCTTCCAGAAATTACCATCGTCAGGCCTGTTGCTTACTTTTAAATTTCTATGATGAGACAACAGAAGAAAGAGTTTTTAAAGTATGGTGATAGATATGTAATAAAATTAATCTGGAATATCAGAAGACACCACAGTAGGGGCTTACGATTCCAGAGGGTGAGAGTCCAGAAGCATCATGCCCGGAAGCATGGCATGATGCAAGAGAATAGCGAAGAATGTAGATCTCTCATAGGTTCAAGGCAAAGAGATGGGAATGAACTAATAAGGAACTACTTGGGTTTTTGTTTTTTGTTTTATTTTTATTTTTGGTTTTGTTTTCTTTCTTTACGAAGTCCTGGCTGCCCTGAAACATACTATGTGCAGACCAGGCTACACTGGAATGCACAGACATACCTGCCTCTGCCTCCAGAGTGCTGAGATTAAAGGTATTGCTTGGGTCTTGGAAACTTCAAAGCCTATCTCTAGTGATACACCTTCTTCAATACAGTCACACCTCCTAATTAATCCAAACAGTTGTACCAACTGGGGACCAAGTATTCAAACATATGAGCCTACAAGGAGTCATTCTTATTCGGATTATCAAGACACCAAAAAACAGTTGTTCCCATATATATATAATATATAAAACTATATTCTTGGGATATAGCCCATTTGGTAAAGTGCCTGCCTAGCATATACAAGGTCTTGGGTTTGCCCTCCAGACTGGGTAAAGTAGGCATGCCAACTTTAGAACCTCAGCACCTAGCACTGGGGAGGTAAAAATAGAAGAATCTGAAGTTCAGGGTCAAAGTCTGAAGAATTGTCTTGCTGGGTAAGAATACTTGCTATGTAAACAGAAGGACCTGAATTGAAATCCCAACACCCAAGTAAAAAGTAGGGCAGGAGGAGGCCTGTTCTCTTGTCTGTAACTCCAGAACTATGAGTTGGAACCAAGAAAGGCATCCCTAGAGATTGCTGCCTGCCATCCTAGATCCACCTTCACTGAAGAACCCTGTCTCAAAGACAGAGTAATGGAGCAGAATACCTAACATTCTCCTGTGGCATGCACACCTGCATAGGAACAACTATATATACCACATTCAGACACACAAAACAAAATATTCAAGATTACTCTTAATTTTATAGGGTGTTCAATGTTGCTTGGGCACACACACATTTAAAAATTGTTCTTTTTAACTGTTTTGGTTTTATATTTTAGCAAGCATTGACTTAAACATTACTTAAGCCAAGGATTTATTAAGTGAGTAATTGACTAGTTTGTAGTATTGAGATTGTTTTAGTCTACCATCAAGTCTGGGTTTTTACAAAAGTTTTGTGGATGTGTGTGTTATTTAGCATTAAGCCCAGGGCCTCACGAATGCCAGACAAGCACTGTATCATTGAACTAAATTGCTATTCTTAACCAGGTTTTATGTCCATATATTACCTTTTAAAGACAGAATCTTATTAAGTAGCTTAGGCTGGGCTTGAACTTGTAGTTGTCCTCTGTTTTGTTTGAGACAGGTCTCACTTTGTAGCCTTGGCTATCCTAGAATTTGCTATGTATAGACCAAGCTGGTCTCAAACTCACAGAGATCCACCTGTCTCTGCCTCTAGGCTGCTAGGACTAAAGGTGTGTCGTGCTTTCCTGCCATCTTCTTGATTAAACCTCTGGAGCTCTGTGATTATAAATGTACACCATCATGCAAAGTTTAAACATTATTCTTAAAGCAGAAGAGAAAATTATTTAAAAGGAAGAAAGGGGCTAGCCAGAGGGAATGAGGGGGCTAAGAATATGATGAGAATAAAATAAAAGGGTAGATATATGTGAAAATGACTCAGGGAACGCCATTTCTTTGGATGCAAATCAAAAACTAATTAAAAGTATTATTCCTGTTTCTCAACTTTCTTTGGAAATGTATATTTTAAGATGTCTTCTGAATTTGAGATTTGGTTTCACAAAATTATTCTACAGAGTGTATTCTATTTCAAAATATCTTTTTCCAGAGTCTCCCGCACAGTCGGTATCCTCTGGCGTACGTGCACCGTCTCCTGCCCCATCATCAGTACCTTTAGGGTCCGAAAAGCCCAACAATGTCTCTCAGGACAGGAAAGTTCCAGTCCCTATTGGGACTGAACGTTCTGCACGTATCAGACAAACTGGAACTTCAACTCCATCTGTTATTGGGAGTAATTTGTCTACATCAGTAGGACATAGTGGCATCTGGTCCTTTGAAGGGATTGGTGGCAATCAAGGTATGATATGCTGTCATATTACTGGAAAATAAGTTTATTTGTTTAACTATAATATTTTAATTTGTTGAGATTTTATTTACACCTGTATGTATGGGAGTTTTTTTATGTATGTATGTTTGTGCAACAAATGTGTACCTGGTACCTGAGGAGGCCAGATGCCAGCATTGAATCCTCTGAATCTGGAGTTACATCCAGTTGGAGCTGCCAGCTGGGTGCTGGGCATCAAACCCAGGTCCTCTGGAAGAGTGGCCAGTGCTTTAACCACTGGGCCACCTCTCCGGCCCTCATTGTTCCTTTAAAGGAATTAGCCTGTGTATCCCTTCAGTTAGACTAAGCAGCTTCTTTTAGTTCTGGGTTTATGTGGTCTTTCCCACTTTATTTATTCATCTCTGAAAATAATCAGTGCACATAAAGAATTTTGGCTTTTTGAGAGTCTCTTTTGTACTAGGGTGGCCTTGAACTTACTGTGTAGCTGAGACTAGCCTTGAACTCCTGATTCCTTTGCCATCACCTCACAATACTTCAATTACAAGTGTCTGCCATATTCCATTTTGCTATATTAAGATGTTGGTATTTTCTTTGAGATCTGCTGGCTTTCTCTGAGTATTTTGTTGTTGTCATTGTTGTTGCTGCTGTTTAAGTGAATAAGTTTTTATTTAAGGGATCTCTCGTGTGAATCCTTCCCTATCCATCAAGGATATTCATGCTCAAGGTTTCTCAGGATAGCTTTCTTGAATAACTGATAACTCCAGTTGCAATGTCAGTCTACTTAACATAGTTCTTTTGTATATTATTTTATCTTTGCATGAGTTAGTGAAATTCGTGACAACTTCAGAGTTCTGTGTCTGGAATCTTTGGCATCTAATTTCTTGAAACATTTTACTTTAGGAACTGTTTAAATATAGATCTACTTCTCATTTGTTGTCGTACCCCCACCACCCACCTCAACAAGAATGAGCTTCTATCATGTTCAGGAATACTATGGACTTGTAGGATATGCCAGTGCTTAAAATCAAAGGGACAGTTATAGCTTATTGTCTTGTAGTTTTGTTCCACAAAGTTTGGGTAAGAAAAGCAAATCCACACATTTTCTATATCAGGTGTTTGCTACTATGGTATGTGGTCTTTGTTGTGTTTTATGACACTAGTCACTAAGCAATGTGGAAATAACTGATGTAAAAATATAAATATAGAGTATGTTGAAATAATTCACAGTTTGCAATAAATTAAAAATAGAAATTATAAAGTATTTCTTTTGAAACTATATATTGATTTTGAATGGTATCAACTTTTATTTGTTTGCTTGTTTTCTCTTAGACAAAGTGGACTGGTGTAACCCTGGGATGGGAAATCCCATGATTCACAGGCCTATGTCTGACCCAGGAGTGTTTTCACAGCATCAAGCAATGGAGCGAGATAGTACAGGAATTGTAACTCCTTCTGGTACATTCCATCAGCATGTTCCTGCAGGATACATGGACTTTCCTAAAGTTGGGGTAATTTAAAAAAGCGTTTTTATTATTATAAAATGTTTTTCTTGTTCCTAGGCATCTCTCATTTCCAAGCATAGGCATCTATAAAGTACTGTTTAGGGCTTTACAAGTCAAACTGGCTAAAATAGAAATAATTAGCTTTTCCAGTCTTTAGGGGAGTTTTGTTTTGGGTATTTTTGTTTGTTTTGCTTGGGGTATGTTGTTTGTTTCTTGTTTTTTTTTTTTAATTTTTGTTTTTAATTATGTATATATGTGAGAATGTATGTCTACATAAATCATTGGCTCACTGGGATCAAGGTATTGTGCCACTTGGGCCTAGAATTACAGGAAATCTTGAGCCATCAAAAGTGAGAGCTGAGAACTAATTTCAGGTGTTCTACAAGAGCAGCAAATGATTAACCGTGGGTCTGTTTCTTCAGCCCATTTAGAACTCTTTGTGTGGCTGGGAGTGGCCTTAACTTCTGGTCTCCTGTCCTACTTCCTACATGCTCAGATTATAGGCATGAGCTACCACATCTCTGTAGAACTCTTTATTTACCTGGGGTGACCTTAACTCCTGGTCTTCTGCACCACCTCCCATGTGCTTAGATTCCAGGCATAAGCCAACATGTCTGCCTTTAGTGGAATTTTTTTTCTTAATATTTATTTGTATTTTATTTGCATTGGTGTTTTGCCTGCCTATATGTCTGTCTGTGTGAGGGTTGAAGTTACAGATTCTGGAGTTACAAACAGTTGTTAGCTGCCATGTGGGTGCTGGAAATCGAACCCTGGTCCTCTGGAAGAGCAGTTAGTGCTCTTAACTACTGAGCCATCTCTCCAACCTCATGTTTTTTGAAAAATGCTTTGAATATGGTGTTCTCCTTTATACTGTGGGCTTCTTTTTCATTATGTTCATGAGTCAGGTTCTCACCATGTAGCTCTGGCTGGTCTAGAACTCATTTTATAGAACAAGCTGGCTTCTACCTTCTGCGTGCTGAGATTAAAGGTCTGGGCCATCATGCCCAGCTATACTCTGCTAAATGAGTTCATGTCAAAATCATTTTTAGTCTCTGAATAACTTACACATTCATAGTCAGTTGAGGTGTTAAAATCGTTTTAGGGCTTTTGACTCTTTGGTTTGTTTGTTTGATTCTTTTTGTTGCATTTCTATGCTGTGACAGGGTATGTATGTAGTGGCCTGAAACTCACTCTGTAGACCAGCCTGCCTTGGCTCTTTTTGTTTTTCTGTGAGACGTTTTCTGCACATACTCCTTGCAAAATTGTTTAGATGTGGGGGAGGGGCAAATAAAAAGAAAATAAGGACTTTTCTGTTAATCTCTTGCCTTTCTTTACCTCCTTTGTTTAAGGGTATGCCTTTTTCAGTGTATGGGAATGCAATGATTCCTCCAGTAGCACCTATTCCTGATGGTACTGGAGGACCCATATTTAATGGCCCTCATGCTGCAGACCCATCTTGGAATTCACTGATAAAAATGGTTTCAAGCTCCACAGAAAATAATGGTCCTCAAACGGTAAGCAGTCACATGTTTACAAAATACAAGACAAATAGAGTTTAAGTCAAAACAATAGAGCACAATGAATACAGCCACTAGAACTAGTTGACCCTAGCTGAAAAGCACTGGAAACCTTTATAAAATGATGCAGTTTTTAAACAAATTATAGAAAGGCATTTTATAGATTATATTCTGTAGCAAATGGTATGTAGAAGAATTTAAATTACAGAGCTGGACATGGTAGTGTATATTTTTGATTTCAGCACTCAGCAGGTGGATCTCTAAGTTCAGTGTTAGCCTCATTTACATAGACAGTTCTAGGCCATATTGGCCTACATAGTAAAATCCTGATTCAAAAATAAAATAATAGCAAATTGCAAAGTGATCTTCATGTAAGATAACTTTCTATTCACATTAAAATTTGTTAATGCGTGAGGAGCTATACAGTTTTAGGTTTTAACAGTCTCTTGCCAAAACTATATATAATTGAAAACTTAGGGAAATGACTATACACTTAGTGGGGGGAGGGTCTTGCTCTGTTTGGTCTGGTACTTCCTAGCTAGCCCAGGCTGATTCTACTTCAGCCTCCATGCTGGGATCATAGGTATAAGCAGCCATACTTCACTCATGCTTAAGTTCTTTGGGTGTGTGTTCAATATCTCTGAGTAATTGTCCTTTAACAGCAGTCTTTATCTTGTCAAGTAGCTAGTTTTTTAAGTTGCTTAAGTATCACCTCTTGTTAGTGTTCAAAAAGGACACAAGAAAAGCAATGGAAAGAGGTTTAAGGTGTAGTTTGGTGACAAGGCACATGTTTAGCATTCTCAAGGCCCCAGTCAGGGGTGGAGGCATTGCTGTTTTTGCTGTTATATCTTGATGTGTTGCAAGTTTTTATGTTTGTGTGTGTGTGTGTGTGTGTGTGTTTTGCCTTTATGTATGTCTACATCACATGCATGCCTTGTCCACTTGGAGCCCCCAAACGGATCCTGGAACTAGAATTATAGATAAATTGAAAAAATGCCATGTAGGCCCTGGTAATCAAACACAAGTCCTTTATGAGAGCATCTGTGCTCTGAACTATTGAGCCATGCTTCAGTCCCCTGTGTTTCCCCCCCCCCCCACCCCCCAGCCTCTTTTTTTCCCTTGTCTCAGTTTTGATACAAGGTAGCCAGGCTGTTCTTGAGACTTACTATGCAGATGAGGATGAGCATGAATTCCCAGGTATTTCCGTTTCCTTCCACATATCTGACTATGTTAAAAATTGAATGAAATTAAAATTAGTTCATAGATACTTGACTGTTTTTTTAGGATTGTTATTTTAACCTTATATTTGCTTAATTGTATTTGGTGAAATGCATGCTCTATATTCGTAGGTGTGGACCGGACCCTGGGCACCTCACATGAACAGTGTGCACATGAACCAGCTTGGCTGATGAGGATAAGCCTGTTAGCCTGCAGATTCCTTTCATTCAGAGGAAATCACAAGTGGCCGAGAAACATTTTTTATGCTCCCAAATCATTCTACTGATGTGCTTGACTGAAGTGTGTAGGCTTTTTGCAGAAGAACTTACTAACTGACCTATTTTCTGTGAACATTTGTGACTGCCCATTCTCCATCATCATCCGTTTTTACCTTAGTTAGCATTTTTCTTATCATTTTCTTCTTTCTTCCCCTCTTCTCCTTTGGACATAACTTTCTGTTGAAGCTGTTCTTTGGCTGGTTGGTTTTAGTACTGTAAACTGCTTCTGAGCAAACACGGAAATTTAGCAAAATTATGTAAACTTGATCCTGAAGTTTTAGAATGGCAAATAAATGTACAATTGTTTACATAACAGAAAAGGCTAAGCAGAAAGTGAATTTCAATATGTCAGTATAGAGGCTCTACTTTATGTAGACTTAAATTAATGTGAGATATGTACCTTCATATTCAGAAATCTGGATGTTTCCTTCATACATTAAAATATTAATAAGCATAACTTTTCTACTTGTGTAATTTTAGCATAAAGTAAAATGATGGGCATTATTGGTGGATGTTTCCCTGTGTTAGCTCTTAAAACATCCATCTTGCTCCCTCTTGGGTTTGTTTGTAGCAAGGCATATAGAAGAAATTTCCAATTTTTCCATGTCTTTATTACATTTGTCACACTTTCAAACTAATACACACATCTCTCTTCAGTTTGGACTCTGTCTTTGCCACCATTACTAGTAAGATTCTCTTGCTCAATAGTGAAAACACCCTGTAAAGCTTTTTACCTTAGCAGCTGCTACACAGCAGTGGAGCATCATCTTCAGTGGCATCAGTGGTTTTTTCTAACCAGAAAACTTCAGACTTTGCAGTAGTTTAAAAGCCACCACAGTTCTCAGTCAGCATATACTGTTTATTTTTAAACAATTTGGCATATTTTATATTGGATAATACTGATTCTTAACATTGGTTTCCTGGTCATGAAGAGTCAACATAAATTTTTCCTTTTTCAGGCATCATATGTCTTAGGTTGAAAGCCTCTTTCCTTGCTCTCTGCGCTTGTTGGTAGCAATGAAAAGGATGAACAGCTAACTTGGGCCAAGTCAAAATGGAATGTTTGAGTTTGTCATTAAGACAATTTTTATGGTCGATACACAAATGCAAGGATTATAAAGACTACATTTAACCTGTTTATATGTGATTCAGGGGCCACACTAAACTACTCAGTGGGAATTATATATTCCATCCACTTGAAACAATAAACAATAATGTATACAAGAAGAATATGTGTCCTACCCTGTCTCCTATGGAAAAATAACATATGTGGTTGAAACATAAGACAATGCATACCTGAGAAATAACTGTATTATCAATTTGGTTTTTAATTCGATACAAAGTTCACACTGTAAAACACAAACTAAGGCTTACATATACCACCTAGAGTTAATAATAATATTCCTTGGTTCTCAAGGTAACTGAGAGGATCTCTTGCCTCTAGTGACCTGAGTAGAGAGTATAAGGTTGGTTTCTTAGTCCTGCTCAGCAGTTTGAAAATGGTTCACTTGTCTTGTCAGTTAGGAGATGTTAAGTATAGACATTTGGTTTTCTACCTGTGTTTAAAAAACACTCAGATTTGGAGAGCAGCCTACAAATAGAGCCATGAGACTCAAACGGCACTTTACTAAAACAAACAAAAACCCTGTGTGATGTTATTTAACATTTTATATTGAATTTTCCACAGGTCTGTCTTCTCCACTCCTACAGTTGTTTTATGTGATCATGAGGTTTATTTTCTACCTGTTGGAGAACAGATACTACTCAGCATGTGCTGCACATATGCGTGGTGGCATTGAATAGGAAGGGGGATGAAAGCCTGGAGCCTGAAACTAGATTGGCGCCCTCTATCTCTATACTCAGAGGTCAGGCTTGTAAAGGACAGTGCCATGGTACTAGAAGTTTGTACTAGGAACATTTTTCAAATACACTTTTATACTTCAGATGTAATATAGAACATTTTTATTTAAAAAATAAAAAACTTTTTGAGACCATGCAGGTCTTTTTCTTTTTGAAGTATGTGATTATCTCTGCAGACTACATAGTGTGCTTATCTTTCAGAAGTGAGTTACCTTTTCAGAACTATCAGTTTTCCATTTACAAATAGCTAATATCCCCAGTTATTGTGTGATGTGTATACCAGCTATTCCACTTTAGAAATGACCTTGCTATCTGGGCATGATGGCTTACGCTCGTGCCTGTAACCCCAACATTGTGGATAAAGAGGCAGGTAGATATCTGTGAGTTGGAGGTCAACCTGGTTTACATAATTCTAGTACTGTCAGAACTCCATAGAACTTCCCTATCCCAAGATCTAGTTAACTATTTATAACCAAGTCCTCCATTCTTGCCTTTCAGCATATATCAATAGAACTGATAGCTGATTTTAGCATTTCTCTGAAGAAATTTCTCCTGTGGCCTGTTAGTATAAAATAATTTTTAATTAGTAAATAATATATTTGTTCTCTGGGAAGCAACAAAAGTAGTATATTAAATAACTCTGTCTCATCTCATAAAAATAGTATTCTGTCTTTTGCTCAAGTTACCTAAATATGTACTTCATAAAAATGACTTTATGTACTGTATTCACTGGGATTGTCAGAATTGCAAAATCTTTCCATGTCCTTTGACTCAGTCTTTCACTGATAATCTTAAAAACACTATTCCCACAGATCTGATATTACAGAACATTTAAAGTGTTTCAAAAATTTTAAGTAACAAAATATGAGAGTCAGGATGATTTTGAAATGCTTAAGATAAGCAGTTTATTTTTACTTTGTAAATTCATCTGTCCAGGTGTCTTCTACTGTTAATGTTAATGCATTCTATACTTTGGCTTGAGTGTTCCTGGACTGATTGGGAAGTACACATTTCACCGATGGGTGCTTAACAGTTGCAGTACTTGGCCCACTCACTACCTTCAGATGAGAGCATCTTAACTTAAAACTTATTTTATTATACATTCTGAATGCAAAAACACCATCATTTATGTTTGGGATAAGTATATATAGAGCAGCACTTTGCTGACCTAGACAGAGTTCCTTTACATTGGGCCCAAGTCTCATACAAGGTTGTCAGAGCTTCATGTTATGCTGCTATCTTAAATAAGTTGACAGTTTTTAAAAATAAAAGCCAACCTATGATAAGAAAGAAAGAAATGGGTTCCAGGCCACCCTGGGCTGAAACATATGACACAGTGTTTGATACATAGATATAAGATACTGATTGAGGAACTTTCCTGGTAAAGATTAAGAAGCCAGATGTGGTGGCACTTTGAGGCAGAGGCAGGTGGGTATCTGAGTTTGAGGCCAGTCGGGGTTACAGAGTTCCAGGTCACACAGTGAGCTCCTGTCTTAACCACCCCATTGCTCCCAAAAGAAAAAATATGCCTAAATTGGCTTTTAACAATTTTTCATAAAAATAATTTATAATTAAAATTTCCCCCCTTTTAGAAATCATATCTGGAAAATTAGCACTCTAGATGATAACATAACCTTTGTGAAATTTTGAGTAATGTCTTAATTTTCTATAACAAAAATGCTAGCTTGAGGATTTGAGTGATTGATAAAGTGCTTGCCTAGTATATGCCATATGATTAACCCAGGACTAAATAAACTGGGGAGTTGGGGAAAGAGGTTTGACACATGCCTGTAATGCTTGTAATCCCAGCACATCAAATTTGTAGTTGAGGTTGACCTCAAACACTAGATCCTTTGCTCTGCTTACGAAGGGCTAGCATCCTATTTATACCCCACCACACCTGGCTTCAAAAATGCTTCTTATACATGCATCAAACACAGTTACTATTGGGATGTTAAGGGTAGTGAAATTGAACTAGGGCTGATTCTAAGATCAGTTGTTTATCATAATTGTGCTGATTGGAAGTCACAGCCCAATAACTGTTAAATTCAGAAGATTTCTACTGAATGGGTATCACTTTTTATACAGTATTATTCTAATACACCCTCTGTATTAGTCAGGGTTCTCTAGACCCTCATAACCTACAGAATGTGTGTGTGTGTGTGTGTTTGCATATATAGAGATAATGAGATGGAATTTATTGGAATAACTTACAGATACAGTCCATCAGTGGCTAGCTGAGAAAAAGTCCAAGAATGTTAGTTGCTCAGTCCCCCAAGGCTGGGTGTCTCAGCTGGTCTTCAGTACGTGCTATGATCTAATGGCAGTGAAGTAATATATGTGCTAGTAAGGACAGGGAGAGCAGGCAGAATGAAACCTCCCTCCCAGGTCCTTTTATAAGCTTCCAGCAGGTGTGGCCCAGGTTAAAGGTGTGTCTTCCCACAAGTTCTGGGTTGGACGTATGTCCAGACTAGAAGTGGATTCATCCACTTTAAACCAAGCAGAAAATTTCTCACAAGTGTATCCTCCATTTTTGGATTGTACTTCATATAGTCAAGTTGTTGACAAACAAGCACAGCCATCACTCTGGGTGGTAGTACACTCCTTTCACAGCACTTGGGAGGCAGTTGCAGGTGGATCTCTTGAGTTCAAGGTCAACCTGTTCTACTGAGTGAGCTCCAGGACAGCCAAGGCTGCACAAAGAAACAATGTCTCAAAAAAATAAATAATAAAAATAATAGCCCTCACAGTATCATAAGGCAGAAAAATGGTTAGGGCCATTAATATTTGTGTGGAGGGGGAAAGCCTAAGACAATGTCTTGTTATGTATTCCTTGAGCTTTTTTTTTTTTTTTTTTTTTTTTTTTAAAAAAACTTTATTTATTTATTTATTTGCCTTGGTGTTTGCCTGGAACTGGAACTACAGACAGTTGTTAGCTGCCATGTGGGTGCTGGGAATCGAACCCGGGTCCTCTGGAAGAGCAGAAGGTGCTCTTAACCGCTGAGCCATCTCTCCAGCCCCTCCTTGAGCTTTTTATGTAGCTGAGGCTGGCCTATGTGTAACAATACTCCAGCCTTGCTTCTCCACCATACCTCCCTCCCACCCCCTCCTCTTTCTTTTTTTTTTTAGACAAAATTTTGGTGATTAGACTGGAACTCAATAAGTGGCCTCAAACCATACCGGTATATCTGTCTCAGGGAAAAAAATTTTTTTTTTTTGCTCGCTTTCTCTGTGTTTGTTAAATGTGCAGGTATCTGAGGACAGAAGAGAGTGTTGGGCCTCCTGTGAGCTGCTTGATATGGTGCTGGGAACTGAACTTGAGTCCTCTAGAAGAGAGCAGCGAGTGCTCTTAACCTCTAAGCCATCTATCCTGCCCCCTCCCTTAGATGTCTTTTCAAGGAACTCAAGAGATTGGGAAAAATTAATTTGATATGCAATAAAATTTAATATGTTGACTGGAAATAATTGTGGATTTTTAAATAAAAATTTAAATGTGTTGCACAAGAGTTAATTTGACTTGTTAGGATTGACATGTCATTTTATACTATAATGTACAACTTCAAAGAACATATCAGAGATAGCATTACTTTTGTATTGAAATTCATGATTTACAGGTAGTTCCCTTGGCCTTTCAAGTAGACAACAAATTCTAATTGACTTAAGAATTGAGAGTACCTGTTCTCTTGGAAAGGACTCAGATGGGTTTGATTCCCAGCCCCAGTATGGTTCTCTAATACATACACATACATGAAGGCAAAATGTAGTCTGTCTTGGCCAGAAACTCTGGCCGGTAGCTGCTTCCCAAATAATTGACTCAGAGGCTTAATTTTATAGTAAGGTGTGGGCCAGTAGTTCTGGCATATTAATAACTAGCTCTTATGCTTAAATCAACCCATGACTCTGTTTATGTTTAGCCACATGGCATTTTCAACTTGTTTCCTCTGTTCTGCCTTTCCTCTTCCCAAAATTCTCCTAGTCTGGTTGCCCCACTTCTGCTTTCTGCCTAGCTTCTGGCCAGTCAGCATTTTATTAAACCAATACAGGTGAAAAATCTTTACAGTGTACAAGAACATCTCACAGCAAAATATACATAACACTAAAATCTTTAAAATTGCAAAAAGAAAATGTGCTTTATTTGTTAACAATGATTTTCATGGGGTTACTGAAAGTGGCACCTCACTTTTATATTTTTAGATCTTTTGAGAAGGATCTCCGGTGAAACCTGGTCTTGAATTCTAATTCAATTCTCCTCCTTTTAACCTCTGGCACTAGTGCATCAGGTTGCCTAAAGTCTGCTTTCATTATATAGTGAATTTTAAATAGTCTAAGCTACAGCTAAGAAATGCATCTTAAAAGAAAAGAAGGAAAAAATAACGCTATGTCTGACAGCCTGAGATCAATCCTTAGGACTCCCATTAGAGAACCAGCTCCTTCAGTTGTCCCTCAGATCCTACTTGAGTTTCCTCCTCCCACATTGCACATGAACATGTGGTAATGTGAGTGTTAAAAGCTTTAAAAATAAATACAGTCTAACTGATGTTTCAGGGTCAAAGTTCTTGCTGCACAAATGTGCCTGGGTAAAAGTGGATGAAAGGACTGGCTACAAAGTTCTCTGACCTTCACAAACCATATGCAGAATTAGCACAAATTAAATATTAATAAATGTTCACATTACAGTATATGGGGTTTTTAAGTTGATCTGTTTCTATTGTTTTATGTGTATAGAGGTGCTCACAGAAGTCAGAAGAGGGTGTCAGATCCCTGGAGCTGTAGTTAAAGTTGTAGTAGAAGTGTTAAAAATTTTAGTAACTTTGAAATTTTTGTCTTAGGCTTTGTGAAAAATATATATTTAAATAACAGGCTTATTTATACATAGATTAAAGGGTTATTTAAGCTTACCATAAATAAGGATTTTCTTATTTCTCCAGTGTTAGAATTGATTCTAGGTCCTCCAAGTGGTAAGCTTGGGGTTTGGCAGAGTTGTGTAGTTTTAAGTAACTCCCTCTATGCCTTAAGGACACTTCGGAAGGACTAATTCCATGTTACCAGTTCCTGGAAGGAGGATGGGGAAACAGTTCACTTCTTTACACATACTTAACTTGATTTTCACTTTAAATCAGTAGACAATAACAACTGTATTTCTTAATTAAACAAGAGGTAGGCCGGCTTTTTTTAGAAAGGGGATTAAGGTACAGGAGCTTAAACATTTAAGTTCTTTTATATGGTTTCATGATTAGTTTTGGAGGGTGGTGACCCAAATTTCAGAAAAAAAGTTATCTGATACCTTTGGTAAATGTGCAATGAAGTACTGGACAATATTTACTGTCTGGCGTTACCAAACATGGAAGGTTTCTGAAAACTCAATTCTCTTTTGTCTACTCTAGGGCTGGGCGCTTCTGTAAACAAAACTTCATGTCATCCCAATTATTTGCAGTTGCCAGGAACTTAAAGTTCTTGTATGCCCTATGCTTTCCATTTTGCTGTTTTTCCTGCTTTTTATTATGATGGTGGTGACTTTGAGACTGCCTCACTGGGTAGTTTTGGCTGGTTTACGTAGATCCGACTGGCCCGGAACACCCAAGAGATCCTCTTACTTCTGCCTCCCGAGCTACGCGACTAAAGGTTTGCACCACCACGCCTGGTATTGTTCACTCTCCTGGAATAGAATGCTAACTAGAACTGATAAAGATAAACCTTTTATCAGGTAGAATTATGCTTAGGGGAGAAAGGACACAGACTAACACTGCTTAAACCGGAAACACTCGTAACTTTCAAAGTAGGTGTTTCCGCGCACTGCTGAAACAGAACTACACGCTACGCGTGCCTTGAGCGGATGGAGCCGGTTCACAAAAATTACTCATGTGACAATTCTTGGGTGGAAACCGAAACTCAACATCTAGACCACTTGCTTGCCCCGCAGTTCCGGGTCTGACTGCTTGTAGCTCCACCTCATCAAGGGAAGGAGTCCAGCGACTGCTCCCAGCCTCCTAGTGCCGCGTGGGATAGGCGGTGCTTAACGTCATCTCTAGCGCGACGCTGCCGTCTACGCACGTGCTGGGAAGGTCAGGCGTGGCCGCGGACCAGCGCATGCGCATGTCCTCCTGATGCGTGTGGTCCCCTGTAACTCCTTGCTAGCACTTGCTCCCAGAGGTGTAGTCATGCTGTTCAGCCCAGCCGCGGGGTGCGTGCGGTCACTGCCCACTTTGCGATTGTGGGCAAGGGGACTGCACCCCGGCTCGAGTAACTCGCGGCTCCCGGCCCTCCCGATATGGGCAGCCGCGTCTGTGTCGACGGCCACTCCGGGCGGATGGTATGAGGCACTGGCAGCATCGTCGCCGGTGTGCGGGGCGGAGGAAGTGCTGCTAGGGGCGCATGCGGCTATGGGACTCCCCTGGTGGGGCAGCATCATGCTTAGCACCGTAGCTCTGCGCGGCGCTGTCACTTTGCCCCTGGCTGCCTATCAGCACTACATCCTGGCTAAGGTGAGGGGCGTCGGTCCCTTCCTACTGCTTTCTTAAAATATTTAGTATTGCATGTGTTAGATGATGGTTGGTGACTCGAGTACCTTCTAGTTCATCCGACCCACTAGGTCTTTATTTGAAGTACAGTTGCGTCCTAAACTTTTGATTAAGACCACTCTGCAGAAGAAATGATACGGAGGAACCTGTAACATTAAGCACGAAAACGTTTTAACAGTCTGCAGCAGTATTTGTCTCTAATTATTCTTACCGTTCTCTATTGTTAGTAAGGATTCGCTAAGTTGCCAATTTGCAGACTTGGATTGTCACTCTGTACCTAGGATCCGTAGAGCCTGTGTCTGATGAGTTGAGACTGTGACGGCCTTTTAGCGTTTTAGAGCTTCATTTTCCACCCTCCACTCCCCCCGCTCCCGTTATAGCATTATCTTTCCTTGGCTACTTAGTGGTGCGACATGAAATCAGCACGAGTTACTTTGAGAAAGTGAAATTTCACAGAAGACTGCCAGGAATAGAAACAACAGCAGCACTAAGGCAGAAAGTAGTCATGGTGGGAATCCGAGGGATTTCAACTGAACAAGTGATATGCTGTTTTATCTACTACTGGCATATCTAAGCCTGGAACAGTAAGATCTGCTATGCAGTTTTCATTTAATTCTCAAAATTCTATGAAATAAGTGCCATTTTAGAGGTTATGCACAGCCGGAAATAGAAAACATCACTAAGCACCCTGTAACCAAAAAGTTGGAGTTTGTGCAAATCGGTTTGGTTGCCTAGATAAGTGAACAAACTGGAATTTAAGTTTGTGGAAAACTGCTTACTGGCTTTTTTATATAGCCCAGGTGTTGCAAGAGGTTTTTTGCTCTGTTTGGATCAGAGGTTTAGACCTGCCTGCAGCAGCTTTCCCCCCCAAAATAACTCAGACGCTTATTAATTTCATCCTGTTTGGCCTATGTTTCAGGCATATTATTTAGGCAGGTCAGAAATCTCAACTAACACCCATATGCCTAGTGATGCTGGCCCACTTCTATGTCAAATAGCAATCAAAACACATTCCATAGGCCAAACCGATGACTGAAATTTATTAACTGAGCTCTTCTCTCCCGGATGTGCTGCTTTGACAGCTGAAGCTATAACTATAGGAGTGGAGAGCAATGAAGATCCTGTATGTGTTCACAAAAACAACTTTTTCTTTAGTTAGGTGGAAAACTTGCAACCAGAAATAAAGAACATTGCCAAGCGCCTTAACCAAGAAGTTGCAGTTTGTGCACATCAGTTTGGTTGGTCCAAGAGAGTTGCCAGGTATGCAGTTTTATGCCTAAAATCATGAAATATATAAATACAGGTTTAGGTAGTCTCTTGATTGCTTCTTTCATACTAATAAATCACTGTATAGCATGGTTGTTTTATGTATTGGAATGGAAGCACATAAATGAAGAAGCAGACTCTGCCCTAACTCTTGAAGAGCTGAATGGTCCTCTCTGCTCACCCTCCTGAACTCTTACCCCAACACCTGCAAGTGGATTACAGATGTGTGCTACCACATCTGGCTTCTATTCTGGAGGACTCAATAAAAAAAAGAGCCATGATCAGATAAAGATGGCAATGAATTAAATACTATGTGTTACAGTTTTATATGAAAGTCAAGGGATCTATACGTGGAAGTCGGTGTAAATGTCAAGTTTTTGAGGCTTTTTTTTTTTAAATTAGCACCAAATAAAGATGCTAAAGCTCATATTAAATTTTATTTATTTATTTTTTTTGGTCAGGTATGGTAGCACATTACTGTAGTGATACCATCTGGAAGGTAGGAGGACAGCTAGTCCAAGGCCAGCCTGAACTACACAAACCATTTCATAAGAACCAGAAGGGGTGGGGGGTGGCAGATGGACAAGATGGAAAAGAACCATTCAGTAAATTTACTAATATGATGAGCAGATTAACCTAATCTGTGTTTGAAAGTTGATTGGAAAATGGAGGCCACGTTGACAGTCTAAGAATATGAACTGCACAGACACACAGAACAGACAAGATACTTTGGGATGTCAAGTGACTGTGTTTGCCTGGACTGCAGAGTTTAAGTAAAATATTTGTAATATTACAGCTGTAATGTTTGTAGTTAAAGTTGTGTTATACTTTGTTGGTCTTCAAATCCCACTCTTTCTTTTGCTTTTGTTTAATTTTGAGACAGGAGTTCACAAGTAGACCAGGTTTGCCTTACTTCCTTAGCTATGTAACTGGAGCCTCAAGCCTTATCTCCATTGTAGGTATGTGCCACCTCAGCTGGTAAAATTTCACTCTTAAATCTTATTAGCAGGGGCTACAGACATACACACACACATCAGAATATAATAAATAAAATGCACATATACACATTAGAGAATATGCTAAATAAAAAAATAATTTTTTAAATCTTATTGGCCAGAAATCACTAGAGAGTAAAGTTGTATTCTGGAGTCTGACAGTATCCTTAGTAGAAGGCCGTGTGCCTTGTTTAGTGGCTGTTCTGTCCCCTTAACTGCTTATGATGGGGAGACCCCTGTTTATCCCTTCCACCCTTCGGCATCCCCAAGGGGCTGGGGAGAGAGTGCTGCAAGGTAAGCTCTTGCCAGTGGTCCGATCGTGACGTTTTCTCTCCTTCCTCACCCTAGGCTTACCTATCTAAAGAATATGCGGAGGCTTGTTTCAGAACTGTACGTCCGTGACAATTGCCATCCTTTCAAAGCCACTGTGTTAGTCTGGGTCCAGCTTCCAATGTGGATCTTCATATCTGTTGCCCTCCGGAACTTTAGCACAGGGCAAGCACATTCAGAAGGTAACTCTTTACAGAAATCCTCATCTCTCAAATTCTTTAATGTTGCATTCCAATAGTAAGAACAATTCTAGTTTTTGTAACTACTGTTTACTTACTGTCTTCCTTACATAATAGAATTTAGAATCTTAAGCATAAACAGTCCATGTTGAGAGCAATACCTTGAGAAAGTGAAACAAAAAAAAATTGCAAATATAAATAGTTTGAATAAGCAGTGCAGATCTTCAGGGTGAGGCGCTGTATGGGAGTTGTTGGACTATTTGTGTTTGTGTGCTTCTCTCTCAGCTATTTTTAGGAATCCTGCTATTTTGTGTTTAAACTGTTTCAGCTGGCGTTTCTGTTCAGGAGCAGTTAGCTGCTGGCGGTGTCCTGTGGTTTCCTGACCTCACTTCCGTGGATTCCACTTGGATTCTGCCTGTCTCCGTTGGTGTCGTTAACTTACTGATAGTGGAGGTCAGTGGTTTACATTGAGGTTTGTTGACCATTTAAGTCATTGGAATTGCTGCTGCTGCTGACATCACACACACATGCTTTGTCAGACAAAAGCTCTGAATTCTGACGCCAGGTCAGCTCTTGACATGGACCAGTTCCTTTATGTGTATAGGTGCCAGAGTCCTTATTATTAAGGGAAGAACGCTAAGCCAGAGATGGATGCTCATGTCTAGTCCTAACTCTCAGGAAGCAGAGGCAGGAGAATCACAAAGCCAAAGTCATCCTAGTCTACTTAACAAAAACACCTCAAAAAAACAGGCAAAACAAAACAAAATAGTAATAAGGCTGGATGTGCTGGTGCTCCTTTAATCCCAGTGCACAGGGGCAGAAACACAGATCTCTGCAAGCTCAAATCCAGCTCGGTCTGCACAGTGAGTTCTAGGACAGCCAGGGCTGCATGGAGAGAACCAGTCTCAATAAAATAAAATAAAAAATAAAACTAAGATGCCTAGCCAATTTAATCCACAACTGAATGGGGGTTTTGTATATCTATTACATGAATTTATTAGTAGGGAACTGTAAGTAAACCACTGCCATTCTTTTAATAAATGACAATATAAGTATTCGAATTTATTTTTTAAAAAGATTCATCTATTTATTTTATGTAGACAAGTGCTCTAAGAGGGTATCTGATCTTACTACAGATGGTTGTGAGCTATCATGTCGTTGCTAGGAATTGAACTCAAAACCTCTGGAAAAGCAGCCAGTGGTCTTAATCTCTCCATCCCTTGCTTGAATTTCTTGAGATAATGTAAAGAAGCACATACCTGAAAAATAGAATTTTTCAGTTGCCTCTTCTGTTACCCATACTGCTTCACTCAACAGTACACAGAAAGCATGCTTGCAATTTTATAAAGAGCTAGAACTTTGAGGTGAGATCTTACAAACCTCATGTCAAATAAGCACTGTCTGGGGTTCTAATGCACATTTGGTTTGTAACAGACACTTTCTATTTTCTTCAATGCCGTGGGGCTGGGCATACAGGTCAGTTGATGCAATGCTCGCCTAGCATTCATGAAGTCCAGGGATCTCTGCACCAGTACTGGGTGCACTGGGCATAGTGGGGCATGGCTGGAAGAACTGTCAGATGTTCACAGTCAGTTTCATCTACCCTAGGAAATGTGTGTTCCTGTTTAAAACAGTAAAGATGGGGCTGGAGGGATAGCTTGGTGGTTAGAGTACTGGTGCTCTTGTGTAGTCCTGGGCTCAGTTCCCAGCATCCACAAGGCTGCTCACAAGCTTTAACCAATTCCAGCTCCAGATGTAACACCCTCTTCTGAACCTTGTGGGCACAAGACACACATGTGGTAAACAGACATATGTGAAGGCAAAAAACATTTTATTTATATGTATCATAAATTTCACTGACAGCTTTATATATATATGATATTTATATGATATGTAAAGCTATCAGTGAGATTTTGTTGAAGAAACATGAGCTGTTCTTCTTTAACAGTACAGCTCCTGGGTTTGCATTTAGTGACTATTTGGTAGAAAGAAAGGAGTGATAAATAGGCTGGATAAAGTCCTGTAAGTGCTAGTCTTGTTTTAATGTCATCTAGTGACTGATAAAAGCTATAGTTTAGCAGTATTGTGTGTGTGGTTTCTCTGAATGGTTTACATGAATTATC
The DNA here is from genome assembly GCA_004025045.1 of Sigmodon hispidus. NCBI lineage: Eukaryota > Metazoa > Chordata > Mammalia > Rodentia > Cricetidae > Sigmodon > Sigmodon hispidus. The sequence goes on from PVIH01000148.1 coordinate 250,060, forward strand.
TAATTCTTAGATATTATTGTTACTTTATTTTAAGGAAGGGAAAGTGGCGTACAAGAGCTAAAACTTGTGTAAGGTTATGAATCTCTGGGAAGACAGGGATTCCAGCCCGCTGTGGGGACACCCGTCTATAATCTCATCATCTGGAAAGTCAAGGGAATCCCTAGACAGAGGATTACCCTTTTCAGTCACAGTCCCCTGCTTCACACACACACAGAGCCAAACAGATAATTCATTATGTGAGTTCATTGCTGCTAAAATTGTTGTGTTTAAGTGCTGGATAGGAGGCCATGGCCTTGTACACACAAGGTCAAGTGCTCTGCCATTGAACCATGGTGCCAGCCCTTAAAGATATTGGTGGAGGCTGGTCACAAATCAGCTTTTAGCAAGGTGTGGTGGTACACACCTGTAATCCCAGCAGAGGCCATTTGTGAGGCTATCATAATCTATAGACTATGTTCCAGGCTAGTCAGGGCTACATAGTGAAACTCTATCCTTAAAAAAAAAGTTTTGTTTTGTTTTAGAAACATTGTTTCATATAGCCTGTCTCACAAATCTAAAAGCCAAGATAACCTTGAGTTGCTGTTCATGCAAATACTAGGATTTTAAGAGTGTACCACAAAGTGTGGGTTTCAGCTTTATCTGATTTAATGTGCATTTTAGTAATTACGGTTTATGTGTTCTACTTTAGATGTTTGCTCTACAAAAATTTGGAATGTCTCGTTTTCAAGTGTATGTCACAAACTTCGTCCGAGCCATATCTGTGTTGATGATCCCGGTTGCTGCAACAGTACCTTCTGTGAGTAGCTGTAGTATTGCATGTGGTCCGTGCTTAGCTTCCACAGCCTGGCATCCTGCTGCTTTGGGGCTTTCTTTTGCTCCCTTGTCCCTTGCTATTGAGAATGATTGTGTAACTATTGTCTGTACCATCAGGTAACATTTGAGCATTGCCTGGATTGGTTGATGCATCTTTCTCATGGATGTGTCCCGCTCTCCAGTCAGACTCCTTTCTTCCCTTCCTCTATATTTGTCTCACAGAGCACCATGCATAGAATAGTACTTACCTATTTGGTTAGTACATTGAGCAGCTTCCATATAGACTAGGTCAGGACTATAGCTGTTAAAAAAGCAAACACTGCAAAGTCTACAATGGATTCATGAGTACTACTTAATCTGTGCTGTGGGCTTGTTCACCTGCCCTTTTGATACCCAAGTAAGCTTTGTAAGAAATAAAAAGGAGAATTGTTACAGTTGTTGTTACAGTTATTTCAGTCCTTTGTATGTTTCCACAGAACTTTAGAAGTTGTCAAAAGCTGTGTCCTATTTTTACTCAGGGCCAACATGAAGCCTAAGTAGAATTCAGTTGCTAATAGTTCCGATTAGATGAGCGGTTACAAAGATCTCATTGTTTTTGAGGATCTGAAGCAATGTGCTGTGGGTATAAAAGTGTATGTTTAAGCTAGTATTTGGGTGAATGTTTTTTACTATGCAAGATAGGTTTTTTACATCTCCGAAGGAGACTTCATGTCTGTGAGCATGAAATGGTATGTGTATAGTACTTTCTCATGGGGGTATCTTGCTGTGTGATACCATGTAACAGAAACTTTCATGAAACATGAGCAGTGTGATATTAAAGATTGGGCTAAGTTAGTAACAAATCTGAAAAAGTGTGTTACATACCCAAGCTTACCTCCAACAGGGAGTCCAGATGGTCCAGTCTAGGGATAATGTTCCAACTCCCTAAAGACAGAGCTGTGCTGCATCTGATATTTACACTCATGGCCAGTGGCTGTGATGGCTGCTGGAGCAGGTTTTATCACACAGTGGTGGAGGGTGCTTCAAGTACACATGATCCTTCTAAGGACCCACCAAATAAAGTTGCTTGTGTCTTGGTTACATCTAGTAAGTATGAATAGTGGACTTTAGATACAGAATATATAGGTGGATATTTCTGTTCCACCAAACAGCTCCCAAATTATGACATGGAGACTTATCATTTATAAAAAGCTCGGCCAATAGCGTAGGCTTGTTTCTAATTAGCTCTTACAACCTAACTATCTCTTTTCATCTATTTTTTTTTTTTTTTTAATGTGGCTGAGTTACCTTTACTTTGTAATGTCCATGCTGCTTCCTCTGTGTTTGGCTGTTGACCCCTCCTTCTTTCTAGCATTCTCTGTGCTTCAGAAATCCTGTCTAGCTGTTGGTTATTTAGGTTTTTTTTTTTTTTATTAAAAAGAAAAATTACAGTGATATATCTTCACACAGCGTAAAGAAATATTCCACAGCAATTATACCCAGCTAAAAATTAGGATTTTGTTTCTTAGCAAGAAAAGGAGTTATTATGTAGATGGCAACTTACAGTTCTGTTTGGATGCATTTTTTATAAGTGGTGAGAAAAAAGGCTTGGAAATCCTTGTGCAAGCATAGGGTGCTGGATTTCCTTCATCCCAGCTACTCAGGAAGCTGAGCTGAAAGATCCCATGACCATGGATGCACCAGCCTGACAGTCAGGTACCCTGATTTTATGCCAGGCACTTGCATGTCTGGGTACATGTGTGAAGTTATGGGACAGCCTCCTAGAATCAGTTCTCTCCTACTGTGTGGATTCCAGGAATTAAACTCATCATCTGGTTCGGTGATGAGCACCTTTACCAGTCAGCCCACCCATCTTGCCAGCGCTAGGCACTCTTTTTTTTTTTTTTTTAAAGATTTATTTATTATGTATACAGTAGACGGTACCAGGTGTCATCATAGATGGTTGTGAGCCACCGTGTGGTTGCTGGGAATTGAACTCAGTACCTCTGGAAGAACAGTCAGTGCTCTCAACCTCTGAGCCATCTCTCCGGCTCCAGCGCTAGGCACTCTTCATGCTTTTTGTATATTGCCTTATAATTCTCCCATTGCTACAGTGAGGCAAATATGGTTATACTCTCACACTTTAATGGACCGGGCTGTGGTGATGTACACATACCTATAGCTCCAACACTCAGAGGCCAGCCTGGTCTATAGAGTGAGTTCCAGGACAGCCAGGGCTACACACAGAGAAACTCTGTCTTCAAAACAAACAAACAAAACAACGATACAAGCAATCTCCCACTTTAGTGCTGAGGAGCCTGAGGCATGGGAAGTTAACTGATTCAGCTCTGTGAACTTTCAGGCAGTTTCCAGGTAGTTGAGCTGTTGATTGTAACTGCTGTGCTAATCTGCCTTTGATGTCCTGCTTCTGTCCCCAGAGGGCTCCCTTTAAGCAAATGCAGATACTGTGGGTCACATACTGTGCTCAACCATTCTGTACAAAGGCTCTCAGAAGCCCTCTAAGGCATGTACAGTTACTGCCCCATTTTACAGATGGAAACTGAAACAAGAGAAATAATCAATACAAAGCTAAGTAACAGTAAACACATTTCAGACCTGGAGAGCTTCATCCCAGGCAGGACTCACCAGCCACGTGCTTTTGCTTCTGAGACCTGACAGCTTCTGATTGATGCCATGGAAACTTGATACACGCGTATGTGTAGGAAACACATGCATGTACAGAAAGGTTACAAGATTTAGTTTAAAGCACCAGCCTGGATTGTATCACAAAAGAAAGTTGAAAAATTGTCTCTGACTAAATCAAAGGCATCCTAGATGATATGGAGAAAGTAGTTACTGGGAAATTGCATGATTGGAATAAAAAGGGGAAATGAGGTCTAAAGATTGTTATGGTAAGTGACCACAGCTCCAGGCTCCCACCATTTCTCTGTATAATGATCAGCTTGTCAGAACCTGTGGTGGGAAAAACATCTTAGTAGGTAAAGAAGAGAGGTTGCTTCCCTGGCTGGACCTGGTACCTCTTGTCCATCATGTCTGCTGTTAAACATCTCACTCTGCTTTCTGATGTCCTTGGCCTTTTTTGCTGGGCAGACCCCATCCACTATCTCGTGGCTTGCTCAGATGCTGGTTGGTTTTTTTTTTTGTTTGTTTTTCTGACAGCTAGTAGTCCTACAGAAGCGGATGCTAACCCTCATGCACTCTTTCTAGTCTCTTGTTCTCTACTGGCTGTGTTCCAGTCTCATGGGCCTGTCCCAGAATCTGCTGCTACGCTCCCCCAGATTCCGCCAGCTTTGCCGGATACCACCATCCAAATCAGAATCAGAGACTCCTTACAAAGATCTCTTCGAGGCCTTTCGTGCCAAGTTCCTTTCAAGAAAATGACAGTACGCTTCCATGAACTGAAATTAACAGAAATGTCATTGTCGTTTTCATGTATTGAGTTTAGAAGATTGGGGTAGCATTTAAATTTCTTTATTTAACTATCATGAAGCCCTGTGGGAAAGATGTAATTCAGATGTATTTGAATAATTAAACCTTTCACACGTTAGAAATAAATGTTCAATTGTAAAGTGTAAAGATTAGCCAGGATACCTGGCCTTGTTTATGAAATCATAGCTTTGCTGAGAACAGGGAGATTAGATCCTGTGTGATCTGTGCCTGACTGTCCATACAATAAAGTTTTATAAATTAAAGGTTCTGGTGAGATAATTCCTTTAAAAAAAAAGACTTTATTTTATATAAATTATATATGTGTGTCTTTGTGGGGCTATGTTCACCTCTGTGCAAGTGTCCACAGAGACCAACAGCATCTGATCCCTCTGGAGTTGAAGTAACACATCATGCCTGCTGGGAATGGGACCCTGGTCATCTGAAGAACTGTGTACACTCACCACTGAGCCACCACCCCAGCCCTCCATGGAAATTACTCCTAACCACTGAGCCAATTAGCCAAGTGAGATCATTGCTAAGACTTTGGGTTGGAGGATGATTGTAGGTCTGTAAGTATTGCACTAATTCTGTTTAGTATTATAATAAAATCCCGAGCCAGATATTGGGGAAAAGTTGGAATATCAGAGAGACAGGGAACAAACCACAGCCAATTTTTACCTAGTCAACTCCTCAGGCCAAACAGGCTAAGTCTCATTTTCATGAGTCCTCAGACTGCCTGGGTGCTCAGATTGAATCACTGAATTTCTAACTTCTGCCTTATAATTTTCCACCCAGCTATTTTACTTTCTGGTTCAACTCTCCTAGAGCTATGATTAAAGGTGTGAACTACCACTGCCTGGCTGTTAGGCCTTGAGCGCACAGAGATTCAGAGAGATTTTGAGTGACCTGAGATCCCTGAGACCTCGGGCAGTGGGGAGGTTGCAGTCCGGTTCCTTTCCAGATACAAGGATTCCTGGCATGCATTGGGGTAAAGCCAACTGGTGCCAGCAGAAGCCGAGCACGGAGGGCACGCCCCTAGGCGTGGCTACGTAAATCCGTGCCTACCTGTTCTCTTAAAAGGAGGTTCCATGTTACAGTCTGTCTCACCTCTCTTCTGCTTCTCTGCTCCTGTACTCCGCTGGCAACTCTCCTGAATAAACTCTTGTGTGGCTCTGGTTGTGTGTGTGTCTGAACTCACGTGCAGAACTAACACTCATATTGCTCTGCAGCCGCCTCATTATGTACGGTGAGGGAGCTAATAGGTTCCCTCACCCGAGGTTTTGTAGATTGTTGTATTTAGAAATACGCTTGCATCTAAACTGTATTCATGTTTCCAAATCAACGTTCATAGTACTTACAAGGTCATTAGTGAAAAAAAATTGAGTCACTTGATGAAATAGTAGAATTATTCTTTTTGTTTTGTTTTTCAAGACAAGATTTCTCTGTGTTGCCCTGGCTGTGCTGAAACTTGCTCTGTAGACAAGACTGGCCTCTAAACAGCAATCTGCCTGTCTCTGCCTCCTGAGTGCTGGGAACTAAAGGCACGCACGACAACCGGTCGAATTAGTGGAATTCAGTCTAGCTGGTGCGCAGCACAGTTCTGACCATCCTTCCTGCACAGCTGTAATACCATGCTTTTCTTACTTCTTCATCCGTCCCTCTCTTAAAAATTACTGTGTGTGTGTGTGTGTGTGTGTGTGTGTGATGCGCACGCGTGTGCACTGGTGATCTAGTGCAGAAGATAAATTGCAGTAGGTGTTAACTCTCCTTCCCTCCTGTGTTCCCTGGAATCAAACTTCGGTTATAAGGTTTGGCAGCCAGTGCCCTTGCCCACTGAGCCATTTCACTGGCCTTTTCTATTTAAAAATGGCCACTAAGCGCCTGTGGATGTGTTCACCCAATGCTTCAAAGCATACAGAACCTGCAATAAGAAGGGTATTGCACACAGATCACAGCACTGGCAGAGGGCTTCGTGTTACTGAACCAGCAGTGTTTATCTGTGGACAGAGATGCCAGCAACTTGTGGGAACCTAACCCTGCATGTTCCCTAGGAACAGTGGTTCAGTATTTACTAATTCAGTTTGTTGAGTTGAATAAAGAGATGTAACTTTTTGGCAATACAGTTACATCTTTATTTGCAGCGTCACCTATCTTCTTTGATGATATTACATCTTGATAAACCTGTACTTCTTTTTTTTTTTTAAGCACTGCATGTTCATCTTGCTTCTCTTTCTGTCTCCTGGTGACTCCTGGATCCCACCCTTCTTCCCAGCTTGGCTCCCCTACTTAACCTCTTCTTGCCTAGCTATTGACCACTCAGCTCTTTAGTAACAGTAAGAGCAACACCTCTAAACAGTGTACAGACATATTATTCCACAGCACAGGGTTGCCACAAATCCAAGGCCAACCTGACTTAGTATATAGACAAAAACGTGTTTAAAAAAAAAAAAAAAAAAAAACTATGGTGGCAGCTCCCTGTTCTAGAAAAATTGTTAAGTTAAAAATCCCAGATACAATTTTCACTTAGCTAAATTGACAAATCAGAAACTGACTCATTGTAAACCAGCAGGCGTCTGTGTTCACATGCAATCAAGGAAACAGGAATGTGCAATATGGAGGAAAGAACAAGCATTTCAGAGCACTCTTGGCTGCTGGAAGAGTCCCAGCAACAATCTGGCCCTAACTGTGACATCATCAGGTACTGGTTTTATCATTTCTCTCAGGGTGAAGGAGATATACCCTTTTTCTACTTTTAACTTTCCAAAGTGTAAAAACTGTAGCTAGGTACTGGCAAACATGTACTTGGTCTCTTCTTTCCCGACACAGTAAGCCTACTGAATTTTGATTTTAAAAAAAATCTTCATTCTTTTGTACTTTTAAGTGTGTGTGTGTGTGTACACGTGTGTGCATATACATAAGTGTGGGTCCCTGCAGGGGGCAGAGGCATTAAGTCACCCGGAACTGGAGGTAACAGAGTTGTGAGTCACCATGTGGGTGTTGGGATCTGGAATTCAGGTGGTCTGCAAGAACAGTAAGTGCTCTTAACTACTGAGCCATCTCTTTTGACCTTAAGAACAGCATTTTTAATACTTAGGATTTGTAGACTTTTAAAACAAGTACACAATATAAGCTAGTTTCTGTAATGTTTACATAGATTTATTTGGGGGTATGTGCTAGGTCTCAGAAAGCAGACCACCTTCATGTGTCTCTGTTGGCTTATAAAAGCCTAAAAAGGGCATTGATGTTTTACGTGTTTTGTTTTGGAATGGTCTTGCCATGTTATGACTTGACTGGCCTTGAATTCAGGGTTCCCTCTGCTTCCTGAGTGAAGGGATTATAGGAATGCACCCCCATGCCTTGCCCCCATACTCTACCATTTGTAAGATGAAATTTCTTTTGATAGTCTGAATTTTATTTTATTTTATTTTATTTTTTTTTTTTTGAGACAAGGTCTCACTCTGTAGCCTTGGCTGGCTTTAAACTCATAGAGATTCACCTGCTGCTGGAATGTGTGTCCCAGCTGGCTTTGACATCACTGTGTAGCTGAGGATAGTTTTGAACTTCTGATCCTTTATTCTCTACCTTCCCAGCCTTGACTGACAGCAAGTTCCTTTTTATTAAATTTTTAAAAATTCAGTAGTGTGTGTATGTGTGTTTGCCGCACATAACTCACACACACATTCCTACCACAGGGCCTGTGTAGAGAACAGAGACAAGCTTCCAGGAGTTGACCCCCTCCTTCTACCATGTGACTCCTGGAGACTGAACTCATGTCATGAGCCTTGGCAACAGGTACCTTTACCAACTCAGCTATCTCATGGACCCAGCAGCAAGTTCTTAAGACATCCAGACCTTCTGTGGTGATTTATTATACCAAAATTCTACTTGTTCACATTCTGGTTTAACCCAAGAACTGAATGATTTGTGTGTGTTGGGAGGGTGGTAATAAAAGGTGTGGCAAGGTATATTAACCCAAATCTGAGAAGAGTATGGTTAGGTCATGCACACCTATCCTAGCATTAGGAAGGTAGAAATAGGCAAATCTTTTGTGTTTAGAGCCAATTTGGTTTATTGCAAAGTCTAGGCCAAGCCAGTCAGGGCCACACAGTGAGAACAGTGAGATCTTGTGTCAAAATAAACAACCAAAACAAAGCAAAAATACTTTATGGGTCAACATAAGCTAAAAAAAAAAAAAAAAAAAAAAATTCCAATAAGACACTGAAAGAACCATTTTGAAGAAGTCAGAAGAGAGAGTGTTCACAGATAGTTGCTTCTCTTTACAAATAGAATTCTGATTTTAAAAGCCCCTATCTTTTTAGTAACTGTTATAATTAAAGGCTAGAGCTAAATATGTGTCTCAGTGACAAAGCACTTAGCCACCATCACAGACCTGGGTTCCATCACCAATACGGCAGAAGAAAACAAAACCTTGAGAATTAAGGACTGAAGTTGTTATTATCTACAATAAGAGTTATTATAACAGGTGTGGTGGAGCATGCCTGTAGTTGGAATCCTCTGGAGGCTCCTGCAATGGGATCTCTGACTTTTATGCCAGCCTGGGCTACCTAGCAAGCTTGTGTCTCAAAATTTTTTTTATAAGAACCTAGGGTACATTTTAATGATTTTAAATGTGTATCTAGAAGCCCATAGAGAGAAGAAATCAATGGCAGAAAAAAAAGCCCTATATATGATTGTTATTTCTGTCTTTGTAACATTTAACATGAAAATTTGGTGGGTGGAGGGCTCGGAAAAAATAGCATGTATTTCAGGTTTTATATGCATGTGGAAAAATTGATAATATTACAAAATTACAGAATGAATAAAGAATTTTTAAATTTTTATATTTATTTTTAAGATTAAGTGTATGTGGGAGGAGGGCTGTGTACAGGAGTGCAGGGCTCTCAGAGGCCAACAGGGGGTATTAAAGCAAACCCCTGCGTTTAGAGTTTAAAAACAGGTTGTGAGCTGTTCAATATGGTTGGTGGGAACTAAACTTGGGTCCTCTGGGAGAGGATTATATGCTCTTACCCACTGTACCCATCTTTCCAGCATCCAAATGAATCTTCTCAGTGAGAGAAAAAGTAAACTTCTATCTTGCATTTATGGTCACATTAACATATTCCACCACTGTATATGGATCGTAGATCACTGGATGGTGAAATAACAAGAGCATAGCATTTTAGAGACTGAGCCAATGATGTTTCCAATCAGAATCGAGCCTTTCTTCTGTCCAGGAACACCTGAAAATTGTTCTGTCTGCATAGCCCAGAGTCATCACACACCAGCAAAGGGCAAATTCAAGCAAGTAAACTAGCAGGGCATCAGGCTATAGCAGCAGAGCTCCAGTGATCTCAACTGAAGAAATCTCACTGGAGAAATTCATTTCAAAGGTAAAGGAGACAGAAAATTTGCAACTTCAATAATTAAATTGTTCCTATTGCATTATTTTGAGCACATTGTTGTCAGGCTAATAGTTACATGTGTTGTTTGTGTAGCCATCACAAAATCCTTTATTGAGAAGATCATAAGGGAGATATTTCTGTATCACAACTGTCTTGATATTGTAGTGATTAGGCTAAAGAAGTCTAGGTTTCTTGCCCTGCCTGGTTTCTGGGATGGCATCTGAGGAGAAGAGTGAGTTCCACTAGAGGGTCCTTCCATGTGGTCTGTAATTCCAGGCTGAGAAAGCCTACCATTTGTATCTGTTGCATGTGGCTTTCTGCCATCCCAGTTAAGAACTATATATAAAAGCCCTTTTATCTTGATGAATGGTCGTCCTAAAAACTATAAAATCTGGGTGTACTCTTTTTTTTTTTTTCAGACAGAGAATGGCCATATAAACCCAAGTGTTAGCTGCTGTGGGATTATGCTCTTGCAATATTTATTCCTTCTACTAGTTTAATAAAATGCTGACTGACCAGCAGGCAGACAGGAGTATGGGCGGCATTACTAGACTAAAACAAACTCTGGGAAGAGGAAGAACAGAGCAGAGATGCCAGGCAGATGCAGAGGAAAGAAGATGAAAATGCTCTCAGAAAAGGTATTAAGCCACTTAGCTAATCATGGGTTAGTTTAAGAGTTACCAAGTAATATGCCTGAGCTATAGGCCAAACAGCATGTAATTAATATAAAACTTCATGTGATTATTTGGGACTGTGAGTCCAGACCTGAGAGCTAGGCTGGGCCAGAAACTTCTTACTACAGTTAGCAATCACCTATGTGAAACTAAGGAAGCTCTTTCCTCTGGCTACCTCGCCTACTGCTCAAAACACTAACTTTATGCTTTGCTGTGACTTACATTTAAATGAGTCCACACTGCTATAACTGTGCTAAGGGAAGAGCCACAGGCTGTGTTTCTATACAGTCTCTTGCATTCTCCACAGAGAGGTGAGTTCTTCAAGCTCACTTCACCTGGGATGTCTTAACCCTATGCTGTCAGTCTTCTTTCAGAAAAGCAGGACTTCTGGGTGTTTGGGAACAAACATGTTGTTGGAAAACACAAAATAAAATTGAAAGTAAATGTTCCAAGGAAGTAACCAGCTCCTATTGTTTCACTGAAGGAAAAAACAAAGAGATTTGTGTCCTTGTAGACTTCAAAGGGCTAAAAACATTTAAAATAGATTACTATGGAAAATACCTAATTTCAGTGTTTTCCCATTTAGAGATGTCATAGGCATGCCTTTGTTCTGTGCTCTTAATAAGGCAACTACAATTGCTCTTGACTTAGAAACTGGGAAGGCAAATAGGAAGCGAATTTGGCTTTAGTTTTCTCTTCTATACAAACTATATAATTTTAAAAATGTAATATGACAGGCTGGAGAGATGGCTTGGAGGTTAAGAGCACTGACTATTCTTCCAGAGGTCCTGAGTTCAGTTCCCAGCAACCACATGGTATATCTGGTACCCTCTTCTGGCACACAGGCATTATGGCGGCAGAATGTTGTATACATAATAAATAAAAAAAAAATTTAAAAAGTAACATGTCATATATCTTGCATATTCTGACTTTTGTACAATTCAAATTTTAACACATTTATTCTTGTGATAACCTTAAACTTTATTGAACATCTGTGAATAATGGATGCTTCTGAGGATGAGAATATTAAAAACCAGAATCTATGAATATTGGGGAATTTGTAGCTTATTCCACAATATTTAAAATCGTCCCATTGTCTGGTGAGATGACTCAGCTGGTAAAGGTGTTTGTCACCAAGCCTGATCCCCAGAGCCCAGATGGCGGCAGGAGGATGCTCCTACTGCTATATACATGCCGTGGCATGCATATGCCCCCTCCCCATATACACACTACACAAGCACCAAAACCAAATACCTTTAGCAGAATAGTAAAATAAAATGCATCAAAAAGTCAGATCTACCCCAGGGGTTAAGTGCCCCGGCCAGCAGGGTCTTCAACATGGACCTGAAGAAAGGGGGCAAAACAAATGGGGGGGGCAAGAAACATGAAAGAAACGGGGGCAAGACAAAACTTTCTGATCAAGCCAGAAACTTTATTTATATTCCGCAGTTTTAAATAGAGGCTCAAGGTGGGGAAGTCCACATAGACAGATAGGGTGGGGACAGTCCACAGTCAAAAGGTGTTCTGCTAGAACAGGATGTGTTACCTTGGAAATCTATCAATTGCCTAACCGGGAAGGAGCCACCTGTTCTCCAGGAGTCTAACTGGAAGAAAGACACCTGTTTGTTGTCTGGAAAAAAAAAACTTAACTCATAGCAAAATGGAAGCCTGAAGGCCTGAATTCCTGGCGTAGCTTGAGGCAGTGGGCGTATTGGGGCTCCGATCCGGCAGTAGTAGAGAGAAGTTCTTTTCTGTCTGAGGCTTCAGAAGCATGTCATTCAGTGAGCTTACCGTCCATGCCTCTCTCATGGCAACTACGTTGTGCTCTGGCAGATACCTTCAGCTTCTTCATGACTAGGCATCACTGCCTTTCTCACCCTCATCATAGGGGGCCATGCAGGTTCTGATGCAAACACTGTGCTTTAGTCAGACCCAAGCCAGGCACTGCCACATCAGCCGGAGATAAATTTTCTCCTTTAGAGATGCAGTTAAAAAAAAATCAGATAATAGGATTATGTGTATCATATGCTCATGTTTCAGGAAACCTAAAGTTAAATGTACTTGCTGGAAATGCAGAAGGCACAATCTCAGGATTAACCATACTGTCCTAATATCTCAAGTGAATGCATCACAATGTAATTTACAGCATTTTTCTCTCCTCTTTTTATGTTCTGTTCTCTCTCTCTCCCTCTCTCCTCCATCTCACCCTCTTTTAAGACTGGGTTTTATTGTGCAGGCCAAGCTGCCCTGGAATTTGCCATGCAGAACAGGCTGGCCTCAGACTCAGACAGCACCCCTCTCTCTGCCCATGAGGCTTTTTTGTTGTTTGATATTTTTGTTTTTACATCCCAAATACAGTTTCTCCTTCTTCTTATCATCCCAATCTCTCCCCTTCCATGACTCCTCCTAACCATTCTTCTTCTGTTTCTCTTCAGAAAGGGCTGGCCTCCCAGGGATATCAGCCAGCCATAGTATATCAAGCTGCAGTGAGACTAGGCACCTCCTGTCCTAAGGCTGGACAAGACAATCAGGGTAGGAGGAACAGGTTCCAAAAGCAGGCAACAGGGTCAGAATCAGCCCCTGTTCCTACTGTTAGGAGTCCCACAAGAAGACCAAGTTACACAACTGTTCTGTATATTCAGAGGGCCTAAGTGAGTCCCATGCAGGCTCCCTGGTTGTTAGTTCAGTCTCTGTGAGCCCTATGAGCCTAGGTTAGTTGATTCTGTGAGTTTCTTATGATGGCTTGATCCCTCTGGCTCCTACAATCCTTGCTTCTCTTCTTCTGTGGGATTCCCAGAGTCCTGCTTAATGTTTGCCTGTGGATCTGCTCCTCTTTCTCTCAGTTGCTGGGTGAAGCCTCTGATGACAATTGGGCTAGGTACCAATCTATGAGTATAGCAGAGTATCACTAGGAATCATTTCATTGACTTTTTTCTAGTCATGTTTGGTTCTATCCTAGATCTCTGGGCTATTGTGCCCCTGGGTCCTGGGCCTCCAGGCTGTGTTAGAGATGAGCTCCTCTTGTGCTATGGGTCAGGGTGGACCAGTCATTGGTTGGCCACTCCCACAATTTCTGTGCCATCTCTACCCCAGCATATCTTGTAGGTAGGACAAATTGTAGATTGAAGTTTGTGGCTGTGGTGCAGGTCTCATTCCCTTCACTGAAAGTCTTTCCTGGTTACAGGAGATGGCCTGTACAGGTTCCGTATCCCCCGTTGCTACAAGACTTAGGTAGGGTCATCCTCATAGATTCCTGGGAGTTTCCATGGCACTCGGTTTCTCTGAGCCCTCTCCCTTCATCCTCTCCGCATCCCTACTTCTCCATTCAAACCCACATCCCCCTCCATCCACATTGTCTATTCTATTTCTTCTTCACAGTGAGACTCATGCGGTCCCCTGATCTCCCTTGTTGCCTAGTCTGCTGTAAATTGCAGCATAGTTAGAATCTTTATTTTACTCCTAGTATCCACTTATGCGTGAGTACATACTGTTTGTCTTTCTGGGTCTGGGTTACCTCAGATCTTTTCTAGCTCAATCCATTTGCCAGCAAATTTCATGATGTCATTGTTAGCATCTGAGTAATACTCCACTGTGTAAATGCACCACACTTTCTTTATCTATTCTGTGGTTGAGGGGCAGTCTTAACCCCAAACTACTTCCCTCTGGAGCTGTGTTTTTTGGTGTTAGCTTGTTGTCATGTCTTCTGGCAGAGTCTTACTCTGCAGCTGACCTTGAACTCACAGAAATCCTCCTGCCTCTGCCTCTGTGCTGGGATTAAAGTTATATACCACCACACCCAGTCTAACTTATTTTTAACAATTGTAGACTTTAAAGAATATATAAGATAATTTAAATAATGCATTGGAGACTGACCTAAAAATGGTGTCACTGAGAAGAGGACCTCATGACAATAGTGAAAACAGCAAGATTAAGTCTTGAGCCTTTTACTGACTCATCTTTGCTGAATCTCACTGGTTAGAAACTCTTGCAGTGAGACTTTCTAACACATAGAGACACACACATACATACACGCACCACAGACACACACACACAAACACACATGCATACTCACACAGACACACATGCACACACACATACACACATGCATACACACATACAGACACATGCACACACATACACACACATACATACACACACTCACACACAGACACACACACATACACACACTCACACACACAGACACACATACATACACACACAGACACACACACATACACACATACATATATACACTCACACACAGACACACATACATACATACATACACACACACACACACATACACACACATATACACACACACACATGATCAATGGGCAAATGATTCTAGGCAGTCTCAACACTTCAACCTTCAGGCAGGTTGTTTTAGATGAATAACTCACCACTGCCCTCTGGTGGTTGGTAGAAACAAGCCATCAACATTAAGGTTTCAGTTAACAAAGGGCAGGGTTTTGTTTTGTTTTGTTTTTTGTTATTGTTTTACACACATATTTTTTATGAATATTATTATACTTTGTACTTTCAAATTACTATTTTTACGCTTGTGAGAATTTTCTAATTAATAATAAGCTTTTTAAAAAAAATTGAGTTGTGATCTATGAAAATATAAATAAGTAGCCTTAGATCCCTCATTAGTAATAAGAGACAGGAAGCTGGAAATGCAGTGTCTCTAGCCAGCATTATTTATGTCAAGCTCAGCTGCCTTTTAAATTCAGCTGCTCTTAACCCAGAAGTCTAAGGCATTTGTTAGTCATAGTCCTGAGTTGCAGACTCACTTGTGCCCAGGAAGCCCAAAGCTACTTTCTGTTTTTGACTCACCCTTGACTTTCCATTGACATTATCTTGAATAAACACAGGGCTTTGAACTTTGGGATTTTATTTATTCCAGTTAATGCTACAAGAACAAGATGTACGGGTGATTGAAACATTGTCCAGATATTTTGTTAACTGAGGTTGATATAAAGCTTGGCAAATGAAGGAAGAACTTTCTGGAAATGCATTCTTTGTCCCTGTGTGGCAGCAACTGTAGCCCGCAGGATCTGCTGCAATTTGTGGCAGGTACATGTGCAGTGTTCATCAGGGCTTGCTGGAAGTTCCGCTTTCATCATTGCTGATAGCCCATCAGTAAAACCCTGGCCTTTATGCTTACACTGTTTTTATTGTGTACAAGAAGCCAGAATATGTAAACACTTGAGACAGGGAGATAGATTATCTCAGTGGGCTGACAGGCCTTTTTCTTTATTTTCTGTGTCACCTTGAAAGCTTTAGCAGGGCTGGAGAGATGGCTCAGTGGTCAAGAGCACTTGTTTTCTTACAGAAAACTCAAGTTGGCTTCTCAGTACACATATGGTAGCTCCTAACCATCCACATATATGGATATGTGCATAGAAGCAGACAAAACACACATATATGCTGAGGGAGACAGAGACACACAGAGAGAAATACTCAACAATAAATTATTTCACTTGATTAGCTAGTTTTAGAGTCTTCTCTGAGGAAATATGATTTTGAACTAAGCTTTACCAGTTCACTAAAGTGAGACTCAGGATTGCGGTTCTGAGCATCCAGGGGTACCAGTGACCAGATCCGAGGTAAGATGTAGAGAACGCCCAGTTTTTGTGTTTTCCATTTCCCAGCATTTGTGGGAGAGACAATGTTAAGACCAAATATGAGCACAGGGACCTACTTCTTTTCTCTTCTTTCCCTTGGTTGTAGATTCCATAAGGTTGTGATTAGTAAGGTGAAACTATTGAGGGAATATTGGAATTTCAACAACTCAACTGGGCTGGAGAAAAAGCGCAGTGTTAGGAGCACCTGCTGTTCCATGGGAGGATCAGAGTTTGGTTCCCAGCATGCAAGTTTGGTGGCTCACAAACTCCAACCTCGAGGATACCCTTTTCTGGCATCTTAGGTTACCCATACAATTATAGCATTCACACACATGTGTGTGCATGCACATACACACCAAAAATAAATCTTTAACAACAACAAAGACCCTCATTACTAAGCCAGGAGTGCAGGTGTGCATCTGTAATCTCATTGCTGGAGAGGTAGACCCTAAAGAATCAGTTTCAGACACTTGTCACTCTTACCCCTCCCCAGAGAAGCCCATCTTTGCAGTAGGAGACTGTGACAGCAAGCCACAATCGGTAAGAATTTGAGAACAGCTGGTTGTGGTGTGCCCATACCCAACTGATGCATCTATAGCACCTTGGAAGAACAGGAAGATCGTAAAAACCAGAGGACTGCTGAGAGACAGTGTTTTCTATGTATGATGAGGAAGCTGTACCCATGACATCTCAACAAAATGGCTGCCAAACCAAGACCTGAATGGCTTGCATGTGAACATGGGTAGGAGACATCTCTCTAGACCCCACCCCCAGATGGAGCGCTGTAGACAAGGAATGGCAGTTGAGGGTAGAGTCAACCTTCTCCAGGAATGAGTTCCCTGGTAGGTTACTTAATTCCAAGTGGCCAGCCCTAAACATAAGTACATACAAGCAACACTAAAAGTTGTATATGTATAAGTATTTATATATGTTACAGTGATAGTTAAAGAATAAAAGGCATGCATTTTTTGAGAAAATTCATGGGGCATGAGACAAGCTAGAGTGTTGTGGAATATTATTTTAAGGTGTGTTACTTTTGTTTATGTTGCATTTGTTTAACGCTGTGAAGCTATGTTACTTTACCTGTCTAAAACACCTGATGGTCTAATGGCTGAGGCAGGCGAGAGAAATAAGAGTGGCTGGCAAGCAGAGATAATATATAGAACGAGAAATCTGGGAGGAAGGAGGAGCCATAGAAGGAGGAGCCTGGGAAGGAGGAAGATATCAGGGGCCAGCCCAGCCAGTCAGCCATGGAGTAAGAGTTAAAATAAGATACACAGAAGTAAGAGGAAGGTAAAAGCCCACAGGCAAAAAGTGCATGGGATAATTTAAAATTTTAAAAAAGCTGGCAAGAAACAAGCCAAGCTAAGCCTGGCCATTTATAATTAAGAATAAGCTCAAATGTGTGACTTATTTGGGAACTGGGTGGTGGTGCACGAATTCTGGTTGTATTAAAAGAAACTCAGAGCCAGGTATCAGGGGAAGGCTGAAATATCAAAGAGAGGAAACACCACAGTCAAATCTCACCCAGCTATGTCCCAGCTTCCTCAGACTAGCTCCTCCTCACTTCTAATGCCTAATCTGTCTTCCTACACCCGCCTTAAATACCTTCTTTGTCCAGTTGTATTACATCCAGGTTAAGATTAAAGGCATGAGCTACTACTATTTGGTAGTTAGCCTTGAACTCACAGAAACAGAGAAAGATCCCTGTCTCTGGAATTATGGGATTAAAGGAAAGGCCCTACCACTGCCTGCCTGGGAGCCTGGAACTCCCTCTGTAAACCAAGCTGGCCTCACTCTCAGATCAGCTGGAATCAAAGGCGTAAATCATTATGCAAGGTGGGCATAGTTACCCCCCCCAGCCCCAATGCTGAAATTAAAGGCGTGAGTTATCACTTTCTGATCTTCCTGGATTGACTGTGGGGGGATCTCTCCTCTGATATTCCAGACTGGTTTTATTGAATATGTAACATATCACCACAGGGTAGTAGGTTCCCTCAAAGAGTAAAGAAAAAAGAACAAAACCAGACAGCTGTATTTGGATGTTCCAATGTGGGGCTAGAAAATCCAACTACAGTAGAGAGAGAAGAGGAAAAGGAAAATGATGTAAGCACAGAACTCTCATGTTTGGGCTTTTCAAAAAGCAAATAATTAAAAAGTCCATTTAAAAAGAGTTCACCATCAGCCTAGGCTGCATTTGAGACCTTATCTCAAAAACCAAACCAAACCAGTCCAAACTAAACCAAACAAAGCTGGGCTATTAGCAGTGTTTGTGATAGGATGACCTTCTTGTGTATGTGAACATATGCTATTTGTGGCCTGGGCACATACAGAAACATTCAGTTAGACGCCTGCAGCTATCTCTGCTTACACATACGTGCCAGCCATTCATTCGTTCCCTTTAAATTCCTTTTATAGAGTCTAGAGAAACAACAGTCTTATTAGGTTAACCTTATCATTTAAGTATTTTCCCCATTTATCGGCACAGTGAAATGAAGGTGCACATCCTTAGTTTAGACTCGAAGGGCCAGGAATGTTAAAACATTTAAATGAGTATCAGATGGACACAGCGGTGCATGCTGGGAGTCCTAGCATGTGAAGTGAAGGAAAGATGATGAGGAGTTCAGGTTCATTCTCCCCAGCCATTCTCAGCTACACAGAGTATTTGAGGCCACTCTGGACTGCATGAAAATCTATCCTTTAAAAACTCAACAAAGAAACAAACAGCAAACAAAAGTTAGTGTATATTAAGCTGGGTGTGATGATTCATGTCTGTAATGTCAGGTCTGGGGTGGGGCAGGAGGATTGTGAATTTAAATCCAGCCTAGCAGAAACACACACACACACACACACACACACACACACACACACACACACACACACACACAGGAAAATAGTGTTTATTAGTTACACAAAGCAACAGGCTTCATTGTAATACATGACATGTTTTGATTCACACCCTAGCCCCTCTCTAAATCTATTTCCTCATCATCTCCTTTCTTTCATACTTTAGACTCTGCTTGTTCACAAATGACACTATGTTGTTCTTTAGGATTGTGCACATAGACACCACATTTCTGTTATCTGTTCATGCAGTGATGGACACCCAGGCTGTTTCCATGCTCTGACTGTGCGAGTAGTGCTCAGAGGAGCATGTGTATTCAGGGATCCCCATCACAAGCTGACGTTGGTTGTTTGGGGTCAGACCTGGATGAGGTATAGGTCGATCATATGGAAGTTCCATTTCTAGCTCTTTGGGGAGCTACCAGGCTCCTTTTCATATGGTTGTACTGGTCTCCATTCTGAGCACTCGGCTAAGGTCAGTCTCCTGGTCTGCTCTCCTTTGCATCGCTGTTTCCTGATGATGGCCTTTCTGGCTGGAGTCAGGTAGACTCTTGTAGTCTTGATGTGCATGTGCTCAGGGCAGCTCAAACCCTCTGTAGTTATTGATCTCTTGAACTTTTTTCTGTTTAATTATCTGTCCACATAATGATTGGATTGTTTGTTCTAGTGATATTGAATTTCTTTGTATCTTCTGGGTATGAGCAGATATTCCCTTCCATTTTGTGTCTCTCATTACTCTGCTAATTGTTTCCATTGCTCTGCAGAACTTTTCAGTTAGATGAAATCTCACCCGTCAGTTCTTGCTGGCACTTTAAATTTTCACTTATTTGTGAAAAGATTCCTGTATTTATTTTTTGTGTATGCATACTTTGTATGCATGTGTGCCTCATGTGTGGCTGGTGCCTAAGGAGGTCAGACGAGGGCATCAAATTCCCTAGAACTGCACTCACTGGCAGTTGTGAGCTGGGATTTGAACCTGGGTCCTCAGCAAGAACAGTAAGTGCTCTTATTCACTAAGCCATCATTCCAGTCCCCGGAGATTTTTATTTATTTATCTGAGTTATTTTTTAGATATATTTATTCTATATGCATGTACCTAAGTGCAACATGGGCTTGCCTGGTTTCAAGGAGTCTAGAAAAAGAAGAAGAACAAGAAGAAGAAGAAGAAGAAGAAGAAGAAGAAGAAGAAGAAGAAGAAGAAGAAGAAGAAGAAGAAGAAGAAGAAGAAGTCGCATCCCCTAGTATTAGAGCCATGGATGACTATACGC
Source organism: Sigmodon hispidus (assembly GCA_004025045.1). Classification (NCBI taxonomy): domain Eukaryota; kingdom Metazoa; phylum Chordata; class Mammalia; order Rodentia; family Cricetidae; genus Sigmodon; species Sigmodon hispidus. The sequence goes on from PVIH01000148.1 coordinate 270,120, forward strand.
CACCAGGTTGGTGCTGGGAATCTAACCCGTGTTCTCTGTTAAAGCAACAAGTGATTGAACCTGATCAGCCATCCCTCCAGCCCCACCTTAAAAATTGCAGCATCTTGAGGTGGTGGCACATGCCTTTAATCCCAGCACTAGAAGGCAAAGGCAGGCGGATCTCTGTGAGTTCCAGGGCAGTTACAGTTACAGAGAAACTCTGTTTTGAACCTCGTCCCCCTCCCCCGAGTCTCATTATGTTGCCCAATTGGTTTTGAGCTGGGGATCCTCTTGACTCAGCCTCTCACGTTACTGGGACTCTAGATGTGTACCACCATGCCAAGCCCATCTGGGAGGGCCTTTAGAGACCAGCAGGGACAGAGAGTTCAGACACTGGGATGCCTCACGAGCACTGAGCATACCATCTGATGTGAATGGCTAAGCAGAGCATTCGAGATCACATGGAGTCCCTAGTGAGGCCCAGGCCCCACACTTCCAGATTCCAACTTGCTGCTACTGTTGACATTTTTATCCAAAGGACTGTTTTATCTGTAGGTAAAAGAGGTCTAATGTTAGATTAACTTGGAAACTCAATTTAGTATTTTAATTCTGGGCACAGCTCTACATTGCCCATTTCACTTATGTGCCAGTGAATCTTTAAGTTGCCTTTTGACAAATGGATGAAAATTCCAGAGTAACGGGGTCTTATCAAAATGACCAGCAGAGGGCAGCCAACACTGTCAGATCATGATCACTCCGCACCCTGCAGAATTACAGCCTCTCAGAACTTTCACAATTAATAAGAGGTTTTCTCTGTCCATTCTACTTCAGAAAGGAAACAACAACAACAGAAAAGATTGTTTAATTCTTTAATGTGTCTATACTAACACTTAAATATGATTTAAGATGGGCACAGTAGTACCTGCCTTTAATTCCAGCACTCAGTAGGCAAAACAGGTGGATCTCTGAGTTCCAGGACAGCCAGGGCTACATAGGGAGATACTGTCAAAACAAACAAACAAACAAACAAAGCCCCCAAACACCACATCATAGTAGTATATAGCCCTATAGCATAGAGAGACCGAGCTTGCTGATACCTTGCCTATGGCTTTTAAGACAATATTTTAGAGTCTTCCATGGAGATTAGTTAGGGTTTTTATTGATGTAACAAAACAACAATAGCAACATGGGGAGAAAGCTTTATGCTTCCATGCCATAGTCATCACTGAAGGAGGTCAGGGCAGGAACTGAAGCAGAGCCATGACAGGTACTGCTTACTGGCTTGCTCCTCACGGCTAGCTAAGCCTGCTTCCATATAACACCCAGGATCCCCAGTCCAGGGGTGGTACTGCCCGAAGTGAGTCGGGTCCTCCTATATCAATCATCATCCAAGAAAATGTCCCTCAGGCTTGTCCCATCTGATGGGGGCATTTTATTCCTCTCTGGTTTCTCTAAATTGTGTCAATTTGACTATAACAAGCCAGGACAGAGATGATGCCATAGGATGGGTGAGCACTGGACCCACCCTGGTCCCTGTCTCAACTTCTCTTCATTTATTCAGTTCTGGTCAAGCTTTCATAACCAAACTGAAATTTGTTTTCCCACAATAAGGTAATTTCTTCTTTCTTGGTTGTCAGGGAAGATTCTATACTCACCGATACTTGGACCAGTTCCCAAGTCTCTTAAGTAGTTCTTCATTGCCTAATACCATTGCTTACATAATGCCTGCCTGCTCTATTTCATCTGCCCTACAAAGAGAGCTAGGTCTTCTTTTTTGTTTGATATACAAAAAAAATCCAAGGAATTCTGTAATGCAGAAATGTTTTTTTGTGTGCATGCTCAAATGAGTGTATGTGTGTATGAATGTCTGTGGAATATGTTGGCTGAAAATGATTTTATCAAAGGATCCATTATTGTGCAATTAAAAAAACTTATTTTGTAACAGCCTGTGTCTACAAAATGCAGACCTATCTATCAAACTTTCACATAGTGACTGGCCTGTAAGCTATCAGCTATAGTCAGGATTTTGTCTGGGTTCTCTCCATGGTCACCTACATACACACCTGATTTCTTCTGGTGCCCTCTAGTGACTTCTTTCTGAAAGGCAGTGCAGACCCTGGAGTTCTAGGCTGTGTCTCCTGCCCCTGGGAGGGTTCTGTCTGTGGACTCAGTTACCTTGGATACTTTCATCACTGTGTAGTCATTACAGATCCTTTGGAGCTGGAGTCTCAGGTGGCTGTGAGCTGCCTGATGTGAGTGTTAGGAATGGAACGTGGGTGCTCTGCAAGAGCAGTATGAGCTCTTAATTACAGAAACCATAGCTTTGGCCCCTTTAAAAATCTTCTACTGAGAATTTCATACATGCATAGAATGTGCTTTGATCAAACCCACCCCTTCCTGGCAATTTCTCCTTTACTCCTCTCCCCTTCTTCCCCCAAACTTCATTTTATTTATTTGTTTGTTTGTTTTTATTATTATTATTATTATTTTTAGTTTACTGAGTCCACATAGTGCTATCTGTGTGAACTTGAATGTAGGGCCATCTAATGGAACATGAGTAGATTATCAGGGGCCACTTCTCTAGTAGCTACTAATTGCCAATAGTTTCTTGGCTCAGGGTGGGACTTGATGGACCCTTCCATCATCCTTGCTGGGATTTTGTGCAGGCCTTTTGTGTGCGGTTACAGTTTGTGGGTTCATGTGTGCAACAGCCCTGTCATGTGCAGCAAATAATGTTTCTCCACAGACACCCACTATTCCTGGGTCTTACAGTCTCTTGACTCCCCTTTCCCACAATGATCTCTGAGCCTTTGTCTTGTTCTCTGCACACTGATAATTCATGAGTCTCTGTGTTAATTACCACCCACTACTGGTGAAAAATGAAAGATGCACCAATCAGTGGGTATAAAGATAAGATCATAGGGGGCAGTTTATTATTATGTCCATTTAGCAGAATAATAGTATTAATGAGCTGGAGAGATGGCTCAGAGGTTAAGAGCACTGACTGTTCTTCCAGAGGTCCTGAGTTCGATTCCCAGCAACCACATGCTGACTCACAACCATTTATAATGATATCTGCCCTCTTCTTTATACTGTATACATAATATATAAATCTTTAAAAGAGAGTAATAGTATTAACTTTTCTCCTACTGTCAATGATTTTTGTCACCCCGGTCATAATTTTAGGCTCTGTCAGTTCCAGGCATGAGTTCTTCTTGGGTAGTGGGCTTTTAAAAAAGTGACTAGTTAGTCAGAAAGTGGTTAGTTATTCCTCTAACCTTTATGCCACCATTGTAAGCATAGCTAGTCAGGCAAATCATTATTTTAGCGCCCAGGATTCATAGCTGGGCAAAATTAGTAATACTTTTTTCTCTCAGTAGCATAAATAGAACATTCCAGCACTATGAAAGCTACCTAGTGGGGATGAAGCTTCTAGGCCATTCCAGTTTAGTGTCTGCATGTCCTATGATTCAAGCAAATGGCATGGTCAGCAGTAGACTCTCACCATCAAGGTTAGAGGGTTACAAGTGCAACAGCAATAGCCAGCACTGTTTTTAGGGGTCCTTTTCTTCTTTTATTGAAAGTAGATTTTTTTTCTTTTTTAAAAAATATATTTATTTTTATTTTATGTGAATTGGTGTTTTTCCTGCATGTATAACTGTGTAAGGGTGTCAGCTCTTGGAATTACAGACAGTTGTTAGCTGCCATGTGGATGCTGGGAATCGAACTCAGGTCCTCTGGAAGAACAGTCAGTGCTCTTAACTGCTGAGCCATCTCTCCAGCCCCCTAAAGTAGATTTTTTTTCATAAAATATATTCTGATTATGGTTTCCCCTTCCTCTAAGAAGAGTTTTAAAATTACATTTTAATTGATACAAAGTTATATACTTGCTTGGTTAGAGTTATACCAAGATACTTTATATTATTTGAAGCTATGGTAAAGGGTGTTGATTCCCTGATTTTTTTCTCAGCCCATTTATGATTTGTATATAGGTAAAAATGTTGTTTTTAATTAATCTTGTATCTAGCCACTTGGCTAAAGGTGTTTATTAGCTGTAAGAGTTCCCTGGTAGTTTTGGGGGTCACTTATGTATACTATCATATCATCTGTGAATAATGATACTTTTACTTCTTTTTTGATTTGTATCCCCTTGATTTCCTTTGTTTGTCTTATTGCTCTATCTAGAACTGCAAGTACGGTATTGAATAGATACTGAGAGAGTGGACAGCCTTGTTTTATTCCTGATTGTAGTGGATTTACTCTCAGTTTCTCTCCCTTTAATTTGATGTTGGCTTCCTGTATATTGCCTTCATAATGTTTAGGTATCTCCCTTGAATCCCTGACCTCTTTAAGAATTGTATCATGGGGGGCTGAAGAGATGGCTCAGCGGTTAAGAGTAACGTCTGCTCTCCCAGAGGACCCGGGTTCGATTCCCAGCACCCACATGGCAGCTCACAACTGTCTGTAGTTTCAGTTCCAGGCAAACACCAAGGCAAATAATTAAATAAATAAATAAAAAGTGTTAAAAAAAAAAAAAGAATTGTATCATGAAGGATTATTGGATTTTGTCAAAGGCCTTTTCAGTATCTAAGGAGATGATCATGTGGTTTTTCTTTCAGTTTTTTTATATGGTGGATAACATTGTATGTTGAACCATCCCTGCATCTCTGGGATGAAGCCTACTTGGTCATGGTGGATGACCTTTTTGATCTGTTCTTGGATTCAGTTTGCCAGTATTTTATTAAGTATTGTGAATAAATGTTCATGAATGAAATTGGTCTGTAATTTTTTTCTTTGTTGAATCTTTGTGTGGTTTGGGTATCAGGGTAACAGTGGCCTCATAGTAAGAGTTTGAAAATGTTTCTTCTGTTTCTATTTTATGGGTTAATTTGAAGAGTATTGCTATTAGGTCTTCTTGAAAGTCTGGTAGAATTCTGCATTAAAACCGTCTTATCGTGGGCTTTTAAAAAGTTGGGAGGCATTGAATGAGTGCTTCTATTTTCTTAGGGGTTATTGGACTATTAAATTGTCTGATCTTAATTTAACTTTGGTAAGTGGTATCTATCAAGAAATTTGTTCGTTTCTTTTAGATTTCTAATTTAGTGCAGTACAGGTTTGTGAAGAATGACCTAATGATTTTTTAGATTTCCTCAGTGTCTGTTGTTATGTCCCTCTTTTTATTTTTTTATTTTGTTGATTTGGATATGCTTTCTCTGTCTTTTAATTTGGATAAGGATTTATCAATTTTGTTTATTTTCTATACCTTATACTGGGGTGCCTTGCCCAGCCTTAATACATGAAGAGGTGCTTAGTCTTACTGCAACTTGATATGCCATGTTTTGTTGATCTCATGGAGACTTGCCCTTTACTAAATGAATGAGGAGTAGGTGGGGGTGGCAACTGAGGGAGGGGGGACTGCATCTGGAATGTAAGATAAATAAATAAGTAAAATTTAAAACATTGTACACATTTATAGCATTTGATGGTTTGATACCCTGTATATATTGTACAATGTTTAAATAAGGGAAAAACACTTTCTTCTCAAATGTTTGTCATTTCTTTGAGGGGAAACTTTTAAAATCACATTCTTTAGCATTTTCTAAATATAAAGTTTGTTATAATTTAGTGCAGTCATCACACTGTACAATAGCACCCATTTTTTTAAACTATTATTTCCTAATACTCTTCTTTATCATGTGAAGCATCCTTCTGTTAAAGGTGGTGGGATCTTCTCAAACTGAAATGTAGATTCTGCTTGAAATCTTTATCTGGGGCATTCTACCTTAACATTTGATGGAAACTTCTGAGATCTTTTTTTAAAAAAAACATTTATTCATTTATTTTATGTGCATTGGTGGTTTTGCCTGCATGTATATCTGTGTGAGAATGTCAGATATCCTAGAACTGGAGTTATAGACAGTTGTAAGCTGTCACATGGATCCTGGAAAATGAACCTGGGTTTTCTGGAGGAGCAGCCAGTGCTCTTAACCACTGAGTCATTTCGGCCTCCAATTTCTGGATTCTTACTTGACCTTCTACAAATAAATATTTTAGCTCTAAGAGCCTCATTTGTTCACTTTAGAAAACTTTATTTTTAGATTTGGTGTCTATGGATATGCCTGTGTACCACAGGATGCATGTAGAGGTCAGAAGACAACTTTCTTTCTCTCTTTCTTTTGTCCATTTTTCCCTCCACTGTGTTGGTTCTGAGGGAATCAAACCCAGGAAGTCAGGTGAGGTGGCAATCACCTTTACCTTCTGAGCCAGCTCGTTTGCCCCTTATTAAAAATAAACAGTCAATACTGTTGGTTTCCAAGCCCTTTGCATCTGCAAAGGAATCTTTATTATTTGGATTAATAATAAAATGTTTATGGAGATATAGAAGAATGTAATTATGCTTTCAACACATGTGGGTGTGCTTGGAGCCATTCAGAAGGAAGCCAGAGAAGTATGAGCATTTAAATCAAACTATTTCATCTTTGTAAGCCTGTGACTTGATGTTTATTTTACCAGAAAATATTCTCAGAAGTACCAAGTAATTGAGCTTTATTCTATAGCCTAAGGCCAATATCCTGCACTTGGTAAAACCAACTGAAAAGTGAATTCCAAAAATGGAATGTCTCCATGGAAAATGAGTAGTTTCAGCCCTTGGTATTCACACCTAAGGCCTGTTGGCAGCTGTGCTTTGGGCTGACATAGACATGGTGGTACATAAAGGCAGTTTCTATGGAAACCTGAACTCAAACGCTATTGGGGCTCTGAGATCAAAGGCAGTGCCCTGAATTGTTTGGAGAGCCCAAGGAAGGTTCCAGAATTTTATTGTTCTCCACAGAAAACATGATCATAAAGACTGGAATGCTTTCTTGCCCAGGTGTTTCAAAACTATGGGTATGATTTAAAAATTTGTAGTTCATTGCAAATTTATCTTTGTAATTATTTTGCCAGGTATTTTATAACATTCATTTCTGTTTTGAGAGATTATCATTTTTTAATTTTTTCATTTCTCGTTTTCTTTTTAATAAAAAGATGAGAAAGTGAGACATATGGAATAAAACTTGTAAATTTGATAGTAGGTAATTGTTCTTACCATAAAATTTTGCATAATTTAGTCAGGATAACATTCATTATATTATGTTATAATATAATGAATTATATATTTTATATATATATAAGATCAATTGCTAGGTATGGTGTAGACATCCCCATTTCTGCTTATGCAGAGGGCTTTGAGTCTGTGAGATGGCTCAGTGGGTACAGTAGTTTGCCATTCAAACCTGGTAACAAGAGTTCAATCCCTGGAACCACTGTAAAAGTAGAAGGAGATCATCCGCTCCATGGAGTTGCCCTCTGACCTCTATATGTGAATCCTGGCATATGCACCTACACATGTTATACACACATAAAATGAAGATGATAAATGTACAAACTGAAAATTTTTTGACCTATATTAGCATTTCCTCATTTATGAATACCTTGTATACCAATTCCTCTTTTAGTCTTGCACATGTGTGTGTGTATGTGTGTGTGTGTGTGTGTGTGTGTGTGTGTGAGAGAGAGAGAGAGAGAGAGAGAGAGAGAGAGAGAGCCTGCCACCAAAAGGCTGGTGGAAATTAAAGCAGACATCATATTTTCAATGGCCGTCTGTTCACAAATAACACATTTTTCGGGGGCGGGGATCTGGTTTGAATTCAGGATTCTCCTGCCTCAGCCTTGTGGGTGCTGGGATAAGCCTGCGTTCTGACCAACCTCCCCCCAACCTTTTTTTCTTTTCTTTTCCTGTTGGCTGATCTTGGCTTAGATGTATTTCTTCTGAAAAATTTTCATGTTATAAAAGTCACAACACCCTGACTAGTGACAATGGGAGACTTTGTTCTTTCTGGCCAAGGATGACTGTGGATGTGCCACCTGAGTGTGCGCATCCATTGATGGGGTTGCTAGCTTTCCCTGCCCTTACCTCTCCTCCCTTTTTGATCCCCTTCTTCCCTGCCAAATCGCCTCCTTTTCTGGTCTCACATCATATGTATTTTTTGCACCCTCTCGTTCTGATCCCTTTCTTTAGAATTCCTTCTCTTTTTTCACTTCACTAGGTTCTATTTCAAGTTTCATGTCGTGTGTGTATGTGTGTGTGTGTGTGTGTGTAAGCATGTGCGTGCATGTGTGTTTGTGTGTATATATGCAAATTTATCCTACATTCTTCATATAAGGGAGAACATGTAAATTTGTCTTTCTGAGTCTGGTTTATTTCTGTTATGATTTCCAGTTTTGTCCACTTTTCTGAAGATATAATTTCATTCTTCCTTTTAAATTTTCGGGCATCATGCATATGTCTTGTCATGCCTTGTTCTCACCTCTCCTCTTCCCCTGTTGGTTTCTGTCCCCATCCACTTGTTCTTTCTTCTCTGGGTCCTTGCCTTAGCTTTCCTATTACATAATCACTAGGCTCTCTATTTTCACCTTCCTGGAGAATGTTATCTCCATCTCATGCTCCTCTTTGAGTTTCATGACCTACACACAAACACACACACACACACACACACACACATTTTAAATTTAGTTTCCACATGTGAGAGAAAATGTGACATTTGTCTTTCCATGTCTGGCTCCTTTTACTTAGCATAATGATTCCACTTCCATCCGTGTTTTTGAAAATGCCATGATTTTTTATGTTTTATTTTTTGAGACAAGGTTTCTCTCTGTTAACAACCCTGGTTGTACTGGAACTCATTCTGTAGACCAGGCTAGCTTTGAACTCACAGAGATCTGCCTGCCTCTGCTTTCCAAGTGCTGGGGTTAAAAGCATCCACCACCACTGCCCAGCCTACGATTTTATTTTTTAATTTACATAAAGTTTTCTGTGTACACATATCACATTTTCTTTATCTATTCATCTGTTGATGGGCATCTAGGCTGCCTTGATGTCTTGGCTTTTGTGACGAATGTGGCAATAAATATGACTACAATCTTCCTGTGGTGTGTTGAGTTATATATCTTTGGCATCTTTTGGCATAATTGCTGTGTTTTTGGTGGTGTTTAAAGAGGAGCATATTTGCCAATGCTTGAGAAGGTAGAACACATTTGACTGCATGGAAATCCAGTGTCTGTCTGTCTTGATATGTGAGGCAGGGGTGGGGGGCTGCACAAATTATGAGGATATATGGATAAAGACAGAAATGAAGTTCTGTGTTTGATGTGGCACCAATTCCACTCTCATGCTTAGCCTTTTCTGAAGCTCACTGAGGCCCATCATAGACATGCCCCTATGAACCACGGGGCCTGTACTATGTGTGTGGGGATGACTTATGAACTATTTGGAGAAAAATCTCTGCTCTTGGCCTTATTCTAGTAGAGGGAAATTGTTTAAGAAGAGATTGTAAAAAATAATGTGACCAGGGGAATGATGTAGTCCTGTGTACAGCTTGGAAAAGAAAATTCAGAATAGCAGGACCAGCCTTTACAAAGGTCATAAGGAAAGGGCATATTCAAGGAAGCATAAGAAAGTGAGGGTGGCCAGTTGTAGCTATAATGTGGGCAGGGTTGGACATCCTTAAGTTCTTGGCTTTACTCTGAAAAATGGGACATGAATTGCTTCTTTTTTATTTTCTCACAAGAACCTTTGTTTGCCTTAATTATTAAGTTCTTTTATGATTATACATTTTATATGTCTTACAATCACTTCTAAAATAAAATTTCTGTCTGGTATTTCTTACCTATAAGATTTTTTAAAAAATTTATTTATTATGTATACAGTACACAGAAGAGGGTACCAGATCTCCTTACAGATGATTGTGAGCTACTATGTGGTTGCTGGAAATTGAACTCAGGACCTCTGGAAGAACTGTCAGTGCTCTTAACCTCTGAGCCATCTCTCCAGCTCCTTACCTATAAGATTAAAAATCAGAGACTGGTATAGCCTTATTATACAAGCAGTTATCTACTTGTGGAGTCCAAGAGGTCAGGGGATTCTGAGTTCTGACTGTCTTTGCTTATGATCCCATTGGTCTTAACAGCAACCTGGGTGCACGTTTACGGGGTGCAGATGGTAGTGATGGATAGGAGAGTGAAGTGATGTTTACATATTATAATGTTCCTTTTGGTTGTCAACTTAACTGGATCTAGAATCAACTAAAAAGACAAACTTCTTGGATCTCTGAGAAGGATTTTCCTGATCAGATTATTTGGATTAGAAAGCTTTTCTAAATGTGGGTAGCAATTTCTAGTAGCCACCCAGCTTCTAATGTAGACTGGAGACTAGTAGCTCTTGAAGAATATCCCAGGCCTTTCTTTGGTAAGAGATTGTGACTATTGAGATATTCAGCCTCATGGAATGGAAATTATCAGATTCTCAGACTCTCCAGTGTGAGACAGACATTGCTGGACTATCCACACTGTGTTGTGTAAGCCAGTCTAATAAATTCTCTTTAATATATATTTATACTATAGGTTTATTCCCCTAGAGGACCCTAATTAACATACATTTATTTGATTCATTCTGATCATTTCTCATTTAATAATGGTGTCTCACAAAATAAAGACATTTTTCTTGTACATAGTGATTCCCCTAAACATGAAAATATGAGCAAGCTTATATTTAAAAAATTACACACACTCTTCTGTAAACTGACTGTAGAACTCTTCACACATAATACGTGAGAACTTAGAATCTTTCATGAGTGTTGGCACTGTAGATGTGATGGTTAATTTTGGTTGTCAACTTGATTGTGTCAAGAGTCACACAGGTCATTACTGTCTGAGTCTGTGTCTAAAGAGCTTTAACAGAAGAGGAAAAACATACCCTGAACTGGGAAACACTTCCTATGAACTGTGATCCTGAACTGAATCAAAGTGAGAGGAAGGGAAAAGCCAACTGAGTGCTGGCATTTCTTCTTCTCTGCCTCATGTCAACTAAATTCCTACTGCCATGGCTGTGAGCTTCCTTCTGCCTTTTCTTCCTTGCCATGATGGACTGTATTCCTCCAAACTGCGAGCCAAGATAACCCCCACCTCTGAAGTTTGCTATAGCTTTGATCACTGTGAAAAAAAAAGTAAGTAAAACAATAGATTCAGGGGCTGGAGAGATGGTGCAGAAGTTAAGAGCACTGAACTGCTCTTCCATAGGTCCTGAGTTCAATTCCCAGCAACCACATGGTGGCTCACAACCATCTATGATGACATCTAGTACCTTCTACTGGTATGCAGGTAAATATACAGGCATAACATTGTATAAATAATAAAATATTTTTTTTAAAAAGGGCTGGTTCAATGGTTAAGAGCATTAGCTGCTCTTCCAGAGGACCCAGGTTCAATTCCCAGCACCCACATGGCAGCTCACAACTGTCTGTAATTCCAGTTCCAGGGGATCTGACAACCATGGCAAAGCAGCAATGTACATAAAACAAATTTAACCCCCAAGACCCCAATAGATTCTTGATATGAAAAGGATGTTGCTCAGCCCCCCCCAATTCTGCTTTACCTCAGAGTGGATCAGGGACTAAACATTGTAAAGTAGTAGGTGTATCTGAGACAGAAGTGTCCAGTATCTCCTGTTTACAAGAGTTAGAGTATTAGTGTATTGAACTACTTGGTAATTTCCTTTTTTTAAAGCTTTATTTATTTATTATGTATACTGTATACAGAAAAGGGTACCAGGTGTCATTATAGATGGTTGTGAGCCACCATGTGGTTGCTGGGAGTTGAACTGAGGACCTCTGGAAGAACAGTGCTCTTAACCTCAGAGCCATCTCTCCAGCCCCTACTTGGTAATTTCTTTTGGCAACAAAAATAGTTTTATTTAAGAAGCTGGCAAGTTCAGGTGAGAAGCCACAGGCCATTATAAACCCAAGGAAAGAGACAAGATATTTCCCAAGTTACTTATCATGTACTCCTTATATCTGAGGCACACAGTGAGTCCTTGAATTCTTCATTGTAGTTCAACTTCCTTGCCCTGGACTCCAAGGCAACAAGAGGATTTACCCTTCATAGCCTTATCCTCTGTACATGAGTTACTTCAGGCATGTGTTAGGACTGCATCCTCATTTTTGTCAGCTTCAGGAACTGTTCATTAGTTCCTTCTTACATTAAAAACATTAAATTTATGCTAATAGCCCTGTGTTGCTGAATAACAATGTATATTCTGAGAAATATGTACTCCTTATACAGATAGCATAGGGTACGTTTCTACAAATCTAGATGGTATAAGTTGGTTGTTGGTCATGGCCATTTGACCAAGACAAGAGACAGGGGACAGACAGTATAATGTGACAGCCTGCCTTTTCATTTGTTTTGACACAGATCTTGCTATGTAAGCCAGGATGACACAGAACTCATGATGTATTGGGCTCAAAGTATAACTGTCCTACCTCAGTCTCATAAATACTGAGATTACAAGCATGATCCACTACATACAATTTTGTGTATTGTTTTACAGTACTTTAAAATATTTTATTTTATTATTTTAAATTATGTGCATGTATGTATGTGTGTGAGGTTATGTGCACATGAGTGCAGGTGCCCTTGGAGGCCAGAGGCCTTGATCCACCTAGAGCTAGAGTTACAGAGCTATCTGACATATGTGCTGGAAACTGGAGTTACAGGGGCTTGTGAGCTGGGAATCAAACTCAGGCCCAAGAGCAGTACGTGCTTTGGACTGTGCCATCTCTCCAGCTCCTATAGTACTTTAAAAAAGAGTGTATATAGTAAAAACAATAACAAAATAGTAATGTAGTGAGTACCTGGCCTGCATAGTGAGATCCAGACTCAAAAAAATACAGAGACAACAAAAGATGGTAGTGTGTACATGTGTATAAATATCATAGAAATACTGTATCAGTTACTTTTCTGTTGTAGTGATAAAGCACCATGACCAAGACAATTTATAAAGGAAAGTGTTTATTTGGGTTGTGATTCAAGAGAGTTAGAGTGTGTGTGTGTGTGGGGGGGGTGAGCATTGTAGCAAGCAGTAAGCATGGCAATGGGAGGAAGATGCTGAGAGTTTCGTCCTTTATCATAAGCGCAAAGCAGAAAGAGGGACTTGGGGACAGAGCTTAGGCTCTCAAAGCCCACCTCCCATGACATACTTCACTGACATGATCACACCTCTGAAACCTTCCCAAACTGTATTACCAACTGAGACCAGTTGTTCAAAATGCAAGACTATGGGAGACATTTCTCATTCAAACCACAAATGCATTATGTATATATTGAAAATGTTATAATTAAACCCATAATTATTTATAATTAACATATACTGATAAAACATTAGAAAATATAAAATGCAGTGTATATTTTAAAAATCTTACAGACTTGTAATTGTAACAAATATGTGGGTCTATGAGGTATTTTCAGGCGAGATGCCTGTGTTGACAGTGGAGAGAATGGAAAGAGTGGGCACTCCCATTAATTAATCTTGGTTAATACTATTAACTTATAACCTATTCAGATGTGGATTGATAACCCGAGAAACGTGCTTCTAAAGCCAGTCTTTCTTATGATCAAATTCACAGACATACTGCATCTAGTTCTCTTATTTTCTGTTAGAACTTTCCTCTGGCCTCTGCCCTGTAGCCTTACAAATGTTTGCCCCAAGTCCCATTCTTTTCTTAAAGAAAGACTTGGAATGCCAGACTCAGGAGAGGGCTGGCTTTCTGCAGGAGGCTTGGACCAGTTACCTCTGGCAACACCTTGCTTTGGCTCTTGGATGATTACCCCAGACAAGAATGTGCTATAGTTTATTTGGGCATCACCTGATTTTTTTCAATGAGCCAAGGAATGCAACAGCCTCAACGGTCTGCGGAGAAAAGCAGGTTGTTAGTGATTGGTCACCCCTTAACCTCTATAACCTCCAAATTCACTTCATGTCTGGACCAGAGGTGAGTCCATCCCAGATTAATTTTAGGAAAGAAAAAGATGTGTGTGAGTCCCATCAGATGCTGTGCTTCTCTTTTTCTTTTTTTTATTAAGCACTCACTCTCCAAATCTTCATTGTGAAGTCACAAAAGCCATAGATGTTGGTTTGGCAAGTGTGAACAAGGCAGTAAGAAAAACGTAGCAGTCGAGTGCCAGGGGCTGGGGGATGGAGTTTCAAGGAAGCAACACCTGCCAGTTCACTCGCGAACAGTAAAAGCATTTTACACTCTACATCCCTCCTGTTTGCCCTGTGGTGTTAGGAAAGGGTTGGGTGAGAACGCTTGGACAGGTTGGGTCTAGCTGGCAGCAAAGACAGAAAGACCTGCAACGATGTTGGTTTTTAGGCCAGCTGGGGCCTCTGTCTGCTTCTTGTGTTTGGTTGGGATTTATTGGTTCATAGTTGAAATACATACAAGCTAGGAGCCTGGAGAATTGAAAAGGCATCTGGAATGTAGATAGGAGCTGACTGTGATCTCATGGGAAGGCTGTTGCTCACTGAGACAAGTGGGAATGTTACATAGTGGTGGGTGGCTGACATGTCATTCACTTCCAACGGAAGTGGGGGACTTGTGTGTCAGGGGAAGCACACCAAATGATGGTTAAAAACATTCCAAAGTAGAAGCCTCATGAGACCTGAGTATTTGAAATCTTTTACTGCTTTCTTTATGTGGTTATGTTTTCTAACTCTTTGGGTCTAGACAACTTTCTGTTCCATACAGGCTATGATTCTCCAATGGAAAGATGTTTGTCTTGTTGATTAAATTCAACACAGAGATTAGAAAACCCGAAACATACAGCGTCACTGCTCTATGCAAACAGCTTTTTATTTTTTATTTTTTTTGCAGCCCTGGGGATAGAATCAAAGGCCCCTGTGGACTAGGGAGGTTGCTATTCTTGAGCTGCAGAGCCAATTCCCTGCCCTCTTCACATTTTATCCATTTATTCTGCTTCTTTTTTTAAAAAAATAATTTATTTATTTTTATTTTATGTGCATTGGCATTTTTCCCACTTCTATGTCTGTGTGAGGCTGTCAGATGGTGGAGCCACAGGCAGTTGTTAGCTGCCATGTGGGTGCTGGGGATTGAACCCAGGTTGTCTGGAAAAGCAGCCAGTTCTTTTAACCACTAAGCCATCTCATCAACCCCTTTTTTTTTTTGAGACAGTTTCTCTGTGTATCCGTGGCTGTCCTAAAATTCACTTTGTAGACCAGGTTGGTTTCAAACTTAGAGATCTACCTGCCTCTGCCTCCCAAGCACTAGGATTAAAGGCATGTGTCACCACTGCCTGGCCATTTATTATTTTTCTAAAAAATTATTTTTACTTTAAAATTATTTGTATATGTGTTTGTGTGTTTGTGTACAGAAGTGTAAGTATCTCTGGAGGCCAATGGAAGACATTGAATTCTCTTGAAGTTTGAGTTATAGATAGTTATAGGCTGCTCATTGTGAATGCTGGAAAGTAGACTAGGGTCTTCTGAAACGCAGAAAGTGCTATTAAGCACTGAGCCATTTCACAAGATCCTACTTTTAATTTTGAGACATAGTTTCACTAAGTTGCCAAGGCTGGCCTTGAACTTTTTATCCTTCTGACTCAGTCTCCTAAGTAGCTAGGCCTATACCACCATGCCTGGCTGAAGATCAGACTTACACGGCCATGATCCAAAGAGACGGGAGGATCCAGGAAGAGTTCCTTTCCAGATACCTTTGGAGGGACCATGTCCCCACAATGCTTCGATGTTAAACTTTCAGCCTCTTTCATAATGAGACAGTAAGTTTCAACTGAGTAAGCCACTCTTTGTAGTAGTTATGGCAACAGCAGTTTCTTCCTTATGTCAAAGCCGTTCTTCCTTTTTCTCCTCTGCCCTTTCTCTCTTCTATTCCTTTCTTTCTTTTTCTTTTTTTTTTTTGAGATGGACTCTCATATAGCCCAAGGCTCTCCTTGAACTCACTGAAGATGATCTTGAACTCTTGATCTTCTTGTTCCCACCTCCCAAGTATTGAATTTACAGGTACAAATCAGCATGCCCAACAGAGAGTTACTTAAAAGTACAAGAGTCTGCTCAGCATGATGGGGTACACCTTTAAAACCACCACTCAGGAGGCAGATGCAGCTAGATTTCTGTTCACTCAAGGCCAGTCTGATCTATGCAACAAGTTCCAGCCAGAACTACGCAGTAAAACTGACGCAAGAAAAACAAAACAAACCAAACAATACAATATGAAATAAATAAACTGCCTGTGCCTTTTTAAGACTGTGAAACCATAAAATCCCCTTTGGTTGACATTAACCAGATTTATGATTGTTCTGTTTATAATGTGCATTCTATATTTTTGGTGGAATTTTGTGCTTTCTGATTGTGTCCCTGTATGTGTGTGCAAACAGGAGTGAGTGTGCCCCAGTGTCACATATGTGGACATAGGGCAATCTTTGAGAATGGGTTTCTTCTTTCCACCTCAGGCTCTGAGGCTGCCTCAGGTCTTCAGGCTTGTGGGGCAAATCCTTTCACCACCTGCATTATGTTGCTGCTATTGTATAAACTTAAAAAAAGTTTATTTATTTTGCATGTGCGTGTGGATATGTGCTCCAGCCTTGGTACTTGTATGGAGGTTAGAGGACAACATATCAGAGCTGATTCTTGCTTTTGATCCATGGAGTCCAAGAATCAAATTCAGGTGTCAAGCATGGCAGCAAATGTGTTTATCCAGTGAGATATCATCAACCGTTCACCTACATTTTAAAGAGATGAACTTGAAATTTTTTTATAATAAAGTACACAGAATCCAAGAGAAATAGAATAGCAAATAAATAAAAGACCATGTAGTGGGATAGAATGCACCTGAGTTTGAAACTAAAACAGTGGTGAATGTAGCCTAGGTTATACTTTCTGGCCTCTGAGTTAGATGGTTCTAGTCAATGGATTCAGGTGAATGGAGAGGGTGTCTGCTGCTTCATAAAGCCTCCCATTGACTGTTTCTTCCTGCCATTCACAAGCCATCCACAGCTGGAGTGATCCTGAAGCATTTGTGTTATAGGTCCGCTAGCTTGATGTGATAGAGAGGACTGAAGCCTGTCTGCCTCCCGCACTGTGAACCCCTGTGGTCCTTACACTTTGGGTCTCGGTGGTCCAGCAGCTTAGTGCACACTGCATATGATCAGCTTTAAATTTAAGTTTCAGATACTAAAATTGCAAGACACTTCTCAGGTCTGATTCATCCTGTTTTATAAGTTATTATCTCTCTGTTTCATATCCTTTAGTGCTTCCAGAATACCTTCATAATTAAATTTAAGAAAACTTTTCTTGATGCTCAAAAAAGTAATTCAGCTTTTCTTTACCATCCCTCTTATATTTTTGTCTGTCTCCTGTAGACTTGTCAGGTAAACAACTTCTATTTTCTTGTTTCCCTGGACTTTATTTCTCATACCTGTGACCTCATGTGTCTATCTCTTCAGAAAAGCATTTTCCACCTCTTTCCTCTGCCCTGATGGGTTAGATTTAAATAAAATTAAAAAGATTTATTTATTTGTTTGTTTGTTTATTTATTTATTTATTTTGTATACAGTGTTCTGCCTGCAGGCCAGAAGAGGGCACCATATCTCATAGATGGTTGTGAGCCACCATGAGGTTGCTGGGAATTGAACTCAGGATCTCTGAAAGAGATCTTAACCACTCTTAACCACTGAGGCATCTCTCCAGCCCCCAGAACTCTCCTTTTGAGCATTTCTCACAATACTTACTTTGCTTTATTATAATCATCAGTTTGAGTTAGGGATTTATCAACCGACCATTCTTAATTGAAGGCAGAGGATTTTCTTTGGGATACCTTTTAAAAAATTGATTCTATTAATTAATTAATTAATTAATTAATTACTTGAGACAGAGTCTCCCTATGTAGAACTGGCCTGGAACTCAGTATGTAGACCAGGCTAGCCTTGATGAGAGCTGGTATTAAGGTTATGACCTACCATGTTTAGCTGATTTTTATTACTTTTAACTATGTATATGTGTGTATGAATGTGGTTGTGTTCATATGAGCACAGGTGTTCACTGAGGCCAGAGGCATCAGGCACTCCTGGAGTTGGAGTTCAAGCAGTTGTAAGTCACCTGGCATGGCTACTGGAAGCATAACTCTGATCCTCTGTAAGAAAGAGTAGTAAGTGCTGCGAGCTGTTAAGTCTTTATTTCTCTAGTTTGACATGGTCTCTGCAATGTTTTTCAGAGGAGGGGCCATATTACTTCAGAAAATGTTTAGTGAGTGCTTCCCATGTGTCATCTGTTTTGCAGTGTGAGAGGGATATGATGCAACTATAGATTAAGAGGGTACTTACCTTCAGAGAGCTATCATCTAGCAAAGCTGACCAGTATCAACAAAATACACAAATATTGACAAGTCATGCACACACCAGTCACTAGAACTGTCTTGTTTCTTAGTATCTGAGCAGAATACATTTATCATTCAATAGTCAAAACACTGTAATTTCAGAATATCCACAATTATCAAATCCCACAAACAATAACCCATGTATACTGAGCTGCTATGATTGAAACACGTTAAAAAAGATAATTGCATTTAGACCATGCTAAATCCTCATGAAAAACTTGTCAGGTATAGATGCTGTTTCAGACAAATAGGTGGGTTGCTGTGGTCTTTCAGTCAAACTCAGCATCAGAACAACTCACATGGAAGTATAGGCAGATCTGGGTTGAGAGTCCATCTTGAAGGGTGTCTCAGCTTTGGCTAATTCTGATAAGACCCAGTCATGCCTGAGAACTAACCTATTAGTCACCCTCTTCCCCAAGAAAGAATAACAAAATATGAGTGTATGGATATGTAATCCTCCTCAGATCAGAGAGACTTGGCTCCAAGTTTGCTATGTGGTTGGCATTTGTGTACTGCTGTGAGCCCTTGGGAAGTGCTAGGCAAAGCATCCTGTCTGTGGGATGCTTCCTTCCTATCTTCCTTGGTCTTTTGGTTTTTCTCCTACTCATGGTCCCACACAATCATTATCCCCCATTTTTCACAAGGATAAGTAGGGGCCCAGATGATTTCTGTTGCAAAGATAATAAATGACAGAGATTTGCTTAAATACAGTTACAGAAAACACAGCCGTATTTTTTTTTAACAAATGACAACCAGTGGCTTATAGATCCCAGAAAAAAAATAGATTTATACCTTCAGCCACCTGAAAAAGGGAGGGACACAAGTTTTTTAGGGGATATATTTTTGGTTCCTTAGAAATTAGTTCTTTGCAAATTCTATACAGTGCTTTGATCACATTCTCTTCCTTGCCCGGCTTCCTTCAGATCTGCTTCCCCCTCCTTCCCGACAAACTTTGTATCCTCCACTTTTTTCATCTACTTGGCCTTCCATTGGAACATGATCAATTTATCAGGGAGTACATTAAAAACTCTCTCTCCTTCCTCCCCCTTCCCCTCAGCAGGGTTTGGACTGTGCTCACCCCTCTTCTCTATGCTTGGGATTGGTTTGGCTTGACCTCTCTAGAGCCCATGTACATTGTCAGAACACTTGTGAATTCTTATGTGCAGCTGCCCTGCTGTGTCCACAGGAAATGTTCCTTGTGTCCATCCACTACCCAGGCTCCTATACTTTTTCAGCCCTCTATCCCATAATGATCTTTGGGAGGAGGAAGTGTGATACATATGCTCTACACCCTGACTTGTGAGTCTCTGTATTAATTGCCATCTACTGAAAATGGAAGCTTCTCTGATGAGGGTTGAGGGATGCATTAATATATGGACATAACAACAAAATATTTGGAGATAGTTTAATGCTATGTCCAGTTAGCAGACTAACAATAGCAGGTTCCCTTCTGCCCTCAGGGCCTATGACCAATCTAGTCATAGGTTCTTGGCCTAATAATGGTTTCAACTTGTGGAGTAGAACTTAAATTCAAACAGAAATTAGTTGGTTACTCCCATGTTTGAGCTACTATTATACCAGTGGTTGTATTTGGCCAGGCCACTTGTTATTTTAGCTACCAGGGGTTCACAGCTGATAAGATTAGGATTGCTTTTCTTTTTTTAGTCAGAGTTGAGCTAAGCCTCAGGGCCAAGTTGAACTGCAGAAGTAATACACAAGACTATGGAGGCAAAGGGCATGACTACACCCATATTTCTGGAACTATGAAACCTAGCGAGTAAGGACAAATCTTCCAGGTTAGTCAGGACTGGTTTGATAGCTCTGTGTTCTTTGCATCAAGGTTGAGCATCATCAGCAACACAGTTAGGAACTGTTAGGAATTATGTGCTTATTCAGTAACACATAGGAATGCGACCATTTCTTGCTCTGGTGGAGTGGGAGACAGTAGACAAACCAATGCAGGGAACCGTACTGAATGCTGTGATGGAGTAGCTATTACAAGCTCTGTAAAGTGCATGAGTGAGTGATCCAAAGGTGTCCTGTCTCTTGGGGACACAAAGGCAGCAAAACAGCGTTTTAGGCAGTACAGTTTGCAAGAGCTTGGAGGCACTGCTGGGCACACAATACTGGTAGGCCAGACAGCAGCAGATGGAGTTCCCTTAGCACAGAAAAGTCTAGTGGACAGTATTGGAGAAGACACCATTCTCCTTTGACTATCAACAGTGGGTGACAATGGTACTTACTAAAATGTGGAATAAAAAAGGAAGAGAAAATCTAAAAGGAAAAAGGAATTGTTTGGATACACTGAGTTTGGAATGTTTAGGAGGGTATCTGGGTAAACCTGTGAGTTTAAGTAGTTAAAGACAGGATCCAGAGCTCAGAGATGCAGAAGTGAGAGAGAAGAGTATTAGAGCCTTCAGCCTCCAAGTACTAGCTGGAGACGTGGAAGTGGGGTGAGTGGAGGTGTTGGGATATTCCACTGACCCCCCTCACTTAAAAGTAGGGGAAGAGATCCTGAAGAACAGAGGGAAAAGCCATCTAACAAAGAGCAATCCGAGAAAACAGAATGCTGAATGCTTATGCTGAAGTTAAGGATGAATTAGGCAAACAGGTCCAGAGCCTAAGAACACCAAAACAGGATTTGTCCTGAAAAGACTCTGCTGTTTTCGGAGGTCAGGAAGTCATTAGCAGCCCTGCCTGGAGAAGTTTCAGTAAATGGAGGAGAAGCAGCCAGAATACAGCTGGGCCCTGATGGATGGAAGAGGTGTGCGGGGGTGGGAGAGGAGACACATGCCTCCCTCCTTCAGGAAGTTTGAGCAGGATGAGAAAGAGCCGTAATGACCATGAGGGACAGGAAAGGACAAGGGAAAGTTTTTAGTTTTTAGAAAGTGTGAAACTTGAAAACAGTTTTTCATCTGTAGGGAAAGAGTGGGCGGAACAGAGGGAGACGTTAGCATGACCTTAAGGGAAAGGTGTGGTGCCCCAGCCAGCACTGGGGACAGAGCAAGGGAAGGCTGGGCTTTGGAGAAGACAGACACACTCTTCTCTCAGGTCCAGCAAGGAAGGATAGAGTGACTGATTCCCAGGGGTGGAGGTGGGAAATGTGAAGGTCACCTTCCCCTCGGTGCTGGAGCAGGACATTTTGAATCGTAGTTTGAAGGCCATACAGAAACCGCACATGTGTTACTTTTATTCAGCCTTGCTAACAGCCAAAAGAGTGACAAGCAGGCAGGTCAAGTCGAGTCATATGATTTTTCAGCATGGGAGGTAAGGATAAACACTCAACTTTCCAGACTGGGACGGTGTCTCCTTGGTTCAGCTGAACTCAGAGCCGGTTAATCACCATCCATCTAAAGTCTGAATTTATGGTGAGTACCAAGGACAACAAAACCAACAAATAAATCCACACCTGGACTCAGCCTTCTTGACCTGCCAAACATCAAATGAAAACAGTGAAAAGAAAGCCTTAAAAATGAGCAGAGGAGGAGATGATTAATTCTGAGTGCAGGTGAATAGATCAGGTTGCCAACAGATTTTTAAGTGGCAACATCAGAGACAAGGAGAAGGAAATTCTTTTTAATGACAATCTGCTTACCAGCTAGGCCTAGGTCTGGTAATTTACACCAGTAACCCTAGCCATTTGCAGATGGAGGCAGGAGGATCTGAAGTATAAGACCAGCCTTAGCTGCATAATGAGTTTCATAGCTTGGGCTGGCCTTGAACTCTAGATTCTCTTGCCTCACTCTCCTG
Organism: Sigmodon hispidus; assembly: GCA_004025045.1. Taxonomy (NCBI): domain Eukaryota; kingdom Metazoa; phylum Chordata; class Mammalia; order Rodentia; family Cricetidae; genus Sigmodon; species Sigmodon hispidus. Next base: position 292,130 of record PVIH01000148.1, read on the forward strand.
AATCTTGGGAGTGTAGATATGAACACCACACCTAGCTTACATGTTGTTTATAATATCACCCCCAATGAATATATTCTGAAGACAGTCTCATGAAGAAGGCTGTTATCTTCCTGTAGGAATATTTAAAGCTTACTTCAAAACAGAAAATTTGAAGATGAGGGACTGGTTCAGACCTGAGTTCAGATTTTGAGCACAAGCTAGAAGCTGTGGTGATGCTGTGTGCCTATAAGCCCAGGGCTGGGGAATAGAGGAAAGAGGATCTGGGAGCTCACTGGTGAGTCATCCCAGCCCAAACAGCAACCTTCTGGTTCTGTGAGAGACTCTCCCTCAAAGAAAGTAAGGGAGAGAGGAGTTAAAGAAGTTACCCAATGTCAGCGTCTGGCCCTTTTGCATATAGATACACGTGCAACATTGTGCAAACTTCCTGCAAAAGCACACAGGATTTGACAAGTAAAATAAAGATGGTTATTTTCCTAAACTAAATAAATTCAATACCCAGTTAAAATATTACTCAAAGTTTTTTGTAGTCGCAAAAAAAAAGTCCTATAAAATTTGTCTGGAAAAGGTAGAAATCTATTAATAACTAATTCATAGTTGAAGAACACAGAGAGAACTTACCAGATTATATATTAATGTACTGGACAATAACATAGTTAAAAGTGATAATTTTAAGAGTAAATGTATCAGTGGAAATGAGAACTCAGAACTCACCTGTGTATGTGTGGTACTTAATAGATACCTTGAAGATAAAGCTGCATCTTTTTTTTAATATTTATTTTTATTTTATGTGAATTGGTATTTTGCCTGCATGTATAACTGTGTAAGAATGTCAGATCTTGGAATTACAGGCAGTTGTTAGCGGCCATGTGGATGATAAGAATCGAACTCAGGTCCTCTGGAAGAACGGTCAGTGCTCTCAATCACTGAGCCATCTCTCCAGCCCAAAGCTGCATCTTAAAAAGCATGACAGACTGCTTATTTTGATGACAGTGGAGAAATTCTTGCCCAACGAAGCCAAATAAAGTTGGATTCCTATGCTTTATACAGAGGCAACTCCGGTGTATTAGTTAGGACATCACTGAATATTAAAAACCATGAAGCCGGGGCTGGAGAGATGGCTCAGAGGTTAAGAGCACTGACTGTTCTTCCAGAGGTCCTGAGTTCAATTCCCTGCAACCACATGGTGGCTCAAAACCATCTATAACGACTGGTACCCTCTTTGGTATACCATACACATAATAAGTAAATAAATCTTTTAAAAAAGAATACAACAAATTAAAAAAAAAACCATGAAGCTACAACAGAAGAAAATATTTCTCTGTCCATGAAATAACACAAGACTTTTTACAAAAGAATAAAAAAGTTATAAGGAGAGAAATTATTGGCTTTAACTGTATTAAAACCAAGAATTTTTGCTCAGTGAAGGACCTTACAGACAAGGGTAGGAGACAAATGGGACAGAAAGAAGATGTCTTAGTTAGGGTGACTTTTGCCATTGGGGAAAAAACCCAACTTGGGGAGGAAAGGGTTTATTTGACTTACTTCCACATCATAGTCCATCATCAAAGGAAGTCAAGGCAGGAACCAGGAGGCAGGAGCTGATGCAGAGGCCATCAATGAGTGCTGCATACTGGCTTGCTCATCATGGCTGGCTCTGCCTGCTTTCTTATAGTACCAGGACCACCAGCCTGGGGGTAGCACCACCCACAATGGGCCCCTACCCATCAATCATGAATTAAAATATCCTACAGCCAGATCCTATGGAGGCTTTGTCTCAACTAAGATTCTTCTCTTTAGATAATGGTAGCTTATGTCAGGTTGACATAAAATTAGCCAGCACAGATGCGTAATAGCTGAGACTCAAAATGGGCCAATAAAAGAAAAGCATGATCACCAAGTGTAGAAAGTGAGACAGTTAGTGAAAACAATGGGTTCATGATCTGAAGAAGCAATTTAAAGATGGCAGTCCAAATGGCTACATTCCTAAACAATAGAAACAACAAAGATAGAGTGGCTGCAAAAGCTACCAGCAAACTTTATAAACATGCATGGGATATCCAGTGAGGATATGCAGTGGGAGATTCTGCCTCATTGTCCTATGGATATGTGAAGTGGTGTCTCATTAATGTTGTACTCAACTAGCTGGAGAAAATGTGTGAGAAAAAAATCTTACAGAAGTCTGTGAAGGATTCTATTAAATAAGGTGAAATCGTCCAATAATGTACATGTGGTTTGAAGAGAGGAGAGGATGGCTGTTAGCTTTAGTGTTCCTCTACTCTTTCATGGGCCTCAGGGATGAGGGAGCCCTCAAAACAATCTGCATAGATCTGGGCATGTGTGCAGGTCTTTCATAAACACCCTACTTTGGGCTGGAGCCACATCTAACATGTGTGGGAGGAAAATAAATACATGTGGAGGGTAGTGTCTAGAGAAGAGAACCTGAGGTGGTTTTCAGGACATGAGAGGGTGTCAGAGTTAGTTTTCGTCAACTTGACCCAAACCTATATACCTGGGAAAGCAGAGTCTCAGTTGAGGAATTGCTTTCATCAGATTGGCCTGTCCACATGTTTGTGGGGCATCTTCTTAATTGCTAACTGATGTAGGAGGACCCAGCTCACTGTGGATGATATCATGTCTGGTTAGATAGGCCTAGGCTATATTAGAAAGTTGGCTGTCTTAATCAGTGTTCTATTCTATGAAGAGATGCCATGACCATGGCAACTGCTTTGGTAGAGTTTCTGTTGCTGTGAAGAGACACCATGACCAAGGCAACTCTTATAAAGGAAAATATTTAATTGAGGGGGGCAGCTTACAGTTCAGAAGTTCAGTCTATCATCATCATGGTGGGGAGCATGGCAGCTGGGAGTATGGTGACGTGCTGGAGAACTCTACATCTTGATCCAAAGGCAACAGGAAGTGAACTGACTCCCTAGGCATAGCTTGAGCATATAAGGGAATTTAAAGCCCACCTCCATAGTGACATACTTCCTTCAGCAAGATGTAATTCAACAAGGCCACACCTCCTAGTAGTGCCATTCTTTGCAGGGGCTATTTTCTTTCAAACCACCACAGCAACTTTCAGGAAAGAAAGCATTTAATTGGGATTTACTTACAGGGTCAGAGGTTTAGTCCATTATCATTATGGCAGAAAGCATTGTGGCACTCAGGCAGACATGGTGCTGGAGAGGTAGCTGAGAGTTCTACATCTGGATCAGCAGGCAACAGGAAGAAAGCCACTGGGTCTGACTTGGTTTTCTGAAACTCCAAAGCTATCCTCAGTGACACACTTCCCCCAACAAGACCATATTTACTCCAACAAGGCCACACCCCCTCATAGTGCCACTCCCTATGAGCCTGAGGGGCCCATTTACATTCAAACCATCACAATGCCAAGCAATCTGGGTAAGAAAGCCAGTAAACAATGTTTCTCTACCATTTCTGATTTAGTTCCTGTCTTGGATTCCTTGTAATCTATAAGGCAATTAAACACTTTTCTTCCCACAAGTTGTTTTGGGTATTATTTATCACATCAACAGAAATCAAACTAGATCTGAGGGAAGTAGGAGGTCTGGAAGAGCTGGGCAGTGGTGGCATATGCCTTTAACCCCAGCATTCAGGAAGCAGAGGCAGGTAGATCTCTAATCACTGTGAGTTCAAGGTCAGCCTAGACTACAATGAGTTTCAGGACAGTCAACCATGACTATTCATAGAAACCCTGTCTTGAAAAACCAAAAACTAAACAAACAAACAAACAAACAATTTTGGGGGCACAGGCTTGAGACAAAGAGGCAGCAGCATGTACCTTGCTGAGGATAATCAGTGGCTGGGTCTAATGACTTTGGCAGTTTTTTCTATGATGCTCACAGAAGGTTAGGCGCAATCAGCCACTTTTTAATAGACATTGTTGGAAAATTACCAAAGATGAAACTGGTCTAACTGCTCCCAAAGTATCAAGAGAAAACATAAAGATATTCATGTGAGGCACTGAAGTACTCTCCTCTTCGATGAGATTGTGTTTTCCCCTATTCAACCAGACAACAGACTGCAGGGGAGACGGGCAGAACCCGTCCTCTAAAAGGACAGGGCACACTTTTGAGTAGGAAGAGGTGGATCCATCCTCTTTTGGTGGCACGAGAGATTAGATGAACACTAAGTAAAAAGCAGCATTCTTCCTTCTAGATCTTGTTAAGTTTGTGTCATGACCTTCTATTGCTGTGTGCATTTTTAAAACATCATATTAACAGTATGATGTAGGTGATTCTTTCTCACACTTGATCTAAACAAATGGAAGTCACATGGAACCAAAATCAGGATGACTCAGAGCGGGAAACCCATTGTCACCAGGAAGCCAGAATAGGGATTCCTATGGGATGGGCTCCTGCATCAATCCATTCAAACATCAGAATCCTGTGCAAAGGACTCCTGCACCAACCCATTCAAGAATCACAGTCCTGTGCTCCTGCATCAACCCATTAAATACAGGCCCTTCAGAAGTCACAGAAGCAGCTTCTGTGACTCTTACTAGAATAGTTCTGTTTTGTTTTCAAGTGTAAGCCTGTATGGTGTACGCTCTTGTGTGTGTGCATGGCTGCCCCCTTCTGTGTGTGTGTGTGTATGTTTCAGAGGTTGACATTGGGCCTTCCTCTATTCTTCTCCACCTTATATAGAGAGGCAGTGTCTCTCACTTGAACCCATGACTCACTGACTCAGCTAATCTAGACAGGTTGCTCCAGGGATCCTTTTCTCAGTCTCTCAAGGCTGGGACCCCAGGTGAGCTACCATATTCACTTGACTATTATAAAGATGCTAGGGATTTGAACTCTGGTTCCCATACTTTTACAGCAAGTACTCTGAAGAGAAACTAAACCATAAGTACGTCCCGCTACACCAGCCCCAACTCCTTACACTGCTATAATCTGCTTTCTAGTTCTTGTTGAGATTATTTTCTGCCAAATGAACACATCTAGATAGAACATTGATTTAAGGTAATTTTACCAATTCCCCCAATATCTTTATAATTATGTCTCTCAACTGTGTTTTCAGCAGTACTGTCACCTAGAAAAATATAAAATATTACAAGATAGTTATTTTCTGATTTTCATATTTAAAAAACAGTTCACATGACAACTTCTGGCCTATGCAAGCCAGGGGCTACCACATCATTGTGTGGTTTATTTTGGGCTAAAGCTACCTTGTAGTCTGTAAATTCCCATTTACCACTTGAAGGAATCCCAAGGCAGAGACAGTAAACAAAGAATCTAGAGCATATTTAGAGGAAGCACATGAGTAGTTATTTAAGAAGTTTACTGCTTAGTTTTGTGGGGTTTTTTTCAAATTAGGTAAATGCATTTTACTAAGTTTTATTTATTTAAAAAAGACCAAAATGTGTAATTTGAGATGTGTAATATGAAGTTTCTGGCCTGTCCAGCTGCTGGTCCAGAACCACAGACCCACAGTCTCTGGAACCGATGTAGTGGCCGGGCAGGCACTCTACCTGCTCAAGTGCTACCATCATATGTGTGTGCCACCAATGCTGGCTTACACTTGTTTTTTTCTGAGATATTCTCAAAGAAACCTCATTTGGTATTTATAATTGCCTTGCATTTGTAATTAAATTCTCTTTTGGTGTACTTATTTTTATATATTACTGGCTCCCTCCTTAATTAGTTCTTTGAGAAATCTTGTGGAATTATTTATCAACATTAATCTCAACTATTGGAAATAATAAGTTCATTTTCAAATGAAGTAATTACCAATCTGCCATCCTCTTCCATTTGTTTCAACAAGTATGTCTACTGGCAGATCATTAAACTAATCTTAGCAATAGGTTACTATGTTACATTCCTAGGCTGTTTTTAGTTACTTTTCCTGGGAAAGAAGTCTAATGACCCCACATAGAGCATTAGTGACATACCAAAACAATAATTTTTATCAAAGCCTAGCTTGATGGACCAATGGGTTTAATTACAGAAGCCCAGGTGAGAAGTTTGAGAGTGTTGGTGACACAAAGCATCTGCATGGTAGATGATTATTTCATAGATGTTGCATCATTTAATCCTGCCCTCAGTCAGTCTTTTATCTAAGTCAAGTACAATTGGGAAACAAGATATTCTTCATTTAGAAACTGATGGACTGAGAAGCAGAGATCCATAGCAAAGCACCAAGTAGAGCTCCTGGTCCAGCTGAAGAGGGGGAGACCCACAGAGATGGCTGATCCAGGCTGTTGGGAGTTCACTGACTCTGAAATGGCAGCTGGGAAAGGTTTTTTTTAAAGAAAAAAAAAAAGAGAGAAACAAGATAGACACAAAGTGGAGGTGGAGTTTTCTGTTGAGACTGCAAGCTCCCCAGATAGCTTAGGCTTGGTGCTAACTAGTTCTTTTAACTTAAACTAATCTGTATGTTTTATCTACAATCTACCTCACTGTGGTACCTTTTTAATCATGGAATGTTCATCTGCTTCCTCTGCTTCTGGATGGGAACTCTTCCCTCCTTCCCAGAATTCTCTGTTTGTCTTTCCTGTCTAACCTCTTCCTGCTTAGCTATCAGGCATTTACCTCTTTATTAACAATGATAGCAACATAGCTTTACAGCTTACTAAAAGAATTATTCCAAAAAGAGAATTATTTCACAGTATTTCTCTCTTTTTGTCTAATTAAAAAGGAATGTTTTAACTTTAAGATAGTAAAATTATACATAATAAAAGTAGTTATCAAGTAAACATTACAGTTACAATATCCAGTCTATTTGTATTTGGCAAATTTAGAGAAAATACTCTATTACCTATCTTAACTTTGTGAGTCTAAGGTTTTATACTAATGTACTTTTTTTAATCATAACTAAGGAAATTTTTAGCTATTTATTCTTAGACTCCATCAAAGACCCCAGAGAGATGTAATCTTACCTAGTGACAGGGATATCTGGATGCCTGGACAGTCACCCAAAGCTCCTCTGTAATGTTGGGGCATTCATCTCTGGCCTACAGGCCTAATATATCTGACAGACATTTCTGAGAAGCCTGGAATTGAAGGTCTGTCCTACCTTGTCTTGGCAAAGTTTGGCAGTCACTTTCTTTTGCATCCTGCTGGTACAGTTTGGCCAGTAAACTGTCAGCAATTGAGGCAAAGACAGTTTCTTTGCCCAGTGGCTAGCTTTCACCACAAAGAAAGCAAACTCCATATAGCCATTTTTTTCAAAGCCCATCATCTCCTCTGAAATAAATTGGTGTTGTCAGGAGCAGTCATATCTTACTGTCAAGAAAAGCCTTATGCTGTTGAACCATTTTCTGGTTTCTGGTATTTGCTAACAACTCTTGTTATTTCTTGGCCTGGGGATACTTCACTTCAGTCTCTGCTATGGTCATTAGAGGCCTCTGTTCTCACCATGTACACATTTGTTATTTTTATAAAAATCACCAGTTATTATAATGACCTCATCTCTAAATTATTGTATAGTTATAGTATGACTTTATCTTTACTATCTATACCTGTAACAACCCTGTATTTAAGCAAAGTATTAGTAGTTAGAATACCAACCAATGCATTTGAGAGGGAGAAATGTAATCAACTCATAACAAGAGAAAAGTCAAAGTTCTTGAGGAAAGACATTGATAACTCAGAGCCAGAGAATTGACTAAGAATGTTGAACTTTTCATGTATGCCTGTTTACTTTAAGAATCTGAGTCACACTAATTGGGAGTCCTGGGGTATTTCTCCTGGCTAGCCAGCTGTTTTGGAGGAGGTCTATCAGGTTTTGGTGCAGAGGTTTTGGTGCAGAGGTAGTGTGGCAATGGTGATTCTGGATAACCCTAAAGTTGAAGTAGACGACTTCAGATGCAAGTTGAAAAGGACTTTTCTCCCTGTATTTACTTCCCAGAACCTCAGAGAAAGCAATTTCTTCCTAGACCTGGAAAATGTGCTTTCTTTCCCACTAGAATGGGACCCAATCCTTCTACAGTCACAGATTTATGAGTTTTCCTGTTTTGTCTTTATTTTTATCTTCCAAGATGCTTAAAGGAAAATCAAGTCTAAAAGCAAAACTTTCAAGTCCTGTTTTTTTCTCTTTTTAATTGCTGCAAAGTTTGTGGTTTTGGGTATTACTCATGCATTTACACCCACAAAGTAAACTGGAGCTGTTGAAATGTGGTCATTAATTGATTAATCTCAGTAAAACCTTCCCTGGTAGGAACTTTTCGGTGAGCTTGAAACCAGGTTGCAATACTTTCTGATCATGGAGGTTCCTCTGGCTGCAGACTCCTGGTAGGGAAGTTCATGGAAAGCCTGGGTGTCAACCTCTTTCACAGCTGGATTCCAGCTGGTGTTAAATTCCCTCTGCTTGCTTTGGCTTCCCACATTACCTCTTTATGTGGGTGTTACAGGAACCTTCCTCTCAGTGTCCAATATAACCCACCCCTTTTCTTTTCAATATTGCTCCAAAAAGTGGAAAAAAATTCACTGTTATTTTAACTTAGATAAAGGTGACCAGGAGGACAAAATGAGAAGTGGGTGGTACCCTTCACACCGAGGGACAATTGGGATACAGCTCAACAGAGAGATGCCCCTTTCAGTAATAGAGCCCCATGGGAACTTAAGGTTCCATCCACCTCACAGTTTTAGAAGTGATTGTCAAGTCACATGTGCCAAGAACCAATGGCAAAAAGATATTTTTCTTGAGTCATGGGTGGCAAAATGTAAGTCTGTGAGGTTGGTGGAAGGACATAGGTAGCCATGGGGAAAGTCTGTCTCCTAAGCAGGACAGTTGTGTGCATAGAATCCAGGAGAGCGCTGTGCACAGCCGGGCTGTTGAGTTGTGTAGAGTGTCACACTCAGAGCTCCAGGGTACGGGCTCCTGTTTCTGGTCTACCATTTTTATCTAGTTGGGGGACCAAGAGGTTCCTGAATTTGCAAAGAAAACAAAAACAAATGGAAAGTAGAGACAGGGAAGGTACTAAAGCAAGATTAAACTTTTTATTTGCTGTCTTTTTAAATTGCCCAAATAGTATGATTACACTAAAGACAATGTGGAGTATTTAAAGAATTAAAACAATGGTGGCACATAACTTTAACCCTACTTAGGAGGCAGAGGCAGCTCCTCTGAGATGCAGGCAAGCCTGCTCTACATGGAATGCAAGTCAGAGGGGTTGCATAGTGAGACCCTGTCACAAACAAAAAAATAAAATCGCAACCTTCCACAGTTATTATTTTTATAAAACATTACCCATCAGTTTTGTCTGTTAGTGACCACATATTTTTCAAGTTGCCATCTTCTATATTTTTAAAAAATGTATTTTTTCTCCCATATAACACATTCCAACCACAACCTCTCCTTCCCCTCCCCCCAGCTCCTACCCTACCCCCTTCTCTCTCCCTCAGATCTTCTGCTCCTCTGTCTCTCTTCTGAAAAGAGCAGGCCTCCCAGGGATATCACCTGAATATGGCACAGCAGGATGCAATAAGACTGGGCACAAACCCTCATATCAAGGCTGGGTGAGGTTCTTTGTTAGAGGAGCACATTTATAGGTAATTAGATTTATGCTGATGGTACTTTGAAGTATTCCTCATGGATAATTTCTGCTAACATTGCCTTTGGTGGGGATATGGTTTCTAGAGGCAATCTTCTTGAACTCCATATGACATAGGATCTAATAGAAATGTGTTACACAGTCCAAGAGCCATTTGTATGAGGTTATTAATGCTGGATATAGCAGCAGAGGTAATTCCGTTACTTGGAGCATCTCCAGGTCTAGAACAGCATGGGACTCACAGAGGCCCAGAGTAAACTAGGATGGCAGTAAGACCCTGTATCAAGAAACAAAACAAATGACAAGAAGAAAAAAGAAAAATAAGGGAGAAGTCAGATATGGAGTCATAGGTCTGTAATCCAGTCACCATGAAAAGGAGGAGGCAAGAGAATTGTTACTAACTGAAGCCAACCTGTGCTGCATAGTGAGTTCCAGGAGGCCTAGACTATATAAAAATACCACGTATCAGGGAGAGGAAGGAGGAGGAGGAGAAGATGGGAAGGAGAAGAGGGAGGAGGGGGAGAGGAACAACATTGATAACCCGAATTATATTTCTCAAAATATAGGACAACAATGGCCTGAAGAGATAGCCCAGTGATTAGAGCACTAGCGGCTGTTCCAGAGGACGAGGGCTTAATTCCCTTCATGTCAGCTCATGACTTCCTGTAATTCCAGTTTCAGGGGATAGAACACCTTTCACAGACATGCATGCAGGCAAACATGAATGCACATAAAATAGATAAATGAATGAATGAATAAAATAGGACATAAAAGAGAGTGGAAGGTGCTCTTTGGGATGGAGGAGAGTCAAAGAGAAACTGAAGGCTTTAAGTAAGATGTCTGTCTGTCCTTCTGTAGCATAAGATGGCAATGGCCATGATTTGTCTGTGCTAATGAATGTACAAGTGCAATGCAATGACTATACTAAAATACTTTTTAGCACTATAAGCTCATGTGTGTATTTCAATATGATATGAAGTTGAAAAAAAAGTTAATAGTATGAAGCTTTGAGGCAACAGCTATAAAACAAAGTCAAGGGTTTAAGTCATTCCAGAGTTAGAAAATATGTGTCATGGTATGCTAAGGGCTCTTCTGTGCAGCACTTTCTCGGCTGGCAAATGGTAGGCTTTTGCAGTGTGAACAATTGATTTTGCTGTTAACAAAAGTTCAGTTGAAAACAGAAGCAAGCCACCATTTTTTTTTTAACACAGAAAAGATGAAAACTTCAAACTTCATGGAAATCATTTACATATTTCTTTTACTGATATTTAAAGAGAGGGATTCTATAAAAATTTGTGTTTGTGATAAAAGTAGGTTGTGAAGGAAGTTGCACAGTTCTTTGGGGGTGAGAAGTGTGATAAACAGAAGGTAAGCTAGAAAGAAAGAAATGCATAGATTTGGAAAAGATGACTTCGTTTAACTTTCCTCTGACCTTTGCAGATGAGGAAAGAGCCTGCATAAAACAAAGTGTATTACATATCTGGTGTTCATTCACATCGTTTTTGTATTTAAGAAATCTGGCATGGTGGCACACATCTCCCCAGCAGTCTCAAGGCAGAGACAGGTATAAGCCAGCCTGGTCTACATAATTAGTTTTAGGCCGTTCAGAGATACACAATGAGATCTTGTCTCAAAAAAAAATTTATCATAGCTCAATGCATTCCTGAGCTCATATAATATTTTTCTAAACTTGCCTGAAGTTAGTTAGTAGAAGGTCCCTGACATTTTGACCAATGATATTATTCGAGAAATCACTAGGTTCTATGCTGTGGAATAATGCTCTTGTACACTGTACAGATCTGTCACTCCTAATGGTTTAATAAAAATCTGCTTGGCCAGTAGTGAGGCAGGAAGTAGAAGCAGGACAACTAGACTAGGAGAAGTCTGGAAAGAGGAAAGGCAGAAAAGGAGTCACCCACCAGATGTAGAGAAAGCAAGATGAGAATACTAGATGGAGTGAAGGTAGGTACCAAGCCATGTGACTATGTAAAGATATAAATGATGAGTTAATTTAGGTGCAAGAGCTAGACAGTTATATGCTTGAGCTACTGGCCCAGCAGTCACTATAATATTAAGCTTCTGAGTTAATTATTTGGGAAGTGGCTGCTGGGCATTTGAGAGTTTCTGGTGGAACAGAAACTTCTGAATACAGTTCTATTATTTTGTTCTATCTTCTGTGTTGTTTTTGTTTAGGGACCAGTTTGAATGAACCAGCTAACTTGAGATTGTTCCATACTATGAGCTATGATCAAGTCATAAGAATGGGGGAATGATGTGGGATGTCTTTCTGTATGCTGTGAATTACCACTGGTTAATGAAGAAACTGTTTTGGTCTATGGTAAGGCAGCTTGGAAGCAGGCTAGAAATCTAAGCAGAGATAAGGGAGAAGGATGGTGGAGTCAGAGACACTGCAAGCTGTCTCCCAAAGAAGCAAGATATAAAAGTACAGGTAAGCCTCTCAGAATGGCTAAGATTAAAAACACAGATGACAGCCTATGCTGGAGAGGATGCAGAGTGAGGGGAACATTCCTCCATTGTTGGTGGGAGTGTAAGCTTGTTCAGCCACTTTGGAATACAGTATGGTAGTTTCTCAGAAAACTGGGAATCAATCTCCCCAAGGATTCAGCAATACCACTCTTAGGCATATACCTTAAAGATGCACATTTGCACTCCAAAGGCATTAGCTCAACTATGTTCATAGAGGCATTATTTGTAATAGCAAGAACTTGGAAACAACCTAGATGCCCTTCAACTGAGGAATGAATTAATAAGTTGTGGTACATCTACACAATGGAGTATGACACAGCAGTAAGAAAAAATGATACTCTAAAATTTGCAGGCAAATGGATGGATATGGAGAATATCCTCATGATATTCTCCATATCCATCTCAGTATCCCAGTATCACAATCCCAGAAAGAGAAGCAGGGGATGCACTCACTCATTAGTGGACTTTTAAAAAATATATAAAAAGAGAGAGATGTCATTGCACACAAGAACTCAAGGTTAGAACATAGCTAAATGACCCATGCCTCACTTCTGCATTGATGGCCTCTGGCACGGTGTGGGTGAGGAAAGACTTATTTTCTTTAAGGGTCTGGCTATAGAAACTTTAATTATGCTCCAGTAAGTAAATGAGCAGCATGAGTGGGCAGTTTTGTAAATGGGGAGATTGTAAGAGTGGGCATCATTCTGAGAGGTCTGATATCTGAGTTTGAAGAAGTACATGATGTAAAAGCACCAAATAATAAGTATATATATATATATATATAATTTTTAAAAAGTACAGGTAAGCCATGACTACATAGCAATACATAGATTAATAAGGATGGGTTGAGTTAAGAAATAAGGGGTAGCTGGTTAATGAGCCTGAGCCATAGGCCAAACAGTTTGTAATTAATGTAAGTCTCTGAATAATTATTTTATAAGCAGCTGCAGGACTGTGGGTGAGTGATGAGCACTGATTGGGCCATTAGCCCACAGGGCTGGTTGCCACAACTTCTTTTTCTGGGAAGCCTGTTGGTTAGACCATTGCATTGGATTTCTGTTTCCTGTGGTACCCAGACATTTTAATGATGTGGAGCCTCTGACACATTCTTGTTTTGAATGATCTGCTTTATGTATAAGCTTGTCATGGTCACAGTGACAAGTTTTATGAGTTTCTTCCTCTAGTCCTCTGCTAGGCAGTCTAACTTTCTAACCTTGATATATGACATTGTCACCTACATAGTATATACTCAAGAATCACAGAATTCAGTTGAAAAAACCAACCACATATTTTCAGAAAGTTAATTTTGTTGTGAATCATATGCATAGATATTCTGGGGTGCATATAACTTCTGGGCTATAGGTGGTCTACACTAAACTATTCATTGCATTCATAAATTAAAATTGGCAAAACATTTTTTCCATCATTGTATTTAATGCCCAATAGCATTTGACACATAAACAAAAATTGTTGATGTGTCTGATGGGAAATAAAGAACTGGGGCCTTCACGTTCCATTCAGCAAATCCTAAACATTGATAAAACCCAAAGACAGACTTTTAAAATCAAATAACAATGGTAAGAGAATAGGTGAAGGACCATTCCTCTGTCCTGGTCCTTTGTGACTGCATTACAACTGCCCACATTAAAGATACCTGTTTACTTTTGTATAATTCAGTGTTTCTGAGTCACATGTAATCAGAGAACCCATATCCTCAAGCTGTACCATTTAGTGCCCAATGAAGAACTCACAGAAGCTGTGATTATCTGTACATGTTCATCATAAGATGGGGACCATCAACACTGTCATGGAAGGGGGAGGGGCTCGTGATCCCCATTCTTTCCATATTCAGTTAATGGTTTGTGGGGGTTAGAGAGATCTTTTAACAAGTGCAGTAGCCTCTGATTAAGGAGACAATGTTCTCCTTAGAACTGTTTTCTTGTGTATCTGTGTTTCTCTAGAGAAACTGGGTTGCACATAAACACAGATACACAAGAAAATGGTGTGAAAGTAGGAGTACTACTTAGGAAAAAGAAGGGGACCAGGGGGAGTTGGAGGGGACAAGAGAAGATAATGGTGTAGATGATCAGAATACATTATGTGTAAGTATGAAAATGTCTTAACAAAATTCATTATTATGTATCATTATTCCACGTTAATGAAAAACAATAAAAAACCCTGACATAAATATTCTTATGTGACACAGAGTGGAATATTCTGCAACATGAGACTTATGGGGAAATACCATTGTTATTATTTAAGACCCCAAGCTCGACACCAAATACAATCAAAATCAAAATAAAACAAAAACATAGGACTTTTCACAACACAGAAACTCTTATCTGATGATGAAATCAAGAAACTATCTTGTCCTCATTTGATCTGTAGAAGCCAGATTACTTATTTCTATCAAATAGCTCATGAACACTTCCGGGAAGAAGGAAGAGTTGCTACAAAGATGAAGACAGAGAAGGGGGATCTCCAGGGGACCAGTGAGTTATCGTGGGTGTATGTCTAGAGCCCTAGTTTTCAAGCCCTCTGTTACCAGGCATAGGTCCCTCATGTTGATTTTATTCAAATTCCCTTTTTTTCACTTCCAGGATGTTTTTCTCTTCCCTGAATTATATACGAGCATGAGGATATGATAGCTACCAATCAACAAGCTCTCTCACCATCTGATGAAAAAAAGAGAACAAGTTTTCTCTAAGGTAAAAATTTAAATCCTTCATTTATGGCCAGATAACTTTTACTTATTTTATAATCTCCATTCTCATCTCCTTAGCCTACAAGTCCCGAGGAAGTGTCTGCTACAGCTTGGGTGAAGCCTTCAGATGAGTATACAGCTTCTGTCATTCCAATGTAGCCTCAGAAGGCCAACTGGTTCACTACTTGCCTCCTGACCCACATAAAGTGGAGAATATTTGTCTATTTCTTGAAACTATGAAGCTCTAGAATGATTTTAATGTACAAATAAATAGTTAACACAACTAGTATGTAGTTCTTAAAGAAATAGAGCTCATTTGAAGTTTCTTGTGAAGCACACCGCCTCCTTTATCCTTCTAACTTCACAACTTTGCTGTAGTTGAGAGTTAGTTCATTATTACTACTGATTTTTGTTTTCCTGTCATCAAACTTGGCCAGAGAATCTTTTTTAAATGGCCAGATATAAAACTTTAGGTTATATGGGCTGTGTGGTTGGTCATAGCTCCAATTCTGCTACCAGAGCACATGCAAAGGCAATATGTAATGAGTGAATATGGCTGTATTCTAATAAAAGTTTACATAGGAGTGCTAAAAACTTAAATTTCACATAATCTTTGAAATGTAAAATATTTTCCTTTGATAAAAAAAAAAAAGCTACTTAAAAATGTAAAAACAAACCTTAGCTTTCCAGTCACTTAACAGTCATCATTGGGAAAGACTTGGCCCATGGCTGCAGAGAGCCGGTTCTTGCAGAACTAATAAGATCCTTGATTTTTAGCTGGAATGTGCATAAACAAGGGTGACAGTTTTTCAGACAATGGCTACATGGCTGTCTTGCAGTCAGTAGGTAGAAATTATACATGCATTTTCTGAATTATGAAAAAGTTCTTTTTGTCTTGAATGAAAAACATTTTGGACAGTGTGGATGGCAGAATGCCCTGGGGATGGCCAAGTGAACAGACCTGAAATTCTTGGCTCTGCACTATCTATTTGTAGCTGTGTCCTTATAACAATCTTTCTCCAGCCTGTTTTTACATCTCATATTCTCAACTCCAATTAGCTAATTCATCCAGGTTGTTCTGGCAGTGGTGTTTTATTTGTAGGAAGGACTAGAGTTACTTGGTGTGTGTGGAGTTTGATTCATTCTTTACCCTGTGAGGGCAGGTTGAACAAAGGATAGATTTGGCATATTATCAAACATTTGATGTCTGAAAATGTGTAGGTGTTGACTTTTTTCCCCTAATAATTTATTTCCTTGGGTTTCGAAGTAAATGAGTATGCCTTTGAATTTTGCTTTCTCAACTTTATTATATGCCAAGGGAGGAATATATTAATTGGGAGAAATATCAATCCCTTCTTAAGATTTCTAGTAACAAGTCCATTCCCGCTGTCCTCTGTGGAGCCTACTCAGGTAAATGAATGTCCTTTGCATTTTAGTCCTAAAGTATTTACTATTGCTGTGGAATTCCCATCCATGAAGTAGTTGAAAAAATCATGGAGCCATAATGAATGAAGACATTTTTTTTGAGATGGAGTCTTACTGGCCATGGCTGGCCTAGAACACAAAATATAGATCACACTAGCTTCAAAGTTACAGAGTCTACCAGCCTCTGCTTTCTGAGTGCTGAGATTAAAGGAGTGCATCACTATGCTCAATGATATAGTGATCTTGACAATGCATTTCTCACAGCACAACTTGAGGGCTTCAGGCTGTAATCAAGAGTGTGAGAGAAGCCTAGTCTGAAAGCACTCTCCCAGCCCAGCACTCTAACCCTTTTACTGTGTTGCCCATCACAATGCCCTCCTTCCATTTCCTCTCCCTCTTTTTGCTCTGCCAAAACTCAGCTTGAGTTGAGCAAGCAACCTAATAAGTTAGCTCATTAGAGTTTGGGGAAAAGTGGTCTTGGCTCCGAGCAATATCTGGGTTCTGAGAGTTGTGGGAGCTGTGGAGGAAGAGGCTGGCAACTGAGGAAGGAATGTGGGGTCTTGGTAAAAGGAGAGTTCAAAAGTGCTTACTGAAATGGCCAGAGTGGTGGCAGTAGACTTTTGATTGGATCCTATGGAATTTTTCGTGTATATTTTATGTTTACAAAGAGCAGATAAATGGACAAATTCTACAGTTCAACTGTGCTGAATTCTGTTCACACTTACGTGTTGTGACTTTACTCTCATGTTTATTTTTAACAATGCTGCCCCTGGTCTATTTTTAAAGCTTTATCTGCTTTCCTTTCATGTAAGCTCATATTTATAATAGTGGTAGAATATAACATATAAAGAAGTTCCTGGGGGAAAAGGATCCTACTCTAAATGCATGGGCCAGATTTAATTACCATTCAGATAAAACTGGGAAGCATTAGCTGAAGCAAAGATGAACCTCAGAAGTCAGGAGACATTCCTTAAGATGTCAGACTTTTCAGTTATGTTTTGATTTCTGTCTGATTTTTTTCTGGGTTCTTGTAGACATGGACAGAACAACAGTTCTGTTTCCCATTTCTGAGTTCTGTCTGCTGGAACTGGAAAGTTAAATATCAAGTATTACATAATGAACAAAAAGACAGCCCAGTATTACTATTCAAATAAGAGTAGTGGTATAATTTAGGGACATCTTGCTTCCTTTCTCATCTCTCACATTCTTACCTACTTTAAAACCAGAAGTGACCATGGCCAACACCCTCACTTTTTGACTTAGAAGCTCACTTTTTTAGTGTTTAAATTATTTGGCTGCTGGAGGATTAAGCGTTGGTACCTCACCAAAGCTTTATATATAGTAGTTTGGCATCAGTCACATGCACCCTTAGGCACAGTCAGCTTAATGAAACCCTGGCTTTGCATTTCACTGAATTTTCACCTCAGAGTGACATATGCGCTCTCTCTCTCTCTCTCTCTCTCTCTCTCTCTCTCTCTCTCTCTCTCTCTGTGTGTGTGTGTGTGTGTGTGTGTTTGCACGTGGACAGATGTGCATAGGTTAGGTTACTGTGCAGCCTGAGTGAAATGGTGCTAGGTAAGCTCTTGACCCACTGCCAGACAATACTAATGGCTTAATCAAGGTTGGCGGTATATGGTGGCTGTTAATACAAAGTGAAGTTATGGTTCTTCTTTATATCATTGACATTTTTATTATAAAATATAAAAGCTAATGTATCAGTTTGGAGTGGAACATAGCCCAGAATGCCTAGGAAAACTGTTAATAGTATTTAGTTTAATTTTTAAAGCTGAGAAATAATATTTCCACATCTTCATCAGGTCTCTTATGGAGGTTTAATGACTTACATTATGAATAATCATCAAATCAGAGCATTAGGCATTTTCATATCTTCAAATACTAGTAACTTTCATATGTTAGGGATCCACAGTCTTCTAATAATTTTGAAATGTAGCAGATTGTTTTAGTTAACAGTTATAATTAATTAAAACCAGTTTCTCCTACCTATTTTGTGCCCTTTATACAGTTTATTTCGTTCCTTCCTCTCCTCTGCCCTTCCCAGCTTCTCATGGCCATGATTCCACTGCTCTCTCTCTTATGAAGTTTACCTATCGTTTTCCACAAATGAGTGAGAACATGTGGCATTTATCTTTCTGCACTGAATTTCTTTGCTTGACACAGGAACTTAAACTCTATATTGCTGCAGTTATGGAGGTCACTTCTTTTCATGGGTGACTAATATTCTGGTGTGTATATACACTTCATTTTTTTCAATTTGCTTGTTGCTGGATATCTAGTCAACTATAAAATTTGGATATTGTGAATAGCAATAAACACAAGACTGCAAGTATTTTGGCATAATGACCTCATATCTTTTCTGAATTCCAGAGTTAGAATTGCTGGGCCATGGGATAGTTCTCTCTTTAGTCTTTGGAGGAATCTCTATACTGCTTTCCATAAAGTGTATACTAACTTACATTCCAATTAACACAGGAACATGGCAAAAATATATTTCCCTCAAATACAAAATAAAGGAAAAAAAAAAAAAAAAAAAAAAAAAAAAAAAAAAAAAAAAAAAAAAAAAAAAAAAAAAAAAAAAAAAAAAAAAAAAAAAAAAAAAAAAAAAAAAAAAAAAAAAAAAAAAAAAAAAAAAAAAAAAAAAAAAAAAAAAAAAAAAAAAAAAAAAAAAAAAAAAAAAAAAAAAAAAAAAATATATTTCCCTCTTTCTTTTAATTTTCACCAGGGTGAGGAAGAGAGAAGGAGGGAGGGAGGGAGGGAGTGAGGGAGGGGGGATTATAGTCCTATTAACTGAGATGAAGTATTTTATTGTGGTTTTATTTGTATCTTCTAATATTTAGTAAGATAAAACATTGTGCAGATACATATTGACTATTTGTATGTATTATTTTCAGAAATAATCGTTTAGTGTGTGCACATGCGTGTGTCTTTAAGTGGGTATGTGTACATTAGTACAAGTACCTGTGGAGACCATAAGAGGTTATCCCATCACCTGGCACTGAAGCTATACAGCTGTGAGCTGTCAGATATGGATGCTGGGAACTGAACTCAGGTCTTCTGCAAGGGCAGAAAGTGCTCTTAACCAGTGAGCCATTTCTCTCCTCACTACCATAATGTACAAGTTGAATGTGTTAGATGTTTAAGGTTTGGAATTTATTAGTATATTCTGTATAATAGTCCCTTATTAAATTAATGGCAGGAAAGGGGTTCCCCTGCATCCTTCATGTTGTGATTGCTATGGTCTCGTGTGTGTGTGTGTGTGTGTGTGTGTGTGTGTGTGTCTCAAATATAAACTATAAAACTTGCTCAGTCTGTATAATGTTACTTGTATGTACATGTTTTCAGGGTTGACCATCTGGTATTGGATAACACTTGTGCTGGTGAGGCCTTCCCTGAGAAAGTCTCCTTTCCCCCGTCACGGAATCTCTTGGTCTCCTGTAGTTATTTATGTGGGGCTGAGAACTCATGAGCTCTCCCCTTCAGAGTTAGCATGTTTATTGGTATCTTTCTGGTGCAGGATATACAGTAGTCCTTCAGCAAGTCCTATTGGTTAAGCATGGTGGTGTTGGTGTCTGTGGCTTTGGTAGCTGTTGTCCTGGAGGTGAAGGGATTTAACAGGAATGTTTTTATGAGAACATCGAACAAGCTGCATGGGGAAAAGACTTATGTCATCACCAGCCACAGTTCTGGAGTTACAAACAGGAGCATGGCATTTTCTTGGTCCCTAGAGGAAAACTCGGGTGATACCTGGGCTTTTCATAGCTGAAGCTGCAGTACCAAGGCTAGGGTGGGTGGTAGGGAGTATCTTCTTAATTCTTGCAGGGCTGGGATCCTTGGTCCCTTCTACTGCCCCTGGAAGTGGGACCTTTTCTAGCTTCTAATGGGCAGGTGCAAGGGAAGCTGAGACATGGCAACAGTGAGTGGGTGCATTTTAGAAAGAGATTCTCATTGGTTCTTGCCTAAGTGAGTGGTCTTGTACGTGGACCTTTTGCTTGTGGGTAGGACAGCCATCAATTCTGAAAATGCAGGATACCAAGGAAGGAAACAATAGTTCAAAAGCCATCACTGTGTTAGCCCATTGGTTGCCAGCCTCTAACGCAGGACAAATGTCTAATAGTGGCTGACTAAGAGGAGCTTAGGCTCTGGTGCTTGAGGAAGACCTGATATGAGTTTGTTTGTTTGTTTTTGGGGGGGGGGTAGAAGAGTCACTCAGACAAGCTGACTCCCCAAATGTACTGGAAGCCGGTAAGAACTGTGGAGCCTTCGATGGTTATTGCTGCTGGGATTTCTTTATTTTACTCCTAACAGGGCTAATCCATCCCACCTTGTTAGGCAGTCAGGGTGGAGGATGTATTTTACTTTCCTCTGGTGCTTTTTGACTCTCCTCATCTTTATAGAGTTCCCATTCCCTTACTGATTTTCAGAATTCTTTCTTAATTCTGCTCCTCAGAATAGCTTCTCCTCTGTCGCCCTGTTTCTTCCCTATCGCAGAGTCACGTTCAGGGCACCTGTATCCAGCCATCTTGGCTGCAACTTTTTTTCTTCCTCCTCCTTTCTTCTTCATCGTCTCTGCTGCCGTCATCATCATCTCTTCCTTCTTCCTTCCTTCTCCTTTGGATTTTGTAGATGGTTTCATTATAGATATAATAGTTTTCTCTATTATACAAGCCTAATTAAAAGTCAGAGGGCAAAGGAACTCACAGAGTTCACACAACCCAGCCCTTGATGCTGTAGAGGAGGTGTGTGTGTGTGTGTGTGTGTGTGTGTGTACATGTGTGTATTTAGAGCGATGCATTCAAATACTCCATGTGTGTATAGAGAGTCCCTTGGGACACAGAGAACTGAGTACCTGTCTCTCTTCTCATGTAGACCAGAAAAAAATGAGTTGTTCTCCGTGTTTACACTCTTTTCTTCCAGACCTGTTAGATTCTGTTTGTAATTCAGGGAGTTGGAAAAATGGCCAATCAACAATAATGAATTTAATACTATACAGTTACATTTTAGGGAACTGGTGAAATTCAAATACCTGGACTGACAGCAATACTTAACTTCAAGAGAAAAAAATTAATCAAAGCTCAGCTCCTATGTATTTAGTATGCCATGGCTTTAATGGCACAGATGCTAAATAAAACCAGGAGAGACACTGGCAGTTTCAGAAGTCTGGGGAAATGCTCTGTGTTGAAAGAACTCACCACAAATTTGCAAACATAAATCAGGTTTGAGACATCATTTTCTTTGGATGTGGTCATTGAAGAATTTTCTTACTAGCCCATTTTATGAGCACAATCATAATATTTTTAATGCCCAAGTTCTATTTGGTTATTATGAAGGTTGAAAGGGTTTTACCCTGCTCCAGAGTTACTTAATGTCTCACATGCGGTAAGTTTTTAAAGCTGGGAACAAATTTGTTATAGCTTGATTTGGGTAACTGAATTCAGGATTGAAAAGCAAGTGCTTATGCTTACCAGTTTTCAGCAACTCGTTTGTGGCCTGTGGACTTGCCAGAAATAGATACAATCTGTACACGTTACACTTTGATATGCTTAACTGAGGAATATAGAAAATGAAAGGGTTTGGAAGGGAAAACATGTGTGCATAAAGAGGAAAATGAAAGAGATAAATGATAAACAGTTAAAATAGATATAATTTAGCTTAAACAAGGTAACATTTGAAGAAAAATTATATAAAAACTCTAGACAGTGAGGTCTTCATTTTGTTTAGGACACAGTGGTGACCTCATTGGGTATAAGTATGAAGATTGGAGTCACAACGTTCGGTTAGAATCTGTCTTAATGTTTCCTTTGTGGTGACAAAATAGCTTGACAGAGGACTTCATGGAGAAGCTTTTAATTTTAGCATACAGTTTAGGTTATAGTAGTCCTGTGCAAGGACTGCGGGGTGGCAGAATTTATAGCAGCCAGTCCCATCTACAATTAAGAAAGAGTAAAGAAGGAATGACGAGTGTTCTTCTCATATCAGCTCCCCCTTCCCAGTCTTTTTTCTTTTAATTTCTACTTAGCTAGTTAGTTATTTTGAGACCCAGTCTCACTAAGTAGCCCTGGTTGTCCAGGAACTCATTATGTAGACCAGGTTAGCCTCAAATTCACAGAGATCCTCCTGCCTCTGTCTTGCAGGCACTGTCAAGCTCAGCGCCATCCTTCATTGTTGCTCAGAATCCCCTTCCTAGAGAACAGTGCCCTGGCAGTGGCTGGCTCTTTCCACACTAGTTAATCAAGACACCAGCTACACACATGCCCATGGGCCAACCTAATTTAGATAATCCTTCAGGGAAATTTTATTCCTAGGTAATTCTTGGCTGTATAAAATTGACAGTTAAAGCTAACCTCCCAAGAGTCTAGGTTTCAAATACTTACCAAAAGTACATGCCCTTGGCTCAATTCCTTAACTCATTTGACCATCAATTTTCTCATATGAAGAACACATAACATCAGTAATAACTCATGAAGTAGACAGGAGGATTAAATGTGTTAGCTTTGCACCCTGATGCACAGTAAATGTCTAATAAGTGTCATCTCTTTTTATTGCTCAAAGACAAGAAGATTGGAATATTCAAATGACTCACTGAAAGGGTAGATATTTCCCTTGTGACCACTGAGAATGTGACCGCATTCTCTTCCAGATAATGCAATTAAGTGTTTTATTGGTCCGCAGTAGGCATTAGGTGTTTGTAAAAAGCCCCTTTACTCTGTTAGTGTTGGCTTGCCGTCTCTGAGAAGTGCTTAGCCTTTTAAATTCTGTTTTCTTCCACTTTGGGTTAAAATGAAACCTGCACCATCACTTACTAGTCAGTGTCTGAAATGTAGGTCGCTGAGGCCACCTTAGTGTTTAGAGTCCAATCTAGTGTTTTCATGGACAGGATGGATTTGTTTGTCTTTGCCTTTTTTTTTTTTTTTCCCAAGCAGCAGGTAGGTACTACCCAGGCACCTGGCAGTTAGAAGGGCCAGAGAACACCATTCACCATGAGCAGCTGTCACCACTGAGTGTCTAGAGTGAGTAGAGAATTTTCTTGGCTATGTTGAAACTTCCGATGAGGAAAGTTCCTTTATACTATTTTCCTCCAGGAATCAGCCCCACCCCGGACAACTCTCCCGTTATCGCTTGCTGTCTTCCCTGACTCATCTCACTTCCTCTACTTGACCTCTGATATTCTGAGGATCACTTCTCCAACTGATTACCTTAAAAATTACTGCTAGGGAGTCATTTCAACCCCAGCATGCGAGGCAGACAGGAGCATCTCCATGACTTTTCAGCCTGCCTATTCCACAGAGAGCATGTCAGGCTAGCTAGGGCCACACAGTAAGACCCTGTAGTCTTTTTAATTTTTAAGATCCTTGTTTATGTGCTCTCCTGAACATGACATGGCCACTGTGCTCAGGGACTCAAAGAAGCAATGGTGACTGCATAAGGTAGAACCGCAAACATTCCATCACAAATAGGGAGGGGGTTCCAAGAGGCTTCAGCCCTCCCTGAGGTGGCTATTACAGGTTGTGGGGCAGTGCGGGAGTCATTTTGTTCAATGGTGCTACCACTGATAACACTGATTACCCATGTTCCAGTAGATAACCCCACCTGTGTTCATGAAGACAACTCCAGTTAGCCTCCCTAACACACAAATAAACAAAACAAAAATTTAAACAAAAACCACAGGAAAATAGGAGGGAGACCTGGGAAATAGAAGGGACGCAGTGGGAGGTGACTGCGGAGGGTAATAAGGTGTGTGTAAAAATGATCCAATGCATTCTATATGTGTGTATACAAGCATGGAATTGTCAAAGAACAACAAAAAATTAAATGCAATGAAAGAACCTTTGTATTAGTGTGCTTTTTGAGGGAGCCTGATGAAGTCAGGGTTTCAGTGTCCTCCTCCATGTGTTAAAAGTCACAAACATGAGCAGAGGGATGTATTCAGGGGGAAGAATGGATGGGGTAGGTGAATATCTATTTATTTTAATTATGAACATTTTATCTAAGTACCAGGCACCAATGTACCCTAGGGGCATAAGAGATGGATTCTCCTCTAATCTCTAAGGACTCTGGGACTTAGGACTGCCACCTGAAGACTGCTTTGGGTATACAGAGGAGAGAGACAGCAATCCCCGCACCCAGGAGCCTGAGGCAGGAGGATGGGAGTTCAGTGGCTCTCAGGTACATAACCATAGCTTTTCTCAAATAACTGATAAGTAAATAAGTAATCAAAGCAGAGTCAGATAGTGGTAGCTCACGCCTTTAATCCCAGCACTCAGCGAGGCAGAGGCAGGCAGTCTTCCAAGAGTTTGAGGCCAGTCTGGTCTACACAGGTGTTTCAGGACAGGTAGGGCTGTTATATAGAGAAACATTGTCTCAAACAAAATAAGGAAACAACAACAACAGCCCTCCCCAAAAGCAAAACAAAAGAAGGAAAAAAGAAAAAGCCAGAAGTGTTAGTATTTGCCCTTGTTCTTAGCACTCAAGAGGCTGACGGGGAAAGAACTAGGAATTTAGGGTAAAACTGGGTTATGTAAGTAAGACATAGTCTGAAACCCCCAACTCAACAACAAGATCCCAATTCCCACCTGCTTCCCCCAAAGCACCACACTCAGTTCCAGAACATTCAACGATTACTTTTTCAGACTGCTAATCTTTTCCTTATTTTTGGATTTTTGAGGCAGGGTTTCTCTGTATAGACCTGGCTGTTCCAGAACTTGATGTCTTGAAATCTATTAGTTTAGGGCTATAAGGACAGAAAGTATTTTGAGCAGAGCTTGCTTCTGGTTTCAGTGTTAAGACAGGCACTTATGCAGTTTTCCTCCCAGCTTGTTGACTTCAGTGTCCTAGAGCTGGGCAGTACAGTGTCACTTGTAGATGGAAAGCCATCTATCAAACAGCTTGAACACTCAGCTTGTTGACTGTGAAGATAACTGGTCATAACTCCTCTTTAGGCAGCAGAGGGAAAAAAAATTTGATACGTTCACCTAAAAACTTTGTTTGCTACAGGAATTTGCTTTGGCTAATGCAACTTTTAAGACCTGTTAGTTCACTCCAAGGCCAAGGAACATTTATGTAAGGAATCTTCAATAACATTCCTTCAGTTTGGCAAGCGCGGAACTCTCTGATGCCAGTTTTTCCCTCTTTTGAGTATTTAATTTGTGTATGGCTTCATTTGACTTCCCAACTGTTTCCAATGTTTAAAAAAATGCAGATAAGATCATGTAAACTTAGAGACATTTATTTTGCTTTTATTTCCTTCTCAGTTGGTCTTGATTGTTCTGAAACACTGAGTATAATGAAAAAAGCACCAGGGCTTTTCTTTTCACTAGACAAGTCAGCTTGCATTAAAGGCACTTCCCAAATCGTGCTGATTTGTATTTCCCAAAGTATATCCTGCAAGTTCTCAATCCTAAGCACCAGTTCTTAGAGTGATGATTGCATCATTCCATGAAAGTATTCTGTGTTAAATATGTGTTGGTGATTCTAGACCACAGATTAAAGGTCTGCTCCCTATAGTCCATTCTTAAAGACTTAACTCTTTAGAGCCAGGATTCTGCTGGGTCCAGGGCCCTGTCTGGGTTATAGGTACTTGGAGGCTCTGAAGTGTTGGTGAGGCCTAAGTGCTAGAAGGCCCTGGGGTGTGGGTAAGGTCTAGGTATCAGGAGGCCCTGGGGGGAGGATGTATTAGTTACTTTTCCCCTTTCTGACCAAAGCAACTTAAGACATGGCATGGCAGCTCTCAGATGTCTGTAACTCCACTTCCGAGGATCTAACTCTGTCTTCTGACTATGTCAGGCAGCATGCTTGCTGTGTACAGATACACATACAGACAAAACACCCACACACATACAATAATGTTGCCAGAAATGGTGGCATACACAACAGGAATGGTTGCTTTGGTCAGAAACAGGAAAAGTAATTAATACACCCCACTAGGGCTTATTTTAGTTATTAATATACATTAAGTTACAAGGTAATGATGTTGTCTAGGTTTTTTTTTTTTTTTTTTTTTTTTTTTTTTTTTTTTTTTTTTTTTTTTTTTTTTTTTTGGTTTCTTAAGACAGACTCTCATCATCATGTGGTGTCTACCATCACACTCATTTCAGATCCTGGTATTCAGGAGGCAGAGGCAGGTGCATCTCTGTGAGTTCCTGGCCTTACCAAGATTACCTGTTAAGACCCTGTCTCCAAAAAACAGACGAACAAACAAACAAACAAAATGCAACTAATTAAGGGAAGAAGCTTTTACTTTGGTTCCCACTTTGAGGGTTTGGTCCATCGTACCAGAGAAGGCAGGGCGGCAGGAGGTTGAGGCAGCTGGTCACATTGCATCCACAGTCAAGATGCAAAGAACTAAAAATTGTGCTGTTCAGGTAAATTTCTCCTTTCCATATAGTTGAAGACCTAGCCCAGGGAATGGTGCTGCCCAGTTAGGGAGGGAACATTTTACTTCAATCATGACAATTCGCCAAGGCTTACCCAGTGTCTTGTCTCCTAGATCCCACCAAGTTGACAATTAATCACAAAGCACACTCACACATCAATAGTACCTATAAACCTGCTTTAATTTGTTACTTCCCCTTCCACAATGTGACCCTCACTAGTATTGAGTATTAACACAAATAGAAAGTGAACTTGAACTGTCATGGGAACTTCCTGAGGCTTCCTAAGCCTTGTGATCTTTGTCAAAAGAATTCAAGAGAGCCCACACACTCTGTAGCAGACAGAGATAAACTCAGTAGGCCAGGGTCCCCCCAGCTGCTACTGAGGGATTTGCATGACTATCCACCTCCAATGGATCAAACAGATAAGGACTGAGAACTCTGAAAGACAGTCTCAGACTCTGCCCAAAGGTGAGGTGGGTTCAGCAGGTCCCAGTACCTGAATCCTTGCCAGGGAAAATTGTGTTCGGGTCCGGTTCCGGTTCCGGTTCCCAGACCAGGGGCTGTCTGTGGAGCTTGTCCCCACACACTCTGTAGCAGACAGAGATAAACTCAGTCTGCCAGGGTGCCCCCAGCTGCTGCTGAAGGAATTTGAATGGCCACCTTCCTCCAACTGATCAATCAGAGAAGGATTGAAAACTTGAAATCCAGTTCCCTGCTCAGAGACGAGGTAGAGATTGAGCAGACCTTTTATTCAGAGGTGACAGGAGACACACAAGCCCGCATGCCACAACTGACTAGGGAACACCTAATCGTGAACCACTGAAGCCATGGGCAGATGCCACAGCAAAAATATATATAATAATGTAAAGAACAACAAGATAACTCCAAAAGAAAGTGGCAGTCCTACAACTACAAGACCTGAACTGAGCAATGAAGAGGAAACAGAAGGAAGCAACACCAAAAATTCCTTTATGATAATCATCAAAGCTCTCAAAGAAGATATGGGAACAACCTAGACGTCCCTCAACTGAAGAATGGATTAATAAACTGTGGTACATCTACACAATGGAATACTACTCAGCAGTAAGAAAAAAAGATATTCTAAAATTTGCAGGCAAATGGATGGATTTGGAGAATATCCTCCTGAGCGAGGTATCACAAACTCAGAAAGATAAGCAGGGGATGTACTCACTCATTAGTGGTCTCTAAACAAACAAACAAGAAAAAAGCCAAGCATGCCCAAACTGCAAACCATAACAATTGAACAGCTTGGGATCAGAAACACCCTGGACTGACCCTTCGGATCCCACTCCACCTAGAGTAACACCTGACTCACTCTTGAGGGAGGGGAGACAAAACTGAATTTGGCAGGAGTGGAGACTGAACTAAGCATTATTGGATCAGCGGGACCATGGGACTGTCTGCTGCCTGCTCAGGGAGGGGATGGGGAGTTGTGGAGAAGAAAAAATGACCTGATGTGGCGGGAGGGGGAAGGGACCTTGAATGGGGATATACAGGGATAGGAAAAAAAAAAAAATCCAGAGGGAAAGCTGAACACAAAGTAATTTTATGTGTAGCAAATTATTTGCATTATCACCCTTGATAAGTCATGCTTATGATTTTTATTTTCTTTATAGTTTTGTTAACTTATCAGCATTTTAAATTCAATTTACTGTTTTTCTTGATAAATACAAAATAAATAAAGAAGAAAAAAAAAATAAAGGTGTGCACCACCACTGCCTGAGTCTTGAACCTTGGTCTTGAACAAGAGAGATCCAGATGTATTGAAGGCAGGTGTTACCACTGCCTGACCTCTATGGCTGACTCTGTGGCTGGCTCTGTCCTCTGATCTTCAGGCAATTTTTATTTGATACAGAATATATCAGCACAACCCTCCTTTAAGTTTTCCCATCAGTGATGAGGAGAGCAATGAATGCTGGGAGGAGCTTTGGGATACTGATGCCTATTTAATTGGCATGGCTCTGTGGAGAAAAAACGGCCAAGAAATATTCACACAGGAGATTAGATGATTTCTAATATTTTTCCTGCTCTACACCTAGAATTATTTCCTTCATCTTTTCTTCTTCACATGCTCAGTAACTGATCATATATAGATAATGCTCCACATTAGTTAGGAGTTTCTAGAGAAAAAAAGAACCAAGAGGATATGGTTAAGGGATTGATTCAAGCAACTGGGGATGCTGGCAATCTGCAATCTGCAATCTGCAGGGCAAGCCCACAGGCTGGAGCAGGAAGGAAAAGCTGAAGTACAAACAGATCCATCTACTGTCCAAATTCCTGCTGCCTATGGGCAGGCCAGTCTTTGTTCCATAGGGCCTTCTGATGGGAACATTAGTCATGTTCTGGAGGATCATCAGCTTTACCTCAAACCTTCTGGTTTAAATGCTAATCTCATCCCTTCTCCCAAACATGTCACCAATGCAACAAGTATGCTTGACAAAATAGATTGGCACGATGCCAAATCAATATATAACAGCCTCTCAAATATTACATGGAAGAAAGCAGGACATCATAGCATGTGGTTCAAATCTTAACTCATAGCAGTGAATGTGTGCTAGAATGTGAGCTATTCATTGGGTCTTATTTAACAGAAGACAATTATAAAATCATTGTTTTATTTGGATAAGAAAGAAAACATATTTTTGAAGTTTAATTAGCTTCTGATTATTAAAATAGGCGTAAAAAGCCTCTTAACTTTGCACAAATGTCAGTTATAGTGCATAGGGAGATATCTTCTACCCTAAATGATACTTTCCCACAAGGTTCTTAACCAGTGTCCTCACTCAGTCCTTTGCCATCCTCCCTCTCTGCTCCTGTCTAATTACTATTAACATGCCCTAACCTTTGTTCATTTGTTGCTATTGACTCCAGCAAGTTTTCAATATCTTATGGAATTTTAAAGTAAACACACATACATACTTTTAGTCGCTCAATGATAAGGAATATATGCATGTTCACACTTGTTCATTTGGCAATTGTCTTTAATACAAAAGCAAGTCTCAGAGTAAACCTCTTTCACAAAACAAGAGAAAAATGAAACAAGCATGTGCACATTCACTGATAAACACGATGAATATTGAAGTTTCTTTTTCTCTGAGGTCCAAATATAATCTATATAATGTAGCAATGCAAATCATAGAAGAAAACCTGTCTGTTTAATATAGCTTCCCTGAGAAAGGTTTTCTCCCTCAGGATGACATATTATTGCTTAGTTAATTATTCTATTTTCTGTACCTTTAGAGTCCTGAAGCCATCCAAATGTCCTTGCCTTACAAAAGAAATGTTTCATTATAAAAGGACACACGTGGCATGTTTGCTTATAATGACACCAGCTTCTTAAATTCCCAACAGCAATAACAATATTTGTAAAGTTAATTATAGTCATCCAAGAGTCTTTGCCTAAGATCTGCTTTCTATGTTGTAACAAGGTCATAACTGAAATGCTTGCATTGAGATCAGGAAGGGGGATGCCATGATCCTTGATGTTTTTAACAACTTTATCTTTTGGAAAAGACATAATGAATAAAAATTTCAGTAAGACTGACCTTGCAAAAGGATATAACTAAAGAAATTGCAAAGAAAGAAATCTGCCCCAAATCTGACCAATATTGTTGCTATTTTTATTTGATACTTTTACAATTAGAGTTTGTACTAAGGGATCTCTGGGCTGACCTGTGGACTTATCAGTCAGCTAGAAAGCCTCAGTAGACTAAAGCATTTATCTACTATATTCATAACTATAGTGATATATAAAACAAATAAATTATGTATACATAATTAATATATAATTATATAAAACATAAATTAATTGTAATTTAGAAATAATTTATAATTTCATGTATATAATTATATATAAGGTAAATATACATAATAGAATTAAAAGAAATTAGACTCTGCAGTGGTAAATGTTACATGACTTCCTTATTTCTTACAAGCATTAGATTATAGATGATTTAGACACTAAGAGACTGGTTGAAAATTTAGATTCCAATAAGGGAAATGTAATCCTTACATGGTTAATTTGTCATATAACTAATTAATTTTCTTTTCTATGCTATTCCCCATTTCTTTGCTCAATCTATGGGATAATAAATGTTCTGAGGTATTGTCTCAAGGAAGTAGAATTACTAAGTTCTCCTAGAACAGTAGTTTTCTGCAATTTTTTATGTGTATGAATACAATCACTCTCTAGTCCTCCTAAATTTGCCTCACCAGCATAGAAGGAATGCTTAAAGGTTCCTCACTGCATAAGAGTTTATTAAATATCACATAGAAATTTTAGATTGAAAGCAGGGTAATCAATGTTAGGTCACTGGTAACACTTTTTGTAAGAACTTACACTAAGTACTTTGCCTACAACCTGGCTACTAAGTCATAGCAAAAGTACCACTCAGAACAAAAATGCTATAAACTAAGATGTTTTATAGATAAACATGTTTTTGACAACAGATGTGTAACAGTCCATACCTGTTAAGTAAGTCTGATGAGATCCCAACTGTTTTTTAGGATGCTCTGGCTACCACATTGTAAAATGGTGTGTGTGTGTGTGTGTGTGTGTAGAGGGAGCTCCATCTGGCCTCAACTTGATGTGCCATGCTTTGTTCAAGCCCATGGGAGGCCTGCCTCTTTCTGAATGGAGGAGTAGGAGAGGGTAGCAGAAGGAGAAGAGGGAGGGAAAACTGTGGTCAGTATGTAAATTAAATGAAAAAATATTAATTAGATTGTAAAAAGATGTTGATATATATAACCCGTGGCAGGCCTAATGACCTAAGTTAGACTACACATGGCTTCAACAATTATTTTTATTTTAATAATGTGAATATTTTGCTTGCACGTATATATGTGTACCAGAGTTTGGTACCTACTGAGGTCAGAAAAGGACACTGGATCTCTTGGGACTGGAGTTACAGACATGTGTTAGCCATCATGTAAGTGCTGGGAATTGAACCCAGGTCCTCTGCAAGAGCAATAAGTGCTCCTAACTGCTGAGCTATCTCTCCAGTCCCCATATATTTTGATATAGTGACATATTTTTCACATTTGTCTTGACTAATAAAAATATTTCACCAATAAACCGAATTTTTATACTTAGCATGGTATTAGTAAAGCCTGAAATGTTGACTGATATAGGTTTGTCAAAAACATACAATGACCTTAAAATGTAGTTTTCTGAAATAACACCTACAAGCTATTCTTGGAATCTGAATTTCACAAACAGTTGCTTACTTTATAGAGTAAATTTAAATTAATGGGCATAGTTATAGTGCCACATTGTCTCCAATGAATTGTTTCAAAGTAAATTACTAATTTGTAGCTTAGGGCTCTAATAACTCTCATTAGAGATTCATTTTTTTTAACCTCATAGAGTATCATATGTTTCTAGTGCAGCACATGTCCTGGGCTGTGCCATTGGTGTGCATTTGTATTGTCACTGTTAGACACAATTTTCTCAGTAAGGCCTGTCTCTTCACCTGTAAAATGCTGCCATGGGGCTGCTGTCCTCTCTTGTTTTCTTCCTTAATACTAACTACTTAACTTTCCCTTATGTAAATCAATTTAGAGCTGAAAAGAGCCAGTGGAGTTGAAATCTGGGTACCATGGCTTTAGCAACAGGCTAAGAAAAGTGACAGTTACAGAAATGATTGCCTTCATTGAAATTTCCAGAACAGGACAACTTGGTAATTTCAGTATGATCCCAGGTCCTGAAATTGACATATGTTGACCTTCAAGTGTATTTGAATAAGACTGTATGTTTTCCTCATTTATTCCATAGTACCTTAAAACAAGCTTTAAATAAATGCTCTACAACAATGTGTCTACATTTATCATAGAATTGGTAATAAACAGTTTTCTAGAAAGAGTGGTAACTTTGATGTTTGAGGCTTCTCAATAATGAGAAAAGCTGTTTTTCTGATTATAAATAATCAGAAAATAATAAGGAGTTAATATTTGTCTGAGTAGAACTATTAGGTACTCAATAAGTGTTTTGCAAAATAAGCAAAACCATGGCCATAATTTCCCTTTCTATGACTAGTTAAGCACAATTAAGTATTTTTCTATGCTATCCTTTCTACCTTGTCTCTATTTTGTTCCTAGTTCTCTTCAAATGGTTACAATAGTTGTCTCCATAGCTGTCATTCTTAATCTCTCAGACACCTCAAAGAATCGGTGATGGCAATCTGTGAAACTGTGACTAGGGCATGGCCAATATCTCACCTTTTCCATATCCTTTCACACACACACACACACACACACACACACACACACACACACACACACACACACATATTGGAGGGGGCATCTTTAGTTTCCTTGTGTATAAAATGAGTAAATATTATTTTACCTCAGATGAGTCTTATAAGGCTTAAAAGAGATAATGTGTGACTAAGTTATACAGTGTTACCCAGTTTTCTGGATATAAGTGGGAAACCCCATACTACTCTGGCATTCATGATTCAAAAAGGAAAAGTCTTCCTCAAAAGCTATCTGAAAGCCTATGATTTTGTATTGCTACTCAGAATGGTTAAGACAGAGAATCAGCTTAGGTACCCCAAGCACATAACCAGAGAAAGAAATGAATTATCTATGCATGTCTTGAAACATTTTCTAGCTGTAAAGAAGAATGAATCCTGGTAAAAATGAATGGTACTTGTGGGTACCATAGTAAGTGAAATGAGATAAATACTGAAGAACAAGTATTACATGCTTCTCTCATATAAGGATATGGTAAACAACAGCAGGAACAATCAAGCAAAAACACTGACTTGAAAGTAATGGTACAATTACAGCCCCAGAAGGGGCTGGAAGGGTGAGGATAAATGAAGGGTGGGTGGCTATGACAAGTGTGTGCTGTGTGCGTATGTGGGGATGTCGTCAAGTGAATCCCACTATTTTACACCATTAATGTTTCAATAATAAAAATTATTTTAAGTTGCCAGAAAAGAATGCAGTCACATCGATCACCAAATTAGACACAGTTCATTGTACCAGGTAGTAGTGGCACGGTGGGATTACTGATTTGGGGATACAGTAAGGAACAAATATTATCTCTGCTTTGTAAAAACCAAAGATTCCCAGAGTTAAATGCTTGTGTGCATTCACCACAATTATCAGGTACCTGGAAAGTTCGGACTGCTCAGGTATTGTGCTGCCCAGTAAAAACAGGAGGAGGAGGAGGAGGAGGAGGGCACTGGGAAAATGTTTTACAGTGGACACACATCTGGGAAGTCACGTAGGTACCTGTATCTGGCCCTGAGGTGTCAGTTAGGTATGGGTAGGCTGAAAGATTTACTTTTGAGAAAGGCAGAAGCAATACCTTTGAGTAACTATAACCAAGGAAGTAACAGATCTATTTGATAAAAGTTTTAAATCACTGAAGAAAGAAATTGAAGAGGATATCAGAAAATAGAAAGCTCTCCCATGTTCCTGCATAGGTAGGATCAACATAGTAAAAATGGCAATCCTACCAAAAGCAATCTACAGATTCAATGCAATTCTCATCAAATTCCCAACACAATTTTTTACATACCTAGAAAGAACAATACTCAATTTCATTTGGAATAACAGGAAAGGCAGGATAGCCAA
Source organism: Sigmodon hispidus (assembly GCA_004025045.1). Taxonomy (NCBI): domain Eukaryota; kingdom Metazoa; phylum Chordata; class Mammalia; order Rodentia; family Cricetidae; genus Sigmodon; species Sigmodon hispidus. The sequence goes on from PVIH01000148.1 coordinate 326,256, forward strand.
AACAATTTTGCTCAACAAAAGAACCTCAGGAGGCATCATAATCCTTGACTTCAAATTATACTGTAGAGCTACAGTAATAAAAACAGCCTGGTACTGGCATAAAAACAGACTTGTGGATCAATAGAATCGAACTGAAGATCCTGACATTAACCCAAAAACCTATGAACACCTGATCTTCGACAAAGAGGCCCAAAATATTTAATGGAAAAAAGACAGTATCTTTAACAAATGGTGTTGGCATAGCTGGATGGCAGTGTGTAGAAAAATGCAAATAAATCGAAGCCTATCACCTTGCACAAAACTCAAATCCAAGTGAATCAAAGACCTCTACATAAACCCAGCCACACTAAACTTGATAGAAAAGAAAGTGGGAAATACACTTCAATGCATTGGTATAGGTGACCACTTCCTAAATATAACACCAGTAGCACAGACACTAAGAACAACAATCAATAGGTGGGACCTCCTGAAACTGAGAAGCTTCTGTAAAGCCAAGGACACTGTCAATAGGACAAAATGACAGCCTACAGAATGGGCAAAGATTTTCACCAACCCTACAAGTGTCAGAGGACTAATATATATATGGAGAACTCAAGAAACTAGAGGCCAAAGCCTTAAATAACCCAATTAAGATGGGGTTCAGAATTAAAAAGGGAATTTTCAGCAGAAGAATTAAAAATGGCTGAAAGGCACTTGAAAAAGTGCTCAATATATTTAGCCATCAGAGAAATGCAAATCAAAACAACTTTGAAATACAACCCGACACCTGTCAGAATGGCTAAGATTAAAGACACAAATGACAGCCTATACTGGAGAGGTTGCAGAGCAAAGGGAATACTCCTCCATTGTTGGTGGGAGTGTAAGCTTGTTCAGCCACTGTGGAATGCAGTATGGCGGTTTCTCAGAAAACTGGGAATCAATCTCCCCAAGTACCCAGCAATACCACTCTTAGGCATATACCTTAAAGATGCACATTCACACCCCAAAAGCATTAGCTCAACTATGTTCATAGCAGCATTATTCATAATAGCAAGAACCTGGAAACAACCTAGATGCCCCTCAACTGAGGAATGGATTAACAAAGTACATCTACACAATGGAGTACGACTCAGCAGTAAGAAAAAAATGATACTCTAAAATTTCAGGCAAATGGATGAATATGGAGAATATCCTCATGAGCAAGATATCACAATCCCAGAAAGATAAGCAGAGGATGTACTCTCTCATTAGTGGACTTTAAATAAAAAGCAAAGTACACCCAAGCTGCAAACCACAACCACTGAACATCTTGGGATCTGAAGCATCTTGGACTAGGACCTTGGAGCCCATTTCCTCCAGAGGAACACCTGACCCAGTCTTGATATTAGGATGAGGAAATCAGACTTGCTTGGAGTGGATGCTGAACTAAGCCACCTTGGGACCTTGGGACCTCCTGCCCTTGCTGGGGAGGAGATAAGGAGATGGGGAGAAGAGAGAGTGACTGAGAGGGGCGGGAGAGGGAAGGGAGTTTGAACAAGAGGGATACATGGATAAAAAAATGAGACTTTATTCAAAAATAAATAAAAAATAAAAACAAAAAAGAAAGGCAGAAGCTCAAGAGAACTGATAGTAAAGAATCCTGACAACAGTGAAGCTGTGTTTTAAGGGCCAGAGAGGCTCAGTGATTAAGGGCACTGACAGCTCTTAAGACAAAAGATGAGAGTTTGGTTTCCAGCAGCCCTATTGTGACTCACAACTGTTCTAGGGGAGACAATACCCTCTTCTGATTTCTGCAGTCAAGAATCACACATATATATGCATACATATGTGCAAGCAAAATATGCATACACATAAAATAAAATAAATAAAAAATGTTAAAGTGTTTTGGCGTAATTTCCCCAATGGTAACCGTCTGGGACCTGTTCCTGTGTGGTCTTCACTCTATGTTGCTGATGAGCCAGCATTTGCATCTCAAGAAAAATAGCCAACTGGAGGCTTGCTCAATTGCCATGCCTGTTAGGAATAACTATTCTTTGTGTAAGCTATCCTAATAGTCGTGGGCTAAAGAAAATACTGCCATGAGCAGGACACATGAGCTGAGCTGTGTGGAGATCTGGGAAGAAGCCAAGCTAAACTAAACTAAAAGAGATATGAACCAAATACAAAAAGCCTTCTAAAAATAGCGTGTTTTGTGCTAATCGTAATATACTTTCTTTGGTATTTAAAGCAATGTATGATTGCTAAAACCATACAGCTAATATATTGATAAATAGAATAAAATAATATATGTAAGTTTTAAATGAACCATCTGTGCATGTAAAAAGTGAATGTGTGTTTGATAGTTTATCTTCAGAATCATATTTTATTATTTTATTGTTGAAGCAGATCTCATGTAGTTCAGGTTGTCTTCAGGCTTGCTGTGTCACCAAAAAGAAATTTCTGGTTTTTCTGCCTTCACCTACATGTGAGATTAGAGGCATGTACCAATCACACCTTGATTTATGCAGTATAGGGGGATTTGTTCATACCTGGCCAGTCTTTTTCCAATTGAGATACATCTTTAGCCCTCACATTTTATTTTGATGTTTAAAATGGAGCTGAATTATAACAGTATTGTTTCTAGGGGTTTTATATAACTCATCTTTGAATGATTAACTAATGCAGACTGCACTATTTCTCTAACAATATAGCCCTGTGGTTTGGCAGTGCAGAAAATAAATACTGTAACATGGTCTTTATTATCCTCTAGACATCAGTGAAAGGGAATAAAGAAAGATGTGAGATCTACAGTTTACAATTTCACCTCTTTCTCTATGTGCAGAACTGTCTAGATTCAGTGAGAAAGTTTTTCTTAAGCAGTCTTGGAGTAAATGCAAAGAAAGTATGGAATTAAAGGGGAGGAAAAGGTGGATTTCGGTAGTTGGAGTGACAGTACGGAGTAGGGTGAAGCCTACTGTGTTCACAGGGAACTTTGGGGTCACTGACTTTGAGGGGCTTTGGTAGGTTCTTTGATAAGCAGAAGACAATGGCGTCAGTGTCTTTGTGGGCAGCAAAGCCGGTGCTGGCTCTGCCTGTCTGTGCATGCCTGGGCTCTTCTTCTCAGCTCAGGTATGCTTGTAATCGCTGGGGATTCTGGGATCCATTTCCTATGTTCTGCGTAGCCAAAAGGCCAGAGCATTCCAGTTTCATTCTCAGTTTAGCCTAAATGTCAGCTTTTGCCAGATACCCCTTACAGGGAGGGACCTAGCACCCTCCCTTACAAGGCTTTCTTATAAAGTGCTGTTTATGTGAACGTCCTGGGATTGGATAGCGTAACTTTATTGACTCAACTGGTGGTAATAACTAACAGGCAATAGACTTACCTGTAAGACACTGTTTGCATGACAGCTGCAGAATTAGAAGTGCATGTATTCTTAGCAATACAATGAGATTTCTGGGCAAAATCAGTTTTGCACAATATGCATCTCACAATGTCCCTTGACTTACAGACTGGAGGACTCCCATTGATATTTGTAATATGTTGTTACCTTTCTCTTCAATGACAAGGAAAGTAAATCCATGAAGGTGGAGGATGTAGGAGATGATTACAATTTTTTTTTTCCAAATTGGCAGTTATAAGGTGCCCATGGCCAGTGGGAACACACAGCTTGAGCGAGAGCTTTTTCAGTGGATGCTGAGAGGAAGGTCAGGTGAGCTACTATATGTGAAGACTGTGGGTTAATGAAGCCACATTAAATTTATAGGAAAGGGGAAGTCTTGTTATTTTGCTCATTTGTAGAACTAGTACCTTGCTTTTAAATAGTACCCCTTTCTCTGTTTCTTCTTTTTGTTTTATTGTTTGATTCTCCTCTTCCTTCTTTCCTTTCTTCCTGTCCTCCTTCTTTCCTTCCCTCCCCTCCCTCCCTCCCTCCCTCCCTCCCTCCTTCCCTCCCTCTCTTATCCTTTGAGACAAGGCCCCACTATGTAGCCTGGCTGTCACTGAATGCATCATGTGGACCTTGTTGGCATCAAACTCACAGGAATCTTCTTGCTTCTGCCTCTGGATTACTGGGATTAAAGGTGGGCACCACCACATTGCCTTGTTTTTAGACTGCTGAGATTTGGTGGCTTGAGAAATAGTAAAGCTAATGGTTACGATAACCCGGAAGTGTCGCTGTCGGTTGTAACTTTCCCTGTGTCCTTTTCTCAGACATTGACTCTATTGATAAACCGAAACGCTTATTTTAGGGTCCGTGGTGGTTTATTCTTCTGTTTGTTACCCTTCTTGGGTAATATCTGAAGTTTAAACATTTTTCTGCACCTCTGCTCCAAAAAGGTTCATGGTAACAGAGTCTGGATCCATTCTGGTCTATTCTGAATATTACACCTTGACCCAAATAGGAAAGATAGGTTAAAAGATACCCTTCAAGGTCTTAGAATGAACTCATTAAATACTTAATAAAAATCTGTATTATATTCTATGGATTGTCTTAGTTCTCAGTAGAGGCAATCAACCCATGGCCCTGGTAGTCCTGAGTCTCTAGTCCAGAGAGGGGAGCTGGCATCAGCTGAGGGTCTGAGGCAGGCATGTGAGAGGTGAGAGTGTGAGGTCTCAGGCCAACCACTCACTGTTTTCCATTGCATTCTCTACCTTTGTCTTCTCCCTACATTTTGAAGGCTTTATTCAGGGAACAAATCTTATCTCATATCTATTTTTTGGAATTTGAAGGCCTACAGTTCAAACCCTGGCTCCAAACTGCCTAGTGTCATCCTTGATACAGAGGTCAAAGCCATTGTAAGTACTACAGTGACTTTAACCTTTTCTAATAAAGCTTTAAGATGCTCTGTTAAGTGCAAAATGGTGTGTTCACTCGACACACTCTGGTTGAGCATTAACTATGAGAATCTAAGGTAAACGAGAGGAATAAGGAGAGATACAGCCAAAGAAAGCAATTACACTAAAGCTAGATGATGTTCTGATGTTCTGGAGACATTTGGAAGACAAATACAATATTTGCTGGTGGGTAGCATGTGGGGTTAGGGTAGTTCAGAATCTGAGAGTGAGATGGCCAGCACTTAACAGGTAGAAAGGAACGACTGGGCTGCACTATGGTGATAGATGGCCTACTAGTTTTATTCAGAATCTCGACTTATACTACTATTAATTGGGGTAGTTTCCTTACACTGTTTAACAGAGAAACTGTTAGTGTGCCTTGGTTTATACACATTGCACCTTCTGGGATGCTAATGCACTGGAGAAATGAAGATGAACCTCAAGGGGCTGATAGTAATGGTCCTTGTACTATATATTCATAATCTAGCAGCAGTGGTGAGAAGTCTATCCAGCAGGGGGTGATGGATGCCTGTCTAATGAAAAGGAAAGGCATAGGTTAAAAACCTGATTCCTAAATTAAAGGTAGTAATTTGGGAAACAAAACTAAGTTAAATTTAAAAATCCCATTAACATACAATCTTAAGAAATTATTAGCCACAATCACTAATTTAAGATGAATTTGATTGTATTATAACCTGATGTTCTGACCTACTTTAAAATCACAGCCAAAAAAGGCAGGGATCATTATCTCAATAACAAATGGCATTCTGATTATTAGACCCATCAGATACTAAAAAGATATATCTTCAAGTCAGTGAAATATACCAACCCCCCAAAATATACCAAGCCCTCTCAACAACAATGGAACTGAAACTGAATACAAATAACCATCATATTTTGGTGCTCTTTAGACTGACTCTTGTTGTAGAATGCATTTTTTTAAATTAAAAATAAAGTCATATTTTTTATCCATGTATTCCCTTGTTCAAAGTTCCTTCCCCCTCCCGCCCCTCCCAGTCACTCTCTCTTATCAATCATTGGTCAGAGTTCAGGTGGTTCCACTGCTGGGCCTCAGACTGGACAGCAAGGCAAAGAGCATGTGGCAAGGCAGGGCTGCTAACACCATGGTGGGGGACAGAGAAGGAAGAAGAGAGAGCAGTGGGGAGATGATAGATGATAGCAGACAGACAGATATAAATAGATGATCAATTGATCAATAAATGATTGATATATATACATAGACATATAGATAGATAATTGATTGATAGATGATCGATTGATAGATATATATGTATATATATATATAGGTTTATAGGAATCCCTGGAGTTGACATGTGATTCTAAAGAGCAGGTTGCCTGGCCTGGGTTTTTTTTTTTTTTATGTGGCAGCATATAGCTGATTCAGAGGACTTACTTGGGAAAGTTATGGTTATGACAGTTTAGGAAGGAGGCTTCACACCTTAGGTAATGACATATTTGCCCTGGGTGGATGATTATTGCATCACCAATAGATGTTTCCAGATAACAGTGCTTGATTCTACTGAATTCAAATACTTCTAGGCACTAAATCAGAGATTTAAGATTTGAATGTTTGTTTTTTTCTCTGAAATTACATAGCAGAATATAGCTTATATCTTAATTGTGAGACATGCCTATGTGGGCATATAATTACTGTCTAAAGGATTTCTAATCTCCTAGGTAGAACAATGTAGATTATTATGATGAGGCATAAGAGTAGAATGGGAAGTGAGTGGCTAGCCTCAGTGCAGAGTGACTTTGGAATTGGTTTGGTTCTTGTGTTATTTAGCTGTCTCGTCTCTTATGCAACATAATGTCTGGCACAAACCTCCCAAAATGAAGATATTTGGACTGCAAGAGGCTCAGCTAATAAGAAAACATGTCATCAAGTCTGAAGTTCAGAATTCAATCCCCAAGAGCCATGTAACAGAAGAGATTTGACATTTCCCAAATTGTCGTCTGACCTCCAGTCATGTGCTGTAGTATGTACATGTGTGTATGCACACACACACACACACACTCACAAATAAATAATAAATAAGAAACTTAAAGAAATAAAGAAAAGGAAGACATCCTAATTTAGCCCCCAGTTTCAAGATTTCAGTCCACTGTGGCAGGGAAGAGCAGTTTACATCATGACACCAGAGGTACAGCAGAACAGTAGGGAGGTGCATATACTCCGAGTGACCTACTTTCTCCAACTGGACCCCATCTTCTGTAGCTCTACCACCTCTCAATTCTGTATTGTAAGTTTGAATTCATCAGTGAACTACATCATTCGTTATGTTGGAGCCTTCATTATCCACTAATCATGAAGATTTGTTAATTTCCAAGGTTTATTAATTGAACCAAGATGGCAATCAAGATTGGCTATCACAGTTATCGCACTCATCCAGCCCATCTTATAGGGTTTCTCCATGTACAAATGCTGTACCTCTTATTGTTAGCGCAAGAATGTATCCCCAAGCGGCACCTAGTACCCAGGCAATTACTAGAGGTGGGACCGACAGGGCTGTCTTTGTGTGCTGCTCCTTTGCCCTCCAAGGATGCAAATATGCACAGTGATTCCACATGAACTTATTGTTAACACCAATGAATAGAAAGGTATAAAGACATGGAGAATATTGGAAAATGTGGTACAAGTGCATTTTCTAATTAATTAATTCTAGTTAATTATAATGCCCTGTTCCATGTCAAGGGAGTTACACTAATGTATTACTAAAGGAACCTCTGTAATCCTTTTTTCATAGCATAGCTAGAGGGAGGGATGTGACTTGGGTTTAAAGTATTTGAAAGAATAAGCTGTGCATGTTTGGGCATCCATCCTGTTTCTCCCTTAGAAAGCAGTCACTCCACTTTCTGGGCAGTCATTTTCTTCCTGGTTCTGTACACCATAAGCTGGGCAGTTCTCCAACAGGGGATGCCCTTTCTTGTCTAGGCCTGCATATGACTGGGTAAAAAGGTCTACCCAATTTGGGAATGTGGAGTTATGGACTTAGTAATTCATCAGCCACATTCTCCAACTTAATATTTTTTGGCCATAAAGGTGCTATTTTGATGTACATCAATCTTAGTCTTTTGCCTTATTTTTGAATTTTCTTGGAACAACTGCCAAGAGGCATCATTTATTGGAAATCCCCATATTCACCACTTCCTGTTATGTCCTTGATTTATTTGTTACTTTATGTTTCTCCTTAGCAGAACACAAGCTCCAGGGCAGAAATTAATTCTGTTCTCTGCTTTGTTCCCAGCACCTAGGACTAGTACAAGGAAGCCTCTTAATAAATACCTATTAAATGATGGCACTGGTTACCATGCCAGGGTGAGTGAGTGATGGTGAGGGCATCGTGGGTAAGTGAGGTCACTCTGCATCATCTCTGTGTGAGTTGTGGAGTGTTAGTTTCTTAGCTTCGTCTTTTTAAAATTTTTACTTACATACATGGATGTTTTGCTTTCATGTATTTATAAGTACTTTATTTGAGCCTGGTACCTATGGAGGCCAGATAAGGGTGTTAGATTCCTTGGAAGTGGAATTTCAGATGCATTTTTAGCTGCAATGTGGTTGCTTGAAATACATCTCTCAGACCCTTTGGAAGAGAAGCCCATAATTTTAGGCACTGAAGTCATCTCTCTAGCCCATGCTGCCCATTCTTAAGGGTATCAGAACAACATATACAGTTAGCTTGCTTTCACCATCTGATTTTCTAAGCTTCTGGGTCTTTAAAGCAAAATATGTTTATTCTGAATGAGCTTTGAAAAATCTTGTCTTAGTGATGTTGCCCCAGTAAGAAGGTAGATTGAGCTCTGGTGGAAATGAGTAAGGAAGCATTTGTTAGGTGTTTGCCCAGGGCTCTTGGGGGCTGAGGGCTTTGACATTACTTTCCTTCCTCTCTACCTTTATGCTCCTGTGACTTTGCTGAAAGACCAGTGTGAAGAAGTGAGATCATAACAAAGCTGAGGATGGCAGTAGGATCCATGTGATTCCAGCATGGCTTCGGGTAGAGCCAGAAAGCAGCTAGAGGGTCACATTTGCAACGTTACCTCCAGCTCTACTTTACATTCAGCCTTTTCTTTGCTTTCTTATTCTTTTTGATAAGGGTCTCATATGTCCTAGGTTGTCCCTGAACATGTAGTAGAGGGTGATCTTGAGCTTCTGATCCTCCTGTCTCTACCTCCCACATTCTGGGGTACAGGTATGAGCTACCATGCACTGTGAATGACCCAGGGTTCTAGATTGTGGATCAGGCTTTAAATTCAATTAAAAAAATTGTGTTTGAGACAATCATGCTACACAGCACATGTTGTCTTAAAGCCCAGGTTGGCCTCAAACTCACAACTCTTAGTTTTTAGGGAGCTGTGTCCTCATTGTGTGCCACTACCAGGCTCATATGCAATGTCTAGATGGCCAGGTGTCCCTTGCCTATCATTCTAGTGGATTCCCTTCCTCTTGGATACAGGCAGACCTAGTGACTTGCTTCTGAGTAAAATATGACTACAGTAACAGGAGCCATTTTTGAGATGAGGTGAGAGACTACTGTGAGTTTCCTTTGGCATGTTGTTGCTTACTTCATCTGAAAGAACCAGCACTGTTGGGAGCTACTTACAGGATCAGGTGCTGGACTAATAGTCAGTCTGACAGCCTGGGAGGAGCCAAATGCTACCAATAGGATTCCACCTGGGAATTTCATTCTGCCCTAGTTGAACCTTAGGCAACTGATACCCTTGAAGCTCGTGAGGTGCCATCAGCCAGAAAATCTAGTTAAATCAGATTTGGTTGCCAAAGAAACTGCAAGTTCATAAATGTTAACTTTTGAAGATTTTGTTTCTCAGCACTAGGTACTAATAGACACCAAAGTTTAACATGAAAAAAGTATTTCTTTTATTTTGAGATGGAGTCTCATGCATCTCTATCTGGCCTTCATCTTCCTGCCCTACCTGGGTGTTAGGATGACAGGCACGCCCACTACACCTACTTATGTAGTGCTAGGGACCAAACATGGGGCTTTCTGAATGCTAGGCAACTTCTCTACCAACTGAGCTGTAGCCCTAGCCTCTCCAAACAGATTTCAAATATCTTACATCTTATTTATAGTGTCATTCAACCTTATTTAAAAGCCAAGGACAGGAAATCACTTGATTTGCAAGGACCTGCTACCTAGTCATTAGAATCCATTATTTCCAGTTTTAGTAACTCAGACTGTGATGATTAATTTCCATTTTCAACTTTGCTGAATTTAAAATCAGTGTGGAAACATGCCTATCCAGTGTTTTATTAGGTGTTTACAGGCAAGTTGAACTGAGGAGAGAAGACCTAACCTTAATGGGTGTAGTAGCATCTTCATAGGTGCTAAAAGCCTCAGCATTCTCTCCTACCTAACTAAGATGCTATTTGACCCCGTACTTCAAGCTCCACCCACTTCTTCACCATGATGGACTGTACCCCTGAACCATATGCCAGAACAAACTCTTCCTGTCCTGAACTGCTGTTGTTAGGAATTCTGTTAGTCAATAAGAAAAATAACTTACAAGTACCAAAGTGGTTATCAAGAAAAAAGCAACAATGATTGGTAAAATGTGCTATATTTTAACTTAGAATCTCCTTATTTATTCAGTATAGTTAAAAAAAAGCAGAAAATAATAATTATTATGTACTATTACCAATATAGGATCTCTAAAAAAAACTATTTTTTGCATTATTTTACACATTTTTTTTTGAAAAACTTTGAAGTTGCACACTTAGTTCATCAATTTGTAGAACATATGTGCCAAAAACCTAATTTGCAAAGCCATTGTTATGTTCAAGTTAATTAAATTGAAATTACTCTTTGTCAGAAAAGGCCTGATTTAGAAAACTTAAATATATTAATATGTAGTTAAAGTATTGTATGAACCAGTGAAAAAGAAATTATGGTCCTTCCTGTGTTGTGTTGTATTATGTTCTGTCTGGCCTTTCTGGCTTATTCTCAAGGTTCAGACCCACAGTCCCACAGAGACACAAATGCTTATATTATTTTTATGCTGATTGATCTAGGGTCTAGGCATATTGCTAGCTGACTAACCCATGTTCAGCCATGCGGCTTGATACCTTTTCTCAGAGCACCATGTCGGTTTATTTCCTCTGCATCAGCTGCTGTCTCCTCCTCGTGCCTCTACCACATCTCTGCGGCATTTCTCTTTGGCAGCTCTCTGTCTGGCATCTGTGTATGGGGTCTGTGACTGCTCTGAGATGTTCCTGAATTTTCTTAGCCTGGTAGCCCCGCCTATACTTCCTGTTTGCCTTTGGCCAATCAGCTTTTTATTAAACCCATAGGCGGGACAAATATTTACATTACCAGCATAATTCCACTACAATTTCCCCTTTTCTCTTTTTAAAACAAGAAGAGCCCCAAATCTAATATCCCTTTTACCCCATTATCTATAACAAATTATACCCAGCATTGTAAACAAACACAAACATCCATAATCCGTTTTTTGGGAATGTGGACATAGTTCTCTAAGCTATTTCCTGCTGAATGGTGGCACTAGCAATCCCATGGGGATCCAAAGAAAAATTTTAGGATTATGGACAAGTCTTTAGTGGAGTAGTCTGTAAGGCTGAGTAATCTCAGCCAGTCTCCTTGAAGTAGTTTTAGACATAAAACTCAGAGGAAACTGCAGCAGAGGTGCTCTGAAATTCTGAATCATCTGGGACATCCATTTTCACTGGAGACTTTTCAGGGGGTCTTCCTTGATAAAACTTTATTTTCTTTAACATCCACAGCTTCTCATTTTCTGTAGAAATAAAAAGAAAACCTCTTCTCCAAAGTAGCATATCTTTGGATTTCAATTTTAATGTCAACTCATTTACAAAATATATAGATTGTATTAATGCAACAGCACTTGTATTCAAATGGTTTTTAGCAGCTTTTATTATTTCCTTTATAGTCAAAAAACTTAAAGACAAACAATAACACACAGTATCCAGACACTCTTTGTATTTTCCATTTTTATGTATCTTATTACCATTTCTTTTTACTCTATTTTTTTAAGGATTTTATCCTTTTTTCTTTTTAATTTCTCTCTCAAGTCTATGAATATTTTTAAAACATACCCTAAACCACTTACAGTTTTTTTTAAAATCTGTTTCTACTGTATATCTCTTATCTTTTCTGTTTTTGACTACCTTTAGCTTGGCTAGTGTGGCTGACTCACCCAGCTATTTCTGTTTTCTTTCTGTTTCTACACACCTTTAATCTGCAAGGTTTGTTTAAGGATTAAAGGCGTCACTAGAGTGGCTGCCTGGCTCTGCCCAGCTTCTAGTCTAGCTGAAGTTTAGCTTTTTAGCTAATTATCAGATACAATTACCACTCTGGAGAATTTTAGAGTTTGCATAATCATCAAGTAAAGCATTGCCATCTGCTGCTCATTAACTCCATTTAAGTATTTGGCAGAAAAGCCTCTTCTTAAAAGATTCCCAAGTGTTTTGCCTCTAAGGCTGAATCAGGGCAATCTCACTTTAAAAAGCCGAGCCTCTGCTTGCCTTCAGCAAACAGGACTGACCCAAGAAAATGCTGCAGCTACTAAGACTCAATCTTTGACTCTGCTCCCTTTTGCCTGTGAGAACAGAAACCTTAAATCCACCATAAGCAGCTTGTTTCTTACATTTGAGGCTCAGGAATCAGTCTTGTTGAAGCTTTTAAGCTGCACTCTAAAGCCTTCCATTTTTCATCCAAACGCAAGCCCACACACCTCACCAGCACGTTTCTGTACCATGGCTCTTGTGAGACACACAACTCAGAAACTATTTTTTGGCTCTGATTCTGTGATCTAGAACCCTTTTTAAATTTTTCTCAAGTTTATGTGGGTATATAACACCCACGTTCGGCAGCCACTTGTTGTATTGGAAAGTCCTGGCCAGAACCTTTTGCAATAGTGTTGAATCCTAGTGAAACTCCAAGTGAAGGGTGTAGGGTTTGTTTAGGCTTCCAACAGCACAGAGGTAGACTGGCCTCTGATGAGAAAGAAGAAAGGGCATTGGCTAGATCAATCAAGGAAAACAAGCCTAGGGAAGATTTCTCTAAATATCGTAATAAATAAGGCTCAGTGTTTTACCTTACCACCTGTGTTGCTGTTTAGGGCTTTCAAAGTGAATCTCAGCCAGACAGTGGTGACACACAATTTTAATCCCAGCACTCAGGAGGCCAAGACAGATGGTTCTCTGTGAGTTTGAAGCCAGCCTGGTCTACAAATCAAGTTCCAGGACATTCAGGACTACTACACAGAGAAACCCTGTCTTAGGAGGTGGGGAGAAAAGAAAGTGAACCTCACAACTCTTTGGCTTTTCTGTTTTAGGGGTAAAAACATTATGTAAAGACACGCTTTTAATTTTAATTCAGAAAAAGAAATGATGAATGCCGTTTTGTAGACAAAGATATAGAATAAGATATAGTCTTATTCTATATAACAATATACACATAAAAAACTGGCTCTCTTTCATGTAGTAGGTGTTAAGTAGGGTGCTTAATGTGTGCATGCTCTGTGCATTCCAATGTTGTAGGTTCCAGTTATTTGTTTTTTATGTTCATCAATGGAAGGGTTGTAGGCTGAGTCCTGCAGTTGACAGCCCTGGTGACAGGAACAAGGGAGGATGAAGTTTGTTGTTGTTGTTGTTGTTTTTAAACCTGTTGTTGGTTTTTATTACTCTTTGGCTCTTTGGGGGGCACCACCCAGGGATGAAGTAAAATGTTGTGGATGCTAGGGAAATTTTAACCTCCATAGTCTAAAATATTCAAAAAAATTCGTATATTCAAGCGCCTAGATTTTTTTTTCTCTAGAAAGAACAAAATATTGCCCCTCAAGATAACATGGAAGAGAAAACTGGCTGAGCTAGTGGGCTGTTGGAATGGGCTCCCAAGTAAAATTGTGAAATCCTGTCCTCTGGCTAACTAATCTGTCTGGTATTTTCGGACAGAGATGGGAGAGGGTACAGGAGAATGAAGATGACCTACCAAGCTCCATCCAGTCCTAAAATTCTCTCATTTTTGCAATGGAATGCTCACTGTTGGATAACAAAGAAACAAAACATTTCTTATCAAGGAGACATTTTACAAATAAGAATTGTAATTCTTGGAAATTTTTATTAGAATTGATGAATAATAAAAGATCGGTAATGCATTATTACCCTTAGTTGTAATCTTTATTGTAAAATGGTTGGTCTTTTTATGACTGACATACATTTGTTACTTGTACATGTCACATACACATAAACATACACATACATGTTATATACATAGCATAGTTTGTCAGTGTGAGAGTGTTTTACTGGTCTGTACATTCTTGATAGACAGGTACAGTCCTTTATCTTTGTATTCCTAAAAGCCAATGTAGTCTTTGAACAAAGTCTAGACTAACTCCTGGGATTAGTCCTTGAACTTCGAGTGAATCAGGCTGATTGAGAAGTGCTCATCCTGACTCTGCTTCTGTAATACTTTTTACTTGTCATAACAAAAAGTGCTTTATTCAGCTTTGGGTCATTGCCGTGACTATTTTCTTAACCTTCAATATTAGCTTTGTTCTTATGCTTGTGCATTATGGTCAAGTGTGAACTTTATCAGACGAAAATATGCTTACATAGTCTGTTAGCTGTGGGATCTTGGGTAGATTACGTAGGCTCTTTATGTTTCAATGTTTTTATTAACCTATCTCCCTTCATAGATTGTTGTTGAAGACAAAACACAATGCAATGGGGTTTCTTATGAGTTTAACACAGAAATAAGATGAGAACAATATCTAATGTTGACTTACCCTTGTGGGCTCATAGGCTTACGTGTGTGTTTTTAGTGAACAGGAGGCATACACTATAGGTTGGGTGGAAATGTTAGGATTTATGTAAGAAACAAGTATGGCCCTCATAGGTGACTTGTGTTAGAGGATTAGTTTTTGACTTATGTCTTAGTCACTGTTATACTTCTGTGAAGAAACACCATGACCAAGACCACCACCCTTATAAAGTTAAATCACTTAATTGGGGACTTGCCTCCAGTTTCAGAGTTTCATTATCATCATGGTGAGAGCATGGTGGCACCCATGGTTCTGGAGCAGTAGCTGATACATACTGATCCATAGGCCACAAGAGAGATTGGTCCTGGCATGGGCTTTTCAAACTTAAAAGTCCAATCCCAGTGACACACTTTCTCCAACAAGGCCACAGCTCCTAATCTTTCTCAAATCCCACCATTACCTGGTGACTAAGCATTTAAATGTATGAGCAAATGGAGGCCGTTCAAACCACAACTTAGAATTTAGATGCTTCAATTCAATATAGCTTTTTTATTCTGAGAACCCCATACATACAATGTGTTTTGATCAAGTCCATCCCCATCCCTTTCCTTCCTGTCACCCCCATTTCTACTACTGCTATTCTCTCCCAATTTCTCAGGCTCTCTATCTCCTTTAAACCCCCAGGGTCCAGATAATACTGACTGCATGTGTATGCATGCAGGGCCATTTGCTTGGAGCATGATTAACCCTTCCTGAGCTTCATCCCTGAAGAAAGCCCAAGTCTCCCTCTCTCAGCAGCCATCAATTGTCACTAGCTCCTCAGCTGTGAGGAGGACTTCCTGACAGCCTCTCTTTTCCATTTTAATCATAATTATTATAGCCATTATAATTTATTAAAATAATATATTATTATACATAGATTTTATGAATATATTATTAATTGTTATGTTTTATTGCTCCTACCTACACCAAATATTATCCACCTTCAGGAAGATATGCATAATCCCTTTAATGTCATCTGTTTCCATGTAAACTCTCTGAAGTTATTGTCTTATGTTTCTGTAGGGGATACATTCTTATGTACTGTCAGGTGACTCAGGTACCTCTTTGTAGAAAGACATGCTTACTATACCATGAACTGTACCTTTGTGAGGCCCAGCAAAAGCTGCTCCTGTGTGTTTTCCATGATGGCACTGTAAAAAGGCTTTAGAATGGTTTTTTAAGTTAGAGACAGTTTATTTGTAGAACCCATTATTACTCATTAAGGTTTGTAAGGGAAGCAATTACAGATCTACTGCATTTTAATGTCCTAAAGAACATTCCAAACAGATGTGACTTGGATCTATCTCCTGATTTGGCCTCCACTCATTTTGACTTTGGAGTTTACTAGGGAATGGGTTTGGTTAAGCTTGGAGCAGGTGTTTTGGGAGATGAAGAACAAAATCCTGGGTATAACCTTCTTGATGGCTTGAATTGGAGAGAGACTCCTGGCATTGGGCACTGCAGTTCTGCTTCATAAGGGCTATTTCTCTTTTCATAGCCACAGCTTTTTTTGGGTAGTAAGTCACGGAACCATCTCTTGCTACTCTACTACTTGGCTCTTTTGCTTGGCATCTCATGTTTTCTGTTTTCCTGACTTTACAGAAGCTGCAGCTAACGTCTGTTAGGAAGTTCTACAACTTTGGCTGTTTGGTTATAAATTATCTGTTAAGTATGTGAGGCTTTCTATTAGGTTACCTGCCATGGATACTGTTGTTCACATTAGGCTACTTACGAATTTAGGTAGGTAGGTGGAAACCTTTGCATTTTTATTTGTTTGTGGCAGGTACACAGTAGACAATGCAGAAACTTCTGGAGGTTTTCTCTGGATGCATTGACTGATGCTTTATTTCTTAGTCTTTTGACAAAATTTGTGAGGCTATGTCTCTTCCCTTTCCAAAACTCCTGTTCACTCTTTATGTTATGGAAAAATTGCATAACTATACTTTTTAGATGATAGTTAAAAAAGACAGAGGAAATATTATACAGAGACTCTGCATTACCCTCTTAGTTCAGATACTATATTGCAACTGCAGACACTTGGAGTTTCCTTTAATGGAAGAAGGGAGAGATCTTACCAAAAGGAGATGGGATTATAATAATTTTATAACTCATGACTACAAGGAGTCTTTCCAGATTTTCTCTTTTACAAAGAGACTTATTAAAGGTATTGATTTACACTATTAGAATGCTACCAAATAAGTAAAATTGTTCAGGATGCCCTCCTTCCCTCCCTTCCTCCCTCCCTCCTCCTCCCCTCCTCTTTCTCTCTCTCTGTCTCTGTCTCTTTCTCTCTCTCTGCCTCTGTCTCTCTCTGTGTGTCTCTCTCTCTCTGTAAATTGTAACTAAACAAAATTTCAGAAGCAATGGCCAAAGAACACCTGGTTCCTGTTTACTGTTCCTTGCTTTATGTAGTACCAGGGCTTGGATTGGATCATCTGCATTCCCTACTCCAGACAAAGCTTGGGTTGCTTCCAATTCTTTTAAGCTCCTTTGAGAAGCACAGTCAGATAACTTGGCAGTGGTGACTCAGTCTGAGGAGGATTACTTAATTCTCTTCATTTAATACTGCTATTTTTGATAGAAGTGATGCTGTTGGAAGATTAAAAAGTCAGAGGATCACAAGATATTTAAGGTCTATCTGTGGCAGAGGCACACACTTTCTGGTATTAAAGAAAAAGCCACAATTGCAACACTACTCTCCCAAGGCTCAGTGATGAATGTTTTCAGCCAGCGTCTTTGTGACCTTCACATAAATTTATGGCTTTGAGATGAACATTTTGAAAAGAAAACAAAGTTGTACTAACTCTGGCAGACCCCATGTTTCTTGGACATATTCTGTAAACATTCTTATGAAAATTAGTTTTTTAAAAATACATTTAAATTATCATTTGCATTGCAAAATAAAAAAGACTTGTGTTAATATCAACCTTTTAGTTTTGGTTAGTCTTTTTCTTTTGAGAAACTATAATGGTTTGAATGAGAAATGGTCCCTACAGGCATTGGAATGATTGGTCCCTAGGTGGTGGCGCTGTTTGGGGGCAGCTTAAACAATGTGACCTTGGTGGAGAAAGAGTGTATAGACTCACACTATTTTGAATTTATGCTCAACTTCCTTGTTACAGTTTAATATGTGAGTTCTCAGTCTGCTGCTCCAGCCGCCCCCTGCCTGCCTGCTGTCACACTCCTCCTTTGTGATGGTGAAGGACTCTTATCACTCTGAAACTGTAACCTGAAATAAACCCTTCCTTCTGTAAGTTGTCTTGGTCATGGTGTTTAGCACAGGAATAGAAAAGTTACTAAGACAGGAACTTATCTGGGGAAGCTATCCAAAGGGCCAATAGTGGTCTTATTGGATTAAAAGTGTAGAAGCTAAATTTACTTCAGGAAGCATTTTCTCATTATTTACTTGGTTCTAGGTATTTGAAATATAAGACCAACAAAGCAACTTCCTAAGACAGTGCTTCCTTGCATTTTAGCATTTATCATCTCAAGATGCCCTGATTTAGCAGGTCTGAGTTGCAGATCAAAAATATACTTATGTGAAGGCTTCCTACATAAGACTGAAGCAGGCTGGAGAGATGGCTCAGTGGTTAAGAGCACCGTCTGCTCTTCCAGAGGATCCGAGTTCGATTCCCAGCACCCACATGGCAGCTAACAACTGTCTGTAGTTCCAATTCCAGGCAAACACCAAGGCAAATAAGTAAATAAATAAATAAAGTTTTTTTTAAAAAAAGACTGAAGCAGCTGGGATGAGGCTATTAAACATACACTAAGACATCCCACTAAAATAGGACTTTTCTGATGAATAGTTCACAAAGCTACATAAGGAGTAGTGTTGGTGGGGATTAATGCATGTCTTGACGTCCATGGACAAAGGTGGCAATCAGGAGACACTTCTACCCAAGCAGCATTGGGAATATAGGAGTAGTAAAGGACAGAGTGGGGATTTGTCAATTACCATCCAGTTGTCTGTGCTCTTATTAGAACCCAGACAGGACAGTTTTTAAAGAGGACAAATTTATCTTCCCACAACTTTGGAGATAGGATTAAGATACTGACATCTGGACTCTTATGATTTCCTTTTCACAAAGACACCTTGAAGGTCCCTTCCTATGCAGGGGTGAGGCACCACTCCTCCCATGGCAGAAGAGGAAAGAAAAACACCAACACTCTGTATCACCACAATGATCCATTCATGAGGACAAAGTTCTGAATACGCAACACCTGAAGGGACAAGACATCCAGACTTTAGCCAATGCCAATGTCTAGAAGCAGAAGAGACATGTAAGAGCACAATTATCCAGGCACCCAACACACGTTAGCTAGATATCAGCGTCATTTTGAAAATAAGATGGGGAAAGTAAAAATTATATTCCTTCAAACATTGTCTAAATGACTTAGCTAGAGCATAGAGTGGAAAGTGAAGAAATGGGTATAGAAAATGGTCAAGAACCATTAATGATTCGTTAATGGGCAGAAGAAGACTGAGTAAGAATGCCAATAGAAAGGCTACTGCAGTGATCTGAGTAGCAGTTGTCAGTCATATGATATTCACACCTTGGCTTTAAATCTCTCACCTCTTCTTAAGCCCACTCACCATCTCCTTCTGTCACTAGAGGTGGTAGAGCTGATTAGTTTCAGGTCAAAGGTTATCTGGCTACATACAGGCTCTACCAGCATAAGGGAACTACTGTTCTTTTGTAACAACCTTAGCAAATTAACAGGAGGTAGTATATATATAGTCCATAGGGAAAATAATAATGACTGTAGTTTCTGAATGTCTTTGAAACTATTATTTAATTATTGTCCTAAAGGGTCAATATTAGCAACTATTTTTGTCCTCTAATTATTACCTTTAAAGATGAGCCATGAACATTGCAAAGCCTTGGAGACATTAAAAACAACTGATTGGTTTTTTGAATAGAAAACTCAAAGGATCTGAGTCACATTAAAGACAATGGGAGCCAGGGAGGGGGTTCAGGAGGCACAGACATCTGCTGCCAAGACCAGTGACTTGGGGTTGATATCCTCAGTCATTGGGTGGAGTGAACTGACTCATGTATGCTGTTCTCCGACTGCCATACGCATGCTGTTACACACACACACACACATCCACACACATCCACACACACACATCCACTCACTCACACATATAGTCATACAAATAGGTAAATAAGTAAATGTAACATAAAAATTAAAAACAAAGGCATGCAGTTAATGGTGCCTCACTTATGCTCACAGCTGTCTGAAATCTGAAGTCTTCCAGTCATAAAGACAGAATTGTCCCTTTCTTTGTCTCTGAACTATCTCATAAACATAAATTTGTCATTTTAGAAATAAAAACTAGTGACCAAGGAGCACTTTTGTTTGTGATATAAATTACTAGAGCAGAGGAGATACTGGGATCAGATGGAGGGTTTGTGGAACCATCGGGAAAATTTGAATTTTAGTCACAGCAATTTCCTGTGAATAATTTTGGCATCTGAGCAAACAAGTCATAAACATTTATCAAAGAAGCACATGTGTCGAGTTTTCCATAGAAAGTGACTTATTTTTGACTTATATCTGGAAGTAACTGCTTTTTCTGTTCCCTGTCCATTGTTCACTTCCTCATTAGCTTGATGCATTTTGCCCGACTATTCCTGTATGCTTTACCCTTGCCGTGAATTATCGCCTGTCACCACTCATTTTTCATGTTCTGCATTTTGAGTTCTTTTCCTGATCACAGATTCTTTTCACCATATTTTCAAGTAAGAGAAAAATTATCGAGAGGGGACGATATGACTGGCTACTGAGGGGACCAGTGGCAGTTATAGAACCCATCAGAGTCACCAGCTGACACTGATGTACATTATCTCCTGAGGTAGTATGTAATATTTGCCATACAAATGCATGAAAATTCTATGTAATATATGGATTCTTTTTTGTTGTTGAACTCACATGATTCCCTGGCTATATATTGAACCATAATTTCTATTTTTGGAATTTTCACCTCATATTTGTTTGCCATTTTATTAATTTGGTGTTATAAAATTTTAAGACATTTATGCTCATATACAAAACATGTTTAGATATACTTCAATAAATGTTAAAATATTTTAAAGCTTATGATTTACCATTATATTATTCAAGTTGCAGAACTAGCTTCATGTTAAAAACCTTTCAAGTTCAAATCTATGAAGACCCCCATTAGAGATTTAGAGAGCACTTGTATTTTCTTAATTTTAAAAAAAATACTATTTGAAGCAGTAAATTTAGTAATTCATTATTTTTTCCAGATAAATAGGCCAATATATTTATTTATGAGACACTTATTCTGGCTTTTTGATATGAAAAATAATTTATTAAATGGCTATTAGCAAAGCAACAGCATTGCCAATAGATTTGGAGAAGAGTGTGGGGTCTGGGCAAGAAGCACAGTCCACAGCTTTGCTGGGACCTCCTCCCTTTCCAGGGAGTTCCCTGGAGGGCTGAGCACATATTCGCACAGTTGCTAGGTCTGGTATAGACTGATAGCCTAGACATTTGGAGCTCAAGGCAATCATCTTGATGGAACTACAACTATGCCAGAGAGAATTTTACACATTTGTTTCTCCTTTATGTCTTGGCCTTTGATTCCAAAAAAATCAGGGTCAAGAATATCAGATACTAGTGTACAGGATAACTAAACAGAATTTGAGAAAAATAATTCCTGCATTACTAATCACAATAGTTGAAGGCAAGATTTCCCCTCCAAAATGAATAGTGAATTATTCAAACATGGGAATAAGATTTTAAGGTCAAACACATAATTTTCTTCCTTGAAATGATGGATTATCATAGAGCACTGTAACAACACATGCTACATCATATACCTTTAAAATATGATCTTTGCAGTATGAATGATGACTTGGAATTTATTTTGTGCCTTCTTTAAGCTCTGCGACCTTAAGCAAATTAATTAATATCTTTTCTAGTCAAAATGTACCTGTAAACTAGAAATATCAGCATCCATTTTGTTGCAATAATTACTATTGAGATGAGAGTGAAGTGTACAGTACAATTGCCCACAGGGTAAGTACTTGGTAACTGTTACCAGAACTGGTCACAGTTATAATAGGGTCCAGTTCATTTAGCTACGGTTGCTTCCTATCATCTATAATGGACTCTGGTAGATCAGTGAAAGATGCAGTTTATTATTATCAGAAACTGGAGCCACTTCCATTCCAGTTAATATTAGAATCAAAAGTCCATTTCTTTCACAGTAATTTAAGATCTGAGGGCTGGAGACGTGGCTCAGCAGTTATCAGCACTGGCTGTTCTTCCAGAGAATGTGGGTTCAATTCTCAGCACCCACATGACATCTCACTACTGTCTGTAACTCCAGCTCCAGAAGTTCTGACACCTTCACACAGATATGTATACAGGCAAAACACCAATGCACATAAAATAAAAACAAATAAAATAGTTTTTAAAAGATCTGTATAGCCTTATCATGATTAGGGAGATATTTTTAGTATACAGAAATATGAGGTACATATTTTTTAGTTAATCTTTTTGGGTACTGTGACCAATATCTGACAAAAAAGAGGTTTTCTTGGCTCAGAGTTTGAGGTTATGGTTCTTCCTCTTGGGGAAGACATGATATCAGGAGCCTGGGGTGGATGGTCACCATCAGATAGTGGAGAGCAAAGGATGATGCTTTATGTTTTTATTCTGCCTCAAACTTCAGCCAAAGGAGTAATTATGCACCCTGTTAGGACACAACCTTGGATTTCAATTATCTATACCCCCCTCACAGATATGCTCAGGTATCTGTTTCCATTCTCTAAAGCTGACAGTCAGTACTAACCATGAGGCATATCAATTCTGGGCATGGGCTATTCTTAATTATGCAATTTTGAAACATACAAAATTATAGCACAACATCTGGTGTCTCATTTTTATGTATTAAGATTGATTGGTGTGACAGATGGTGACACTCTAATGTCCCTGTTAAAAATTCCTTATGGTCACTTGCATCTAACGGTTGTATTTATTGGTGATCTTTTCTTTGCTAACATTACAAAATGATAATTTTTCTGAGGCTATTTATTTTTCAGTACATTTGTGGGTTGAAATTCTTTTCCTTTACAGTTATTTGTCCACTCTCAAATACAAGAAATCCAGAATAAAGATCAAATAAACATTCAGTATATAGGGCTTGTCAAAAGGAGTCACACATATTCAGAGGTATGTAGACATCACCAGGAGCCACATACAAGTAACTAGGGCCACACTATTTAGATCACAAATGCAATGGATTCAGGGTTCCCTAGAAAAGTGTTTACAAAGCTCTTTTCAAATCTCCAAAAATGACTTAAAAATATTAGTGCACAATGTAGGTTCTGATAAGACCTTAAATATTCTGATGCTCTGGTAAGGGCTTACCCATTTTGTTTCAAATTATTTGTATTACCTAAGAATACCAGCATAAATGTTTTCTTTATATGATACTGCTCATGTTGAGAGTGTCATAGAGATCACTAAACTTCAGGACAGCTGCTAATAAAGAGAGAAGATTCAGCATAAGTTAAGAGTTGGCATGACAGCTGGGTATGGGGGCACATATTTTTAGTCACAGCACTTGAGAGGCAGAGGCAGGAGGGTCTCTGAGTTTGAAGGAAGCCTTATCTATCTACAGAGTTCCAGCTCAGCCAGGGATACACAGAGAAATCCTGTCTCAGAAAATAAAGACAAAAACAGAAACTAAAATAAAAATCAAAACCAAAATGACCATTGCCACCACCACCAACAAAAAAAGAGTTGGAATGGCTCAGCAGTTGAGAGTACTGGCTACTCTTGCAGAAGACTGGGGCTTGATTCTCTGACATTGCACCCACATGGTGTCTCACAATTCTCACTAATCCAAGTTACATCCTCCTTGGCATCTGTGGACATCAAGCAAGCATGCACATATGTTCAGGCAAAACCTTCTACACAATGTCAAAAGAAGGAGAAGAAAAGTGGATGGCCCAACTAGTAGGGCACCTTACCAAGGCTGATGTCTGGAATATCAGGTATTTATCATTTTTGATGCTAGGTAAACATTCTAGATATAGAATCGAAGACGATGTAAGATTTTATAAAGATTATTTTAGTAGACCGTCAAGTTCCCCATCAATTCTATAGTTTTGTATAAGTTTATGTTGAAGTACATTTTTCTTGAGTCAGGAAGCAGCATGTAAACATTAGTAACTAGGTAAAATGATAGAGAGATAGTGCTAAATTATATAAATTAAGTGAAAATAAAAATATCTCTAGCATTATGCTTTTATTTCCTTTTTTAAACCTTTTTTGAGAGTCTTACTATATGTCTTTGGCTATTCTGAAGATCACTACACAGACCAGGCTGTCCTTGAACTCACAGAGATCTGCTTGACTCTGCCTCTGGAGTGCTGGGCTTAAAGGCCTGCATCACCATACCCAGCAGTATATTTTCAAAATAAGAGTGGTATTGTTTTGTTCAATGAACAGAACAAAGAACTTTAACTTGGAATATAAAAAACTTCTCCGACTTCAAATTGATTATGAATATTTGGTTTTGTTTGAAGGCAAGATTTTTGAATGGCTGGACTTATGCATATAAAAACAAACTACTAAGTGCTGCTTTCCCAGTTATGATATGCCAACATTGGCACATGAGGACTGAGTATGGCTTCTTATGGCTTATTCTGGATGGCTTCATTTCCTTCAAGGCAATGTGGACATCTTTGAGAATATCTGTGCCACTGATCACATTACAGCAGGGGGTGATTCAAGCACCCATTTCATTGTTCAGGTTTAAGAAGCTGAAGAGACTATGATCAGGAACAGTTTGACTTCTGACTCTTGTTAGGGATGCCTGCAGAACCATCAAGTATGATTTGTCAATCTTAGCAGCACCCCAGGAAAAACCTCCTTTGGCATGTTCGCCCAAAGCCACTCCTGATATTTCTGTAGCTGGGTTTGAATCAGATCTGCCTCTCATGTGCATGGCCAAACTCATTGGCCAACTAAGCCAGCAATAAATGAATATCACTCTTTCAAATTATTCTGAGTGAGCCTTTGTTTTCTCTTTCCTCTGGAGTTGAATCAAGTGCATTGACTTGCCTCCTGGAATGCTAGTGTGTGTCCATATACTAGAGAAAAAATATAAGCACTTTCTGTTTTCTTCATTTTTATTTTATAAATCTATCAAAAATGTGGAAATTCAAGTCTGTAGCTGAAATGAAGTTGAACAGTCACAGCATCAGAAAAGATTCTTTCTTGGTTGTTGGCCAAGTCTTTGATGCTAGCATAAGACGACCTGCATGGTAAAGCATTCCAGTGTCTCTGATATGTCTCTCTTCACCAAGGCTACATAGCTCGGATTGCCAAGCATCACAGGTGCTCCATCTTTCTAGAGAATTACCAGAGTTTTCTTTCAGCTGAAATTTTTCTTGGCAAGAAAATCATATTGACAGCCCTTGGAGTTTCTAAAAGAGGCTCACAGAATAAGAATTCGTATAAGAGTCACTTGGTTCTAGTGCTGTAAGTTGCTTTATTTGTTTGAATGTTAAAGCGAAATGATTTTAATACCATGATTCCATTCAAGACAGAAGAAATGGAATCAAGAACAGAGTGGATAGTTATTGATAATTTATTGATTGATTTTTGTACTAGGTAGTAAGTTCTTATAGTGACACATATTTGATTTCAGTTCTTTGGTTCACAGGCTAAATGTCAACCATCTCTAATGCTCTGGTGTGACTGGGGACCTACTAAGTTTGCTTTAAGATGAATGTTGGCAACTGGGACAAAGTGATGTTGAAGGGAACTCGTAGCCTTTCCAAATTAATTCTCTTCTCAATAGTAGTAAAATCCACTCTGTTCTTACTGCTTTAAGAAGGAGGTCATAGAGAATTGTTAGGCTCTCTGGACAGGTGCCACCACTTACTCACTGATGACAGGTTTCAAGTTAGGTGCTGAAAATGAACTGATGAGTGGATTTACCTCACACCCCTTCATTTCTCCTTGCATACCTCTCTCCCTCACTCCATGTCTGCCATCCTTCCTGGATTTTGTTTGTTTGATTTTAATTTTATGTGTGGGAGTGTTTTGCCTACATGTATGTCTATGCACAACATGAATGCTTGGTGCCTGTGGATGCCAGAAGAGAGTGTCAGATCCCCTAAAACCAGGCCATCTGTGAGCCTCCATGTGGGTGCTTGGAATTGAACCTGGAGGAGCAGTAGCTGTTCTTTACTACTGGTTCATCTATCTACTCCTTCCTTTCTACTTTAGTCCTGTGTCATCATTACCATCATCACCATCGTCACATCATTATTCGATCACACTAGTGGTTAACATTTTGTCAGTTCTTTGTTAACCCTTTGTGTTAGATACTATTATTAACAACACACTATGATTCAATAACTTGTCAAAGTCATTCTAGACGTGGGCAGTGAGGCCATATTCCAATCCAAATTTACTCAGGGCTACTAATTGCTCTAAAAATAGCTTGCCGTTCTATCATTCATTATGTAAGTAGTACAGTCTTGATGTGTTTTTATATTAAAGTCTTTTTCCTCAAAACAGTTTTAAATAACAGCAAGAGAATTTTTTTTTTCATTTTTGTAAGAATCTCCCAGGGACCACTGATTAAAATTTTGTGCTGTAGTATTTTTCTGCCTCCAGAATGGTGTTTCTTGTTTATTGGTAGCTGGGGAGGCACTGGAAACAGACAATGGGAGCAACAGGTTTTGACTTCCAAAAACCATGATTGATTACAAATACATTCCCACAGTTTGCCACGAGTATTTTTATACTATTGTATGTCTGGCATTCTAGATTCCTTTGCAAATACTTCACTTAAAGAAAGGCAGCTGCAGAATTTCTAGAGAGAACTCAGAGGTGTCTGTCTCTAGAGGGAGGTACTAGGAGACCTGTTTAATAAGCACAGATGTCTGCAACTGTCTAGGAGGAAACCCAAATATATCTTCACAACTCTTGAATTTTTATCATACTTTCCACAGCTAAGCCGACACAGTCTGGAATAGAAGCCTGTAAACAAGCAACATTCTCTGGAACCCATCTGTCTAATTGTGGCAATGACAATGTGCTTCAGTTTAGGGTCACTTTATTAAATTGAGTTGGCGCCCATAAATAAATGACTTTTTTAGGGAGACACAAACACTTCCTGTCTCTTGAACTTTGAAAATGAGCAAATGCCAGAGTTGACAATGATTTCCCATGAGTTTCAGTGTGTCAGGACTCTTCTTTTGAAGATAGTGTCTGTCATGCCTTGTATTGAAGCCGGAAGGACACTAGTTTTGAAAGTGAGTTTTTATAGTTGGGGCCTTTAAGCCAAAGTAAGTAATAATTCCAAAGCTAAAGTGTTCATTTTTTCACATTTCTGCTTTAGCTGGACCTTTCCACAAAGGCTGCATCCCCTCTTCCAGCACTCTCTCTACCTGGAGTCCCACAATTTCTGAGTTTCTTTCCAACACTAAGTCCAACCCTTGGACTAAGTCACCTTATAACTTTTCCAGTTCAAATGAACAGAGAGGTTCTTTGAGATGATATTCTTCCAGGAAGTCTCATGCTGCCAAGTTGTACTGTTATAAAAATGTAAGTTGTTTTGTCTTTTTGGTTTGAAATTCTCCAGAATCTTCAGATCTAATTCAAAATAGAATACAATAGTCTTGGCCATATATGTATTACTTCTGCCCCAGATCCTCTCTAGGTTAGTCTCCCTAACACTGGACCATTGAGGCATAAAACACCCCTAACTCATTCCCCAATTTTCTGCCTTAGCAACTTTCATGTATTCTCTCTATTCACAAGTGTGGAGGTGTGTGGGGGTGTGTGGAGGTGTGTGGAGGTGTTTAAGTATTGTGTGAGCAGATGTGTGAAGGTGTGTAGGGCTGTATAGAAGGGGTGGAGATATTGGAGGTTTGTGGCAATTTTAGAGGGTTGGAGATATGTGGAGGTGTTGGAGGTATGTGGAAGTGTTTTGTAGGTGTGAGTAGGTATGTGGAGGTATTGAATGTGCTTGAGGTTTGTGGAGGTGTTAGGGGTATTGGAGGTGTGTGAAGGTGTGTAGGTCTGTATAGAAGGGGTGGATATAATGGAGGTTTGTGGCAATGCTAGGGGGTTGGAGCTATGTGGAGGTGTTGAAGGTGTGCAGAACTGCTTTGTAGGTGTGAGCAAGTATGTGGAGGTATTAAAGGTGTGTGAGGTATGTTGAGATACGTAGAGGTGTTTATGAGTTGTAGGTGTGAGCAGATGTGTGGAGGTGTGTAGAGGTGTATGGAGGTGGTGGAAATGGTGGTATGTGGAGGTGGTGGAGGTGTGTGGTTTGTGGGGTGTTTAAGAGTTGTAGATGTGTGGAGGCTCACAGAGGTGGATGGAGTGGTGATGTGTGGAGGTATTGTAGGTGTTTGGAGGTCTACAGAGGTGTGTGCAGGTGCTTGAGGTTTATGGAGGGTGTTGAAGATGTTAGAAATGTGTAGATTTGTTGGAGGTATGTGGAGGTTTGTGGAGGTATTAGGGGTGTGTGGAAGTGTGTGTCAGTATGTGAAAGTGTGTAGAGATGTGTGGAGCCCATTACAGCCTCTGCTTGGCTTATGCTGACTAACATTTCACCTCATCACAGGTCCTTCTCTTGGTTTAGCTAGTTACTGTAATTCATATAGACATAAGAAGTCTTAACATCAGATAATGTGATTCCTCAGATTTAACTCTTTAGTTTCCAAATGCTTGGATTTTGTTGTAGATTAATATAATAGAAAAGTGATGGATATGGAGGGAATAAGCCTCCTTGTGGGGAGACTTTGAAGGTTGTATCTTTTAGATAGAGTTTTCTTTGGGCTGCCAGATTCCAGATAATGACACGGGGACTTATTATTAATTATTAACTTCAGCCTTAACTTAGGTTTGCCCCACTAGGCCTTATAACTTAAACTGACCCATTTATTTTAGTCTGTGTTCTGTCTCATAGCTTGTTATCTCATGCCTCCATACTGCCCAGGCTGCTTTCTCTTTGCCTCCTCCTGTCTCTTTTGTGCATTGGTTAGCTCTTCCTGCTTCCTCTCTCTTCCGTGAGGCATATACCTATACCTGCCTAGTCATTGGTCAGTCAGCTCTTTATTAAAATCATCACAACAATCTATCTTCATACAGTGTAGAAATATCTCATAGTATTTCTCCTTTTTGTCTAAATAAAGAGGAAAGATTTTAACTTTATCAAAATAAAACTATATAAAATAAGAACAATTATCAGGTAAGAATTACATTCATAATGTGCAGCTTATTTGTATTTGTTATATTTGGAGAAAAATAACTCTATTATCTTTCTTGTCTTGATGAATTTAAAGTTTTATACTGAAACCATTTTTATCATAACTTGAATTACTATCCTAAAACATCTGGACTTTAAAACATCTTCTTAGATAAACAACTTAAGCTTTTATGTTTTTTTTTTAACCTTAAAAACTTTATATATCTTATATAGGTTTCTTTTCTGAATCTTGAAGCAAGGGAAATTGTGAACTTATGAGTGTTCATAAAATGATTTCCTAAATTGTTCCAATAAAAACTCAGGAGTCAGAAATTGGGATAAAGATCTGATAAATCCATCGAATAGCAGAGAATTGATTGGCTGACCCTCTCTCTACATTTTTTTCCCAAGCCACTATCATTGAAAATCCTCTTGAAAATTCTTTTCTCTCTTCCTGTCCCTGTCTAGCAGACCTTTTCAGTTCTCTAGCAACACTATGGCCGATTCTGGTCAACTAATTGCTGATTCTCTCCTTTGATCCAAGCTGGCCTTATTGGCACAGTGAAATGGCTGTACAAACAATTCTCCCACAACATTTTCCCTGTGTTGTCTAATAAAAAAAGAAATATTTCAGTTCTAACATATAAAACTTTATACAATAATAACAACTATTGAGTAAGAGATACAATCACAATGTTCAGTTCCTTAGTATCTAAAATTCAGAGAAAATACTCTATTATCTATCATATTGTTGAGTCCCAAGTTTTGCACATGATTTACTTCCTATCATAACTAAGAAAAGCAGTAACTATGACTACTAATGTTCAACCCCATCAGAGACCAGAGAAGGATGTATTACCTGAGTGAACAAGAAGTGCAGAGCAAGACACTTTCAAAACTAAGAAATGACACTGACATCTAGCTGCTCAGACAGTCACCCAAGGTTCTGCTGTGATGTTATGGCATCCATCTTCCGTTAGTATTTCACACATGAAAGAACTCGCTAGCACACTGCCAAGGGAGCCATGTTAGTTTTATTAAGGAGGGGGATGAGGGGAAGAGAGAAGAGACAGAATGAGAGTAAGGGGCAGAGAGAAAGAGAAAAATCTCCCATGTGGTTGGAGATTTTTAAGGGTAGGCACGCCTATGTCAGAGGCTTTGGAGTGAGCCCCTGCGGGTGGGCGCATGATCACAACAACATAACAACCTAACATCTTCAGCCTATAGGTCTAAAATATCTGATAGACTTTTCTGTGAAGCAGAAATCTTGAGGAACTGTTTTACCTTGTTTTGGCAAAGTTCAACATTTGCCTTCTTTTGTGTCCTGTTTGTCCAGTTAAGACAGCATACAATCAGCAGTCAAAACAAGGGCAGTTTCTCTGCCTGGTGGCTAAATTTGCCACAAATGAAAGCAAACTCCATATGGAGATTTGATGCCCATTATCCACTTTGAAGTAAATTAGTGCTGCCAGAAGCAAATGTGTCTCATTATCATGAAAAACCTTATTTTATTAAAACATTAAAATTGTCATAGTCTGTAGATCTCTGAAGTGTTTAAAGACATCTATATATTTAAAATACATCTGTTTGATCTTAAAAACATACCTAATGTGACTATAAGTTTGGTTGTTATAGATGACAAACTACTAAACTGTATTTCTTTTATTATTCTAAATAGCTTTCAAGGACTAGAACTTAAGGTAAGAATTCATTTTTAAATGAGATGCATAGGTATAACACCTTTAACAAGAGTAGCGAAATATATAATAACAAAAATAACCTTAAATTTGTATCAATATACAAAAATCCATATCAATGTAAAGTATTTGAGACTAGTGGCTGTTTAAAAATAGACTGAACAATCCCTCTTTTAATTCCATCATTTCTTTGCTACACTCCCTTTTCCCTTCAGAAAGAGCCTATTGTCTGGGGTTGATGGCATCTCTAGGGGACCCTGAGAAAAATGAGACAATGGTCAAGTCCTGGGAGAGCTGGCTGTATCATTTGTTGTCTAGTCTCCGTGTAATGAGAAAGTGTAGGGCTTATCTGAAGTCTTGATTGGAGCAGATTGTGAGGCTGGATCATCTCAGGTAACAGCTTTAAAGTTGTTCTTAAGGTAGAATTTGAAGAAAGTCCAACAGAGGCATTCTGAGGCTGGATCTCCTGGGCTACTTGTCTCTATTGTTTTTTGGTCCTTAAACACAAACGTTTAAAGGTAAGATATATATCTGCATTTACATAAGTATGGAATGTGTGGTGTGTACAAGTCAGCTAAAGATGATGTTTTTGTTCTCTCTTTGAGCAGGTGAAATGCATCTGTCAACTTTTTAAGTCCATTTGGACTTCATAACCAAACTGTAATATGATTCTCTATCAATCTATAGGATAAGTCATGAGAACTCTGTGCCAACAAGATTTATCACATCTTATCCAGTCTCAGAGGTGTTCTCATGTAGAGGGGTCAGCATATACATCACCTGTCCTCTAGTCTTTTTTTCTTTTCCCCTCATGTCTGTAGCCAAGATCCTCTGGATGTTTCCCTTGATCAAATCTTGCCTCTATTAACTTTGAAGGAATCCATAGCTTTTTTGTCTCCCATGGAAACAAAAGCCTAACCTCTCCTCCAAAATAATTTATTTTCTGACTTCCATTTTAAAGCCAAGATATTTCTAAAGTAGACAGGCTGGTTTAATTCAGCAGTCTTTTTCATAACCCATTGTCTCTCAGCAACTACTTTTTTTAAAATACGTTTAGCACTTAGAAATTATAAATCAGCAAAGTATCACACAGGATCCAGACACCTTTCCCATCTTTATGTGGCTTATTTTTGCTTTTATATTACTTTACTCTCTCTTTAGAGACTTTATTATTTCAAAACTATTTTGTTCTATGACTGTCTTATACCCATTTTCTTTTCTTTCTTCAGCATCTGAGCATATTTTTAAGCATACCATACCTTTTTAGAGGTTTTCTGTGTCTGTACCTAGCTTTACTAAGTTCCCAAAAGTACTCTCTGACTACCTGAGAAACTGCCATGTCAGCCTCCCCTTGCATATCAGCTTAGGGCATGGTGCTGGATGCTGGCTCCAGCTCACAAGTAGTGCCTGAGAGACATTTCTCTGTATATCTCAGCCTACCTGAGAGATTGTGGGACTAGGAAGCCATGTCTGGCTTCATGTTTATGTTTTTGAAACAAAACAAAACAAAACTTTCTCAGGTCCTATGTGGAAATAGTGCCCCCACATGTAGCTAGTCTTTCTCAGTCACACTAACCAGCTATCAATAAGGACATAGAGACTTATTATTAATTATGAAAGTTTGACCTTAGCTTATGTTTGTCCCACTAGCTCTTAAAACTTAAATTAACCCATTTATTTTAATCCACATTCTGTTGCATGGCTCTTTAGCTCATCTTTTTGTACTACTCATGCTGTTCTATCTTTACCTGCTCATGTGTCTCCTGTGCCTTAGATATCTGCTCCTACTTCCTCTCTCTGCCTTGAAGTCCTGCCTATACCTCCTGTCTAGCTATTGGTCATTCAGCTTTTTATTAAACTAATCACTGCCATATATCATTACACAGTGTGCAGCTATACCACAGCAGTGTCTGTCCCTGGCTCTTCTTCCTATCTTCATTTTCTGCTTCCTGGCTGTTAAGGAGTGAACAACTTTGCTCCTCCCACCCCTTTTGCCATGAATTACAAACAATGGAGAAAGTATGCATGGGCTGAAAACTGAAACTAGGGTCAAAATCAGTTCTTCCTCCTGAGTTGCTTTTAAAAGGCATTTTGTCACAGTGATAAGGCCCTTGACTAGTACAGAGCTGTGCTATTTTTTATTTTCATATAAATATCGAGACACTGGTTTTAGCTAGCAATTGTGCTCAATCTCTTGGAAGGTTTTGCTGACTGGTAGAGGTTGCAACCTCCCATAATCTGGCAGTTTATCTTAGTAGCTCAGCAACACCAGATTCCCCCGCTCCCAGTAGAACTTCCTGCCTCTACTGGTCCTTATGTGGAGGTTGTTCCTAGGCCTAGAGGACTGACCTTATCTGAAAGCTGTTTCTAAAGCAGATACCTGACTTATCTTTAACTTGAACCCTGGCCCAGATTTCTGCTAGAAGCCTTTTTATTGCTGTACATACTAGGAGCCTTATAATAGGACCAAGCCTCTTAATGCAAATTAGGTGATATTCCAGCCACTGTTCCCAGCCTTTATATTCCCTTTTCTTCCTGGAATAATGTAGAGTTTTAACACTTAAATGACTCTTGGGAAAGCTGTTTCTACAGACTCACTAACTCCTGGACCCTGCTCACTTGTTTTGGCTCCTTTCTGACCTTGGTGATGGTGGCCAATGGATCCCTATGAAAAAGTGCAGAGACCATGGGTTGAGCGGGAAGAAATTAGCATTGTTATTATACACTAGTGTGTTTTGGAGTCAGACTTCTATCCATGGCCCAAATCTCCTTTTCCTTAGTAATGTATGGTTTTCAGCACACAGATTGTTTCTGTTTTCTTGGATTAATATTTAAGTATTTGGTTTTCCTTAGAGTCATTAAAAAGGATATTATTTCTATTTCTACTTCAAGGGTACTGTGTGGTGTTTAAAATATCTTCTATTCATATCTATTAGTTATACAAGGTAATAGGTTTCACTGTGGTGTTTCTATACATGTACACAGTGTGTTTCAATCATATTCACACATATTCCTTACTCTCTATCTTGTTCTCCACTCATCCTGGATGATCCTCTCAGGAGCTATGATAAACTTTTTGTTTTATATTTAAGGATTTATTTACTTATTTTTTATTTTGTTACTTTTAAATAATATAGTTGTATAATAAGAATTATGTAGTTTTACCTTTTAAGTCAGATAAGTTTTCTGGCAAGTAGTTAATATTTATAAATATTCTATATCCATTTGCAAAGAAGGGATTATGGTCATAAATTATAAATATTTTTAACTTAAAATTACCATTTATATTATATTAGTTGAATTCATTACCTAGCAATAGCCTTTAGATCTAGTGCTTTTGTTATTTCCAACTTAAAAAATGAACAGTAGATTTATGAAATATTAGTTTTGTTTAATCTATTTTGTAAATCTATGGTTTTGGTTTACTTTACTTATTTTTTAAAAGATGCATTTTAATTTTATGCAATGAGTAATTTTGTCAGCATGTATGCATGGACACCATTTATGTGCCTGCTACCACAGAGGTCAGAACAGAGCATGGAACTAGAATTACAGATAGTTGTGAGTGATCATGTGGGTGCTGGGAATCCAACCTGGGTCATTTGGAAGAACAGCCAGTGCTCTTAACAACTGAGTCATCACTTTAGCCACTAAATTTACTTATTTTTGTTGCAGCTGCATTGTAACCTATAGCAGACAAATATGCTAATATTCTCAAATACTTAGATTTAAAAATAGCAATTGTTTTTCTCTAAAATATTTTAGATTTTAATAGGCAAAAATTTTAAGTAAAACTTTTTTTTCTCTCTATAGTTATTCGTTAGACAGAACTTGATTACCATCTATCCATGTCTGACTTCTGTTTTTTCCATGACAATCATCCGACTGTTTCAACCCATGGGTTTGTTTTGTTTCTTGTAACTATTTCCTTGTTTTGTTTTATGTTTCTGAAATTGTGTTTCTCTATGTAACATCTCTGGCCATTGTGGATCTCACTCTATAGGCCAGGCTGGCCTTAAACTCAGAGAGATCTGCCTGCCTCTGCCTCCTGAGTGCTGAGATTAAAGACATGCTCCACCATTGCCTGCTATTTCTTGTCTGTTTATGTAGAAATAATAGTTGGGTTGTTTATTTTCTGTAATGACTAAAAAAGATGAGTACTTATACTTATTTTCACCATCACTGTTACACTTTCTAAAATCATAATTAAATTTTATATTTTCTCTAACTATAAAGACAATCTTGTAAGATAATGTGATCTTTTATTAATCTTTCAATTTCCCCCCTCATTATGTAACCTGTATTGTTCACAAACTGATGTCAGTTTTCTTGCTTTAGCCCCTCAGTTGCTGAGATTTTAGGCAAGTACATCATACTTATTGTAGAGGTATATGTTTAAATGCTTTATTGAACAAAGAAATGTGCAGTGAAGGTAAACATGTTTTCTCCACTGGATTGATTTTTTTTTAATGCTCTATTCCTATAGCTTTCTTGACTTCTGAAATGTTATCAAGGGGAAATAGTGTTAAACAGTTTGCAGAGAGGTTATCTTTGTTGTCTTTTAAATTGCTCTTTGTATACATTTGTGTAATTAAGGAAATATAAATTAAATCAAAGCCACAGCATGATATCATCCCATGCTATATAGATTGTTATGATGGTTTGAAAGAAAATAGCCCCCAGAGGGAGTGGTACTATTAAGAAGTGTGGCTTTGTTGGACTAGATGAGGCCTTGTTGGAAGCCCACTATGGGGTGGGATTTAAGGTCCCATATATGCTGAAGCCACACCCAGTGTCTCAGACCACTTCCTGTTTCCTGTCTATCAAGATGTAGAACTCTCACCTCCAGCACCATGTCTGCTTGCATACCACTATATCACATCATGATGATAATGGACTAAATTTCTAAAAATGTAAGTCACCCAATTAAATGTTATTTTTTAAATAAGAGTTGAAGTGGTCATAATGTCTCTTCACAGCAATAGAAGCATTAAATAAGACAATTGCTATTACGAAAAAGAAAAGAACATACAAACTGACATGATGTGGAGATATTAGAATCTGTACATCGATACTATTGGCAGAGAAGTAAATGTCATAACAAGTATAGGAAAAACTATGGGCTATCATCAAAATTAGATTTTTCAGAAAACTCAGCAATCCTTTTCTGCATCTATCTCTGAAAATTGAAATTAGAGGCTAGAGAGATGGCTCAGTGGGTAAAGGCACATTCTGTCACACCTGGATATCTGTATTTGATTCTCAAGAATGCATGTGTGTAGACATGTATGTGTAACACACACACACACACACACACACACACAGAGTGACATCTAAGAATCAAATGAGATTAGTACCTGGAGGAGATACTGCATTTCATGTTCTTTCTGGCATTATTTTTTATAACCAAGATATGAAACTACCCCAATGCTGATTGGAACATAAATGGATAAGGAACCTGAGATGGGTACTTACAATCAAATATTATTCAGCCTTAGCATCTTTACTTTTTTTAGAAATCCACAGCAAATCATTTTTAAATATTCACTTTTGATGTCCAGTGTGAACACGGATTTACTCAAACTTGTGAAAACATAGATATAATGCTGTTTCAAGAGTTGAGCTGCAGAGCTTCTGCGAGGGTTGGGAGGGAGGGAGGGGTAGACTGACTCCATCATCTCATGTCACCCAGGCTTCTCTCCAACTCACTGTAAAGCTGGAAAAACTTTTTCCTCTTGCCACTACCACCCACATTCTGAGATGACAGGCACCAGCTAGAGATGGATTCTCAGCCTACAACTTAGCAACTTTCCTTATATTTCTCTGGTGTAATATGTTCTTCTATAGTTTTGCAGATATTTTGCTGGGAATTTGGTGTAAGAATTGTTAAGGAAATGTCTTTGCTAAATGCTCCACCCCTGCTCCTGTCAGCTCTCCCATGAGGTGTGTTGTTTTTCAGATTGCATCCTACTTCTTCACATGCTACTGCTTTTCTAATTGTCACAAGCGTTAACTTCCTGTTCATTCTCATCCCCAAGTTCTTGAAAAAGGAAAGAATTATTTTGTTGCTTCATTTTTTAAAAAGTAATGAACAATACTATTCCAAATGTATCCCATCTGACTTCAGCACATACCCTAAAGCTTTATGCTGGCCACAACCACCAGGAAGGTCCACCCTATACCCATATTGTTTCTGTGATACAGGATGAGTGCTTAAAGAAAGTAAACACAGTTGTTTAGAGCACTGCAGAGGGAGTGTCAGGCATGGCAGTAGCAGGAGAAATACCTGTCAAGGGTGAGGTTTTATAATCTGAAGAAGAGTCCTGGTTTTCAGTATGGAAATACTAAAGGAATAGTCAGCAGAGGTCAAGCAAGGCCATATGATTCTTCTATATACTTCTGATTTATGCTCCATTTTTACCTGATTCTGTCTTGACTTTGACACAAGTCAGTGTGCAATTGTAGTTAGCACTGGCCCCTGTTCTGCTGTGGTAAGGACAATTAAAGGCCTGACTCTCTCCCGCTATATGTCTCAGTGTCAATTACAAGGCCATTTCCTTGGGGCTGAATAACTAAAAAGTGTTAGATGAATCCTATTAACTAACCATCTTCACCAACAGGATTATAGTTGGACCAGTCTTGATTCCTTTATGCCAACTGCTTCAGAGCACCTGTTTGTACTTGTCTTTCTTGGTTGGGATAGAGTAGATTTCATGCTTCTGGCTGACCTAAAATTTAATAGAGATGAATTTTAGGTTGACTTCCTACATATCCACCCTCACAGAACTGGGCATTTGTCATTCTCATGAAATAAAAATCCCCTGACACTTGATGTTTGCTCAGAAACTCCTTGAAATTTCATTCGCTAGGTTTCCATGATACTGTTTATACATTGTTCAGTAGAGGGATCATCTTTTCCATGTCTCGTTTCTTAAACACTTGTGGTTTCTGGGGTTCAGGAGTGATAATCACATCCTTTCCCAATGTGTGTTCTAAATAGTAGAGAAATAGACAAAGGCAGCAGTTGGAGATCAACGTGCCAGTTCTATTATGATGGGGTTCCACCAGAGACCATAGCTTGAGAAGTCACTGCTTTCTGCTGGGACTGTGTGGGCTGTTCTACCCACTCATATCTAGTAAAGCAGGACACCCTCAGCCTTTTCTCGCAGTTCCTACCTCGCCTCTGTAGGGTTGGGATTTTGTTTTCTCTTGTTTTATAGATATAAGAATATGTATCTATGCTATACTATAAGATGAGTCTGAAGATGAACAGTGTTGAAACCTGAGACATGTTTGTGAAAACTTATTTCTCTATTTTGCAGATCTGAGGCGTCACTAGGCCCTCCTTGATGAACGTCCTGAGCATGTGTAACATATGTTCTAGGTTTTCGGACTGTCTAATGTGCAGATATGTAATTAATGTCTCTCCTTGTTTCACACAGAGTAAGGCATCAGACCTCCTGCAGAGGGTCGCCCCAGACTCAGTTCTGCATGTTTAACCTAAGTTCTAATGTTTGATCATTTAAAGCTTTCCCAGCCAGAATATTCTCATCTAGAATTTTAATTCACAGGATATAAAAGTTTTGAAAAACGTATGACCAGAAAAACGGATTCTACAAAATTTACTATTTTAAAATGTACAAATAAAGTAATATACAATTATGATCATTAATACAGTGTTTTAAATGTGTGTTTATAATCTGGAATGGCTCAGTGGTATTTGTTAACACTTATTATAGCCCACACTTATCTTTTTCTATAGTGAGAATTCTTAAATACATATAGTTTTAGAAACTGTCAAGAATGCAATATATTATTATTAACCATAATCACATGATGTACAATAAGGCCTCCTGAACCTATTTATTCCTAGAAATATGTTTTTAGTATTAGAGCTTAGAAAATATGTATTCTTTAAAGTTGCATGTGTATAGGAAGTATAATAAACAAAATGCCTTTTCTTTTTCTTCAAGTTATGCTTGGTTTTCTCAGGGGCCCTTGTTTAAAGGTTGTTTTGGGATGATTCTTCTGAAATATGGAACTGTATCTGGTTCTGAGTAGAATGACTGATAGTCCTTTGAGGGCATTGTTTAATATTTCAGAGAGGTCTCAGTTGAGTGAAAGGAGAATTCTTACAGGCCTTCATCTCCAATCTGGGTTAAGTGGTAGCCATTGAGTTTGTAGAGCTTTGCAAATCTGAGTTTCTCCATGCTTCTTTCTCTGCATTGGAAATGCCCTTCACCATTGGAAATGCTTCTCCCTTCACTGAGATGCAGCAATTGCCATGCAAGGTAGAGAATTTCTGTGAATTGGGGGAATGGAGTGGACAATGAGGACTTTGTGTCAGCTCAGGTCTGGCAGACACAACAATAGCTAGGGAATGAATCAACATTTAATGAACTCCTTCTGTGTGCAGAGAATGATTCAAGCCCTGTGGGAAGATAGAGAATGCATGACTGTTCATATTTTCCTCTTCTTGTCATGTGCTTGTCTTCTAATTGAACAGTTAGTGGTCATTGCACTATCGTGTTAAGAATATAGACTCAGATATGGGCTAATGCTTTAACTGCTGAGACACACGCATCATCTATTCATTCTGCAGCCCCACTTGGCTTCTTGTGGTCCTTGGGATTTCCCTCAGGTTTCATGGATGCTTTATTGGTGAGCTGTAAGAACACATTACCCAGCTGAGTAGTCTCTTGGTGGTTGGAAAGAGACTTGCAATTGGTAGAAGTGAGCTTGAGTTTCCAGTGCCTGACCTAAATCTGAGGTCTACATTACATGCTTGCAACACTGTATTGACTGTAGCACTCTTTCCACATTCTTTCTCAGGAAATTCACTAGAACATTAACGTATATGCAGAACCATTTGCTTGTTT
Organism: Sigmodon hispidus; assembly: GCA_004025045.1. Taxonomy (NCBI): domain Eukaryota; kingdom Metazoa; phylum Chordata; class Mammalia; order Rodentia; family Cricetidae; genus Sigmodon; species Sigmodon hispidus. Next base: position 365,703 of record PVIH01000148.1, read on the forward strand.
CTTTATATATTCAACAGAAGTTACTGAGTACTGATTATGTCCAAGGCATTATTACAGAATTACAAGAACAAGTCAGATATTGTCTTTTGACTTTGAGACACCAGTCTTCTAGTAAGGGAAACAGAAACTGGGAGTCATAGTACAGTGTAGGATAAGAGCTAACAGGAAATCACAAAGGGAATGGAGTCAGCTGTCTTGAGAGCTCACTTGCACATTTCTTAAAGAATATGTAAGGAGTCTGCCAGAAGGAAGGGAACCTAGCTAAATAAAGGAGTGTGTGCTGAGTCATATAATTACTAGCTTATGAGGTCATTGTTTGTTTGGGAATGGCAGGTGACAAGGGTTTAACTTAGAAACTCATCAACATGGAATGGCAGTTTCCTTTCAAGCCAAGCGAGGTCCCTAGAGCTAAAGAAATGGTTTGTATCTGGGGAAACATTGTGAACTAGTGAGCTAAAGACAACTTCATATTTATTTATCTGAATACTTGCATATTTTCACAATAAGAACAAAATCAAGTTCTAATTTGAAATTATATTAAGGCTCCAAGAGCCCTTCAGTTGTCTGTGGATTATTGAACCAGGACAGTACAACCAGAACAATCTTGATTTGACCAGATCTGTATTAGATGTTTCTCTCCTTCTTCCATAATTGTGCTCTGAGTGAGGGCAGCTCTGATGTGGCCAGAATAAAGTCTGGATGAGCCAAAAGTAAATGGACAAGAAATGTTAGGGGAGTCTGGTCAAGCCAGCATCATGCTTAGCCTTATCACACACCACATGATTGCTAAGGTTGTTTTTTAACCTTCAGATATTTTATTTTAAATACTATCCAAATAACGTTTACCTGACTACTTGCTCTTTCTTGTTGTTAAAAAGCTTTGTTATTCCATTTTATATGCTAACCACAATTCCCCCTCCCTCCCCTCCTCCTACTCATTTCCACCTTCCCCCCATCCCCACACTCTTCAGAGAGGGTAAGGCCTTCCATGGGGAGTCAACAAAGTCTGGCATATCAAGCTGATTCAGGACCAACTTCTGCCTCCTCCGGCCCCTGTACCAAGCAAGGTATTCCTCCATTAGGAATGGGCTTTGAAAAGCCAGTTAATGCACTAGGGATAGATTCTGGTCCCACTGCCAGGGGCCTCACAAACTGTCCAAGCCATGTAACTGTCACCACATTCAGAGGGCCTACTTCAGTTCCATGCAGGTTCCTCAGCTGTCAATACAGAGTTAGTGAGCTACAACTAGCTTGGGCCCACTGTCTTTGTAGGTTTCCTCATCATAATCTCGACCCCTTTGCTCATTCATATATTCCCTTCTTTCTCTCATTTACTAAACTTCCAGAGCTCCACCCAGTGCTTAGCTGTGCATCTCTGCTTCTACTTCCATCAGTTACTGGATGAAGGTTTTATGAAGACAATTGGGATAGTGATCAATCTGATTACAAGAGAAGTCCAGTTCAGGCACCCACTCCACTATTGCTTGGAATCTTAGCTGAGGTCATCCATGTGGATTCTGGGAATTTCTCTAGCAGTAGAAAGCCTTAACCTCATAATGGCCCCCTCTATTCAGATATCTCTTTCCTTGCCCTCTCTCTCTGCCCCTCCCCCAACTCAACTATCCCATTCCTTCATGTTCTCTTCCAACCTCCCCTTACCTCATCATCCTCTCCTTCCAATTTACTCAAGAGTTCTTATCTTTTCCCCTTCCTAGGGGGATTGATTTATGGATGTCTTTCTTTCTTTTTCTTTCTTTTTAAATTATTATTATTATGAACAAAGAAGTCATAATTGTATATCCTTATTCAAGGTCCCTACCCCCTCCCACCACATCAGGTCATATGGATGTCTTTCTTATGGTCCTCCTTGTTACTTAGCTTCTCTGGGTTTGTGGACTGTAGCCTGGTTATTTTTTTATTTTTTTATTTTTATTTTTGTGTTACATCTAATATTCACTTACGAGTGAATATAACTGTGTCTTTCTGGGACTCATTTACCTCAGAATGTTTTTTCTAGTTCTATCCATTTGCCTGCAGATTTTATGATGTCATTTTATTTTTATTTTTTTACAGCTGAGCAGTTGTATAAGTATACCACATTTTTTTTTAATCCATTCTTCAGTTGAGGGGCATCTAGATTGTTTCCAGTTCTAGCTATTAATTAATAATGCTGTTATGCACATAGTTGAATAAATGTCCTTGTGGTGTGAATATGCATTCCTTCATATATGTTCAACAGTAATATTGCTGGATAATAAGGTAAATTAATTCCCAATTTTCTGAGGAACCACTATACTGATTTTTAGAGTGGCTATACAAGTTTGCACTCCCACCAGCAGTGAAGGAGTGTTTCCCTTACTCCACATCCTCTCCAGCACAGGCTGTCATCAGTGTTTTTGATTTTAGCCATTCTGTCAGATGTAAGATAGTATCTCAGAGTTGTTTTGATTTGCATTTCCTGATGGCTAAGGATGTTGAACAATTCTTTAAGAGTCTTTTGGCCATTTCAGATTCCTCCATTGAGAATTCTCTGTTTAAATCTGTACCCATTTTTAGTGGAATTATTTGGTATTTTAATGTTTAGTTTTTTCAGTCCTTTATATATTTTGTAGATCAGCTCTCTGTTAGATATAGGGTTGGTGAAAAATTTTTCCCATTCTGTAGGCTGATGTTTTGTCTTATTTACTGTGTCCTTTGCCTTCTCAGTTGCAGGGAGTCCCATTTGTTAATTGTTGTTCTTAGTGTTTGTGCTACAGGTGTTATATTATTTATGTTATTTAGAAAGTGGTTGCATCAGCCAATGTGTTCAATGGTATTTTATACTATCTTTTCTATCAAGTTCAGTGTAAGTGGGTTTATGTTGAGGCCTTTGGTCTACTTGGACTTGAGTTTTGTGCAAGGTGATAGATATGGGTCTATTTACATTCTTCTACACCATCTAGTGATGCCAGCACCATTTGCTGTAGATGTTTTCTTTTTTTCCATTGTACAGTTTGGCTTCTTTGCAAAAATTAGGAGTTTATAGATGTGCTGCTTAATATCCGGGTCTTCAATTAAATTTCATTGATCCATGTATCTGTTTTTATGCCAATATCAAGCTGTTTTATTATTATAGATCTATAATGTAGCTTGAAGTATGGGATGGTGATGCATCTGGAAGTTCCTTTTTTGTACAGGATTGTTTTGGCTAGCCTGAGTTTTTTGTTTTTCCATATGAAATTGAGTATTGTTCTTTTGAGATCTGTGAAGAATTATGTTGGGATTTTGATGGAAATTGCAATGAATCTGTAGATTGCTTTTGGCAAAATTTTTATTTTTGCTATGTTGATCCTATCCTATCCAAGAGCATTGGAGATCTTTTTATTTTCAGATATCTTATTCAGTTTCTTTTTTCAAAGATGTAAAGTTCTTGTCATACAGGTCTTTCACTTGTTTGGTTAGAGTTACCCCAAGATACTTTGTTATTTGTATAAAGGGTGATGTTTCTCTGACTTCTTTCTTGGCCCATTTGTCATTTGTGTATAGGAGGGCTGCTAATTTTTTTAGTTAATCTTGTATCCTGCCACATTACTGAAGGTGTTTATCAGCTGTAGGAGTTCCCTGGTAGAATTTTTATGTATACTAATATATCATCTGCAAAGAACAATAGTTTGACTTCTTTCTTTCCAGTTTGTATCCCCTTGATCTTTTTTGTTGTTGTCTTATTGCTCTAGCTAGGACTTGAGTACTATACTGAATAGATATGTGAGAGTTGACAACCTTGTGTTGTTCCTGATTTTAGTGGTAGACAGGTAGACCTATCTCTTACTGAGAGTGGGGTGTTGAAGTCTCTTACTAATAATGTGTGATTTAATGTATTATTTGAGCTTTCCTAATGTTTCTTTTACAAATGTGGTTGCCCTTGTATTTCAGGCATAGATATTCAGAATTGAGACTTCATTTTCGGATGGATTTTTCCTGTGATGAATATAAATTATCCTTCTCTATATCTTTTGATTAGTTTTAATTTGAAGTCTATTTTGTCAGATACAAGGATAGTTACACTGGCTTGCTTCTTAGGTCCACTTGATTTGAAAATCTTTTCTCAACCCTGTACTCAGAGGTAATGCCTGTCTTTGAAGTTGATATATGTTTCTTGTATGAAGCAAAAGGATGAATCCTGTTTTATTTAATTCATTCTGTTAGCTTGCATCTTCTTATTAGTGAATTGAGTCTATTGATATTAAAGATGTTATTTGACCAGTGATTTTATTCTTGTTATTTATTTATTTATTTGGTTTGGTGTTTGTGATGGTAGCGTGTGTATTTTCCTTCACTGGGTTCTCCTGTAGTGAGATTATCTATCGTCTTTGTTTTTTGTGAAAGTAACTGAGTTCCTTGAATTAGAGTTAATTCTAGTACTTTCTGTAGTCCTGGGCTTGTATATAGGCATTGTTTAAATCTGGTTTTGCCATGAAATATCTTGTTTTCTCCATCTATGCTGACTGAAAGTTTTGCTGGGTATAGAAATCTAGGCCAACATTCATGGTCCCTTAGGGTCTGTAAAATGTACAGGACCTTCTGGCTTTTAGAGTATCCATTTAGAAGTTAGGTGTGATTGTGATAGGTCTCCATTTATATGTCACTTGACCTTTTTCCTTAGAAGTTCTAAAAATTCTTTCTTTATTCTGTATGTTTAGTATTTGGATTATTATGTGTTGAGGGAACTTTTTTGGTCCGTCTATTTAGTGTTTTGTAAGCTTCTTGTACCATTATAGGTATGTCCTTATTTAGGTTAGAAAAGTTTTCTTCTATGATTTTCTTGGATATGTTTTCTGTGCTTTTGAACTGGTATTTTCTTTTTTCTATCCCTATATCTTACGTTTGGTCTTTTCATGGTGTCCCAGATTTTCTGGCTGTTTTGTGTTAGAAATTTATTGTATTTAGCATTTTCTTTGATGAATCTATTTCCTCTGTTGTATCTTCAGCATCTGAGATTCTATTCCATCTCTTGTAGTCTGTTATGATGCTTGCATCTGTAGTTCCTGCTAGCTTTCCAAGTTTTTTTTACTTCCAGCATTCTCTCAGTTAGTGTTTTCTTTATTGTTTCTATTTCAGCTTTCAAGTCTTAAACCATTTCCTTCACCAGTTAGATTATTTTTTCTTGGCTTTCTTTAGGGGATTTATTGATTTCTTCCAATTTTTGTTTGTTTTTTTCCTTGACATCTTTAAAGAAATTTTTCATTTCCTCTTTAAGACCCTCTGTCATCTTCATAAAATGCATTTTAAGTTTGTTTTCCTGTGTTTCAGATGCATTGGAATGTTCGGGTTTTGCTGTTGTAGGATCACTGGGTTCTGGTGATGCTATATTGCTCTTTTGGCTGTTGAATGTATTCTTACAGTGGCTTTGCTCAACCTTTCTTCCACTGGTGTGGTTTGTGCCTATGTCTGTTCTCCTAGCTGTTGCTGCTTTGAATCTGTGCCTATGTAGTCTGCTGTTTTTGTAGCTAGTGTGGTTTACACCTGTTCCTATGTAGTCTGCTGGTTTGTGGAGAAGTGCTGGCCATAGAGAGGGTGTTCCAGTAAGTATGGGGTTGGGCTGCAGAGTAGGTCTTGGCAGGCTCCTGTTCAGTTGGTGACAGAGGTAGTGGTACAGCTTGGAGGCTGGTATCTTACCTACCTACAGGCTGGCAGGGACTGCACCAAAGCAGTAGAATTTCACCTGATTGCTAAGTTCTTACAAGTAGGAATGTAGCAGCAGGTGAGTGCTCTTTTACTGGGAGACAAGGATAGAGATTCTTGTGGCCAGTGCCTTCACCCATCTTGGACAGATTGAGCAACTCAGGGAACAGAGGGAACTGGGAATTAATGCTGTTTTTGCTTTCTTCCAATATTGTTTAAATATTTTTCTTGTTCTGAGATTTCTCGTCAGTTTTCAAGTTGAAATTCTCCATGGAAATGTACAAAGCTTTGGATTTTTCTTAATGAAAAATCATGAGTGCTCACTATTCAGTGACGACTATCATATAACATAGCATAGTTATTTTGAATTGTGATTTGAGTGGCTAGGCCATCTCCTTTGTTTAAAGTGACAGGTGGTATGGAAATACAGCATGTGAGAGTAGTCAGTTGATTTCACTGAAAAGGTGTGCTGCATCTGTTATGTTATCAGGAGAAATATCTATATGGGATATTTTTATATCCCATGCAGCCTCTGAATGCCTAAGTATATTTTGTTCATTTTGTTTACCTCAAAGGAGCTCCATTCATTCCCATCTCCCTAAGCACAGTGAAAAACAACTCTCAAAAATTTATACTATCTTCAAACAAAAGATACAGTTCTGGCTATTTTTACTATAAGAGTCATTATTTTTATCTTTAAAATTTTCCATTGAGAACTTCACATGTACATGTCATGTATTTTGGTCACTTTTACTATTATCACTCTTTTCCAAATTCCCCCAGATTATCCCTTGTCCCCTTTCTCAAATCATATATATATATTTTTAAAAATTAACCTGCTAAATCCAATGAGTACCAAGGAGTACACCCTTAAAGAAAACTGACTTTCCTGCTAGCCTCCACTGGCTGTCAATAGCTGCTTAGCTAAGGACCAGGCCTTATGAGTCCCTCCCCTTTCCATGATGGAATGTTGACTGGCTCAGACTTGTGCAGGTCTATTGCAGGCAGCCACACCTGCAGAGCTCATGAGTGAACAAACTGTCATGTCCTGAAGACACTGACTTCAGTTCTCACAGACCCCTGTCCTTTCTTCTGTGTGTCCCCGTGCCACGAGCAGCTCTTTAGTCTTCATATCCAGCACTTTCTGAGCAGTTATCTCTCATCTCCAGGACCTGCGGTGTGACAGCATGCTTAGTAGAAAGTAGAGCAGATGATATTCTTTGTATTTGTTCTTAGTTCCTCTACAGCAGCAGCCACCAATTGTCAAATGAGGAAACTGAACTCCACAGAGTTTAAGTACATTGCTTAGGACCCAGAGAAGCTGTAGATGACCAAGCTTTAGTGCAGAAGGTTCTCTAGCATCATGTTACATGTAACTTTTGACTTTGCAGGGAAAATATTACTTTTCTTGATTGAATTTAATTGGCTCCAAACCCCGAATTCTTCCTAAAAGCCAGTTTTTGTTTTAATTTTTCTGAAGAAAAATTTTCCACAAAGAGAGGGGTAAGATTCATTAATTTACTGCTATTGTAGTTAAGAGATGAAATCTAATGGCTGTACTGAGTTGTGAACTCAACTGTGCTGAGTGTCACGTTACTTGGCTGGATCTTGTATCTGATACTGGAATACAGTAAATGCCTCCCTTTTTGGACTCAGGAATTTAAGCATTTGGTTTTTGTACTTTAGGAGATCTGTCCCACAAGTTAGAAGTTTGGGAGAATAACACAATAAAAGTGTCTGAGTCTCATAAAAAGGTACTAATGGATGGAAGAAATGAAAGAGCTTTGACTGGATGCTAAGGTCATAGGCTACCACCTGACCCTCAGAGCTGTGGGTGTTGAAATCATTTAGCATCTCTGTGTTCTTAGTTTTCTCATGTAAAATAAGGTTAATAGTAGCACTAATGTCATAGTTACTATGAAGCTTATATATAAGCATTTTGAGCACTAAGATTTTGGGTTGGGTAGTGATAAGAACATATTGTCTTTCTAGGTCTTGGAACCATGTTAGACAAATATACTTCCTATTGAAAGAAATGTCTAGCCCAGCCTACCCACTAGGTTCAGACTCACAGCTCTGTTTGGTCCCAAATAATCACACAGAAGCTTATACTAATTACATACTATTCAGCCTATGGCTCAGTCTTGTTGCTAGCTAGTTCTCACATCTTAATTCAACCCATTCCTATTAATCTATGTGTTGCCACATGGCTTGTGGTTTACCTGTACTCCATTACATTGCTTTTTGGGTGGCTGAATCATGTCTCCTGTGACTATCTCCAGTACTGTTACTAATGTGTCAGCAGTCTCTGAGAAACAGGCCAGGTTGTCCATAACAATTCTTAAACAAACGTGGATTAGAGAGATTATCATGATGGGTTAGCAGGTGCAGGTTCTTACTACACAAGCACAGGCCTGACCCAGAACCCACATGAAGGGGGAAAGTGAGAAGCAACTCTAAAAGCAGCCCCCATTCACCCCATGCATGCCATGTACATGTGCCCGCATCATACACACATACAATAATAAATTTAAAAAATTAACAGCGGATTAGAAATTACTGTACTTATAAGTATCACAGTGTTGTATGTTTTATTTACTGGTAATTATCCCAGGGTAAATACTACTTCAATTTTAAGGGATGCCTATATGACTTGATGTTTATTACTAGTTACAAATGGTTATTAAATGAATAATGAATGGCAAGGTTTTAAATACAGAAATGTATTCTGAAAGAACTTTCCAATCTCTGGAAAATTCAGATTCCTAATAGGAAATATTAAAACTAATAAACTTCTACAGAATTTGTGCTTTGTTATGCTTTTAGCCTATGACTTTGACTGGAATCCTTACCACAAGTTATTAGACTCTCTGGGTTCACTGACTCTCATTTTTATCAGAAAGCTGCCTCAGTGCTAAGCACGGGACACAATTCCTATTCCTCTGAATATCCTAGAATTAAATGGTGGATTTATAGCTGATAAAGCTTATAAGGAAGGAAGCCTCTGAAATGTAAGAGTTGAGTGGATTGGGAGTGTAGCTCAGTGTAAATATTTGTATAGCAGCCATAAGGCCAGGGGCTCAAACTTTAGTACTGGAAAATAAAAGGTTAACTATTTTTGAGACAAATTTATATTGGGACTGAGGGTGGACTGGTCACATGTAGACATTACAGACTTGCAATGCTCCTGCTGAGGCTTCCATCTGGCTGATAACTTCTTCCCAGGATCCACTATTGTTTCTGTTCATGTTTTGATTGCTGTTGTCATGTAAATGTAGGGTACAGATGTAATTATAGAGCATAAACCACTCACAACGTATATTCTAATAAGCAATATTATCTTAGAAAAACAAGAACATTGTTTGAGACTCTTGTAAATTTTTGTATAGCAGAAGGGAAAACAGGTTTCTTGTTATGGTGTAAGACTGTAATGCATGTGCAATTGCTCATAATAGCCTTAGATGCATACAGACAATTTTTTTAAAAAAGTTATTTTGGAACTTTTCTTTTACATTTATTTTCTTTTCCGTGTGTGAATGTGTGTGTGTGTGTGTGTGTGTGTGTGTGTGTGTGTGTGTGTGCTCACGTGCACACACACTCATGCCATAGTGAACATGGGAGGTCAGAGGACAATTTGCTTTTCTTCTTAATTTTATTGATTTGAATCTTTAATTAATTAATTAATTTATTTATTTATTTATTTTTGATCAGTATAAATTTTTAGTTTTTAATCATTTTTTACTTTCCATCTTTTCAGTCTTTGATAGCCCTGTTCTTATTGAATGGTCAGTTTTGTTGCCATTGGAAGTTCATGTAAAGTGTGTTGTCTTACATGCTCCACTTGAGGAAACCAACTGTGGAAGGTGCAGTACACACAAAGACTTACAGTATAGTGTCATGAATTAAGACTATATGAATCACTTTGTAATTTAAGTGTTTTGTGGCCATGTGCCCTTATATAGCTTGGCTATATGAAAATAAATGTGCTTGGTTAAAGAAACAGCTCAGTAAGAAAAAAACTGAATTATTCCTTGTATATACTGTTTATAGAGGTTTTTGAAATTTTATTTCTTTTGTTTTTTGAGATTATAGTATAATTATATCAACTTTTCCTCTTCTTTCATCCCTTCAAACCCTCCCATGTACCTTTCTTTAAGTTCTAAATTCATAAATTATTCTTTCATTAGTTATTGTTATATACATATATATTCCTGAATACATAAGTACAACCTGTTCATATTACTTTTATGACTGACCATTTGCTATTGGATAACCAATTGCTGTGCTCTTCCCTGGGTGGACTATTGCCCCTGCTCCTAGCATCCTTGTTTGCCTGTATTTCTTTGTGTCAGGTTGAGGTCTTATAGTATTTCCCTGTCCACTTTGGCATTGTGGCAGTGTGAATGAGAATGGCTCCCATAGGCTCATAGATATGAATACTTGATCACAGGAAGTAGCATTGTTTGAAAGGATTAGGAGGTGGCTTTGTTGGAGGAAGTGTGGCCTTGTTGGAGGAAGTGTGACAGTGGGAATGGACTTTAGGGTTTTCAAAGTCCAAGCTAGTCCAGGTAGCTGTCTCTTCCTGCTGTTTGTGGATCCAAATGTAGAACTCCCAGGCTACTTCTTCAGTACAGTGTCTGCCTGCATGCCACCATGCTTCCTGCTATGACAATAATGGACTAAACCTCTGAAACTGTAACCAGGCCTTCAATTAAATGCTGTCTTTTACAAGTTGTCCTGGTTATGGGGTCTCTTCCCAGCAATAGAACACCGACTAACACAGCATGCTCATTTATGTTAGCCTTGTTCTCACCTCATGCTTAGGAAGTCATGCTGGTGAGACTTTATGGATGCAGTTTCTGACTTTACCAGCAGGCACAATTTCACATCAAATTCCCCGATTCTCTGGCTCTTACAATTTTTCTGCTACCTCTTCTATGATTCCTTAGCTTTGGATGTAGGAGTTTTACTGTAGGGAGTAGAAGTTTTTCATTTTTAGGCAAAACTGGAATTTTTAATTTAAGGAAATACTCTATCAGTAGTATATTCTTGTGGCTTATGAACTTACAATATGCTAAGGAGGGATATTCAAATGGAAAGGAGGACAGACAGTGAAATAGAAGGCATCAAGTAAATGTGGCCCTGTAACAAACTAGGGGAAAACAGAGGCCTTAACACGGTAACTAGGTACTATTTTCATGAGTCTGCCAGTCAGCTTGCCTGGGCTGAACTCACCTAGGTCGTTACTTTTACTGGTCTTGGTAGAGATTGCTCTGCTCTGATATCTCTTACTATATCATCCCACTAGAGCAGTAGGGGAATATAGCAGGTTCTTGGGATGATGGAAAAGATTCTAAGGGAATCTAATGGAAATAACTTGTAAGACTTCTTGATATCTAGGTTCAGAAGAGGGCATTATAACTTCTGCCTCATTATACATTGGACACAAAAATAAACTTTTATGGAATAAGGGAAACTTCAAAGTCAAGATAGGAGAGTTAATGGGCCAGTAGTCCAGTGTGCCTCAGAGAATTTGTAAGGAGGTTATGAAAGTGCTCCTGGTTGGTAATTTCTGCCAAATGTAAGTTGAGTTCTATTCTTGTCAGAGTTAAAATAGAAGGGATGATAGTTTGTAGATTATGCTAACTTTGCCTTGTTGAGGGAATGTGTGTGCCACAGAAAACAAGCAGTAGTGGTGGAATTCACCAGCTACCTTGTGAGTGTGCATACTGGTTTCTTTATGATTGTTGATCTATGTGTCTGTGTATGTGAGGGTGTGCTTGCCTATGCATATCTATATAAAAATCAATTGTCAAGTGTCATTTTGTTACTCTCCACCTTATTTTTGGACACAGATTCTCTCAATGAATCTGAAGCTCACCATTTTTATCTATATTTTCAGCCTAGGGGGCCCATTGTTGCTGAAATGACAGATATGTGCCACTGTATATGAATGAGTACCAGAGATTTGAACTCAGGTCCTCATGATTGCATAGCCAGCATTTTACCCACCAGGCCATCTTCCCAGCCTTTGTGCATCTCCTTGCATGACCATCTTTTGCTTCTGCATGGAGCATATGGCTTGAGAAAGCAGATAATTACCTAAGCACTCCTAAGTCTTGGGGAGTTTGATTTCCCCTTTTCTCATGAGTGTGCTGTATTAATAGGCTTTGCTTGTCGTCCAGATGGGGAGGACTCTGGTGAAGTTATCTTGTTATTCCACAAATATCTTAAAACTCTGGAATTTCCTCTCTGGATTATATGTGAATGGATTCTTACATTTTACAATGGAAAAGTATGAAATCATAGCCGGCTTGGCTGTTGCTATTATTCATTTAGCAGGTTTATTCTTTTAACAGTTAAATTTCGATCATGTTTTACTATTGTAACATACCATTTTTTATGTATTGCTTGGCTTATGCATTTTACAGTTTACTGTTTAAAAGGGTATTTGGTCTGTGAAATCAGGAGTGACTTTGCATTTGTTCTTACTAATTCTTTGTGTATTTTGTCTCAAAGACAATTATAGATTCTGGTGTCGGCCAAATCAAATGACATACTTTTCTTTCTTGCTGCTAACAGCAAACCCCAGTGCATCAACTGTACATGTTTGTGTTTGGGAATGTCCACAATATACACAGCAGGCATTTCTATAAACATCAGACACATGCATCGAATAGATCAACAGCCACAAATGAAAAGAAATAGAATATATTGGGACAGTGAGATGATTCAGCACACATGTCCAATGACTGGATCCAGACTGTCCCATTTGTCAGCTGTGAGTGGTCTTTCCCTGAAGCCACATTAGTGTCTGAGATCTGGTGACCTCAAGGCACTGCCTCCTGTCTGTCCCTTACAGTGTTTCTCCATGTAAGCAGCCACTGGCTGCCCTGTATGTATGTACATAGGCATGTACTGGGTAGGGCTGATCTTGGATATGGCCCTCCATTGATGTTTAACTGCTAACGGGATATACTAGATGAATAATAGCAGTCTTCCTGGGCCTGCTGGACATCCCAAATCAATTTGGCATCCTGGTTGCCAGAAAAAAGCAGGCTCAAGCAGTCATGCTCGAAGCTGTAATCGGCAGCCAATGGAAGATCCAGAAATGTCTTCTATGTCAGGTGACACAGTTCAGCATTGGGTTCCAAGCACTGTTCAGGAAAAACAAATCCTGAAACATGTTCTTAAGATAAAATATGTGCTGCCAATCGAAGTAGACAAATCTTTTAGAAAAATATCTTCCTATTGCTCCATGAAGAATTGCTCCATTTTCGTAATAAAATTATCCTCATTTTTAGAAAATTTTATTTCTCCATCTCCTCCATAAATACTGTCTGGTGTGGGTTTCCACTCAAATGTCATTTGACTTACAACAATTCTAATTTCATCATTTAGTTTTTTTTCCCCATCAGTAATCCATTCTTGTGATTCTCTGACCAGGTCAAATCTTCTTATTTTTGGGTTTTGTTTCCAACACAATCTTCAGCTAAAACAGATGTGTCTTTATCACTCTTGCATTTTCAAACAATAATATACTCACTCCTCAACTTACTTTGCTTAGTTGAGAAGAATTTGGCAATTATTTCATATTCCTATACAGTTTTTGGATTCATTTTTATTATAGATGTAGAGTACATCAGTTCATAAGCCTGTCTTCAAATAGTAGACTGTTAGTAAAATGAATAACTCTGTATTCAGATGACTTATTACTTGCAGGATCGAATACGCCCTCCCTACCAAGTCACCTGAGGCTTACAGATTATCAGCATCAAGGATATCAACAAGACCAAATAACCAATTCTAAAACAGAGGAACCAACATATAGAAAAATGGTAAGGCACTTGGGAAAATATGAGCATAATTGCAATATGCACATTCTCTCATGTCTTTTAAAAATAATACTATTTATTGTATAAATTATCTCCTACCCTGATCATAATGTGATGACTGTGTCCATGTGCTCTACCCTTGAATAAGACACCTAGCAGGGAGTCATTTTGTTTACTTTTCATTTTCTTCTGGAATATAAACTGTTTTATTGCACTGAGAACTTAGTAGGCCAAATTTTCAGTCCTATTTTTTTCTTTCATTTTGAGAGTATAGCACAATTATGTAATTTATCCCTTCCCCCTCCTTATTCCCACAACTATGACTTGGGGGGTCATTCTGGAAGAGGAGGTAGGAAGATTTGCAAGAGCCAGAAAATCAGGGAGTTTTCTGTGAGATTGTGTCTCCTAGTAATGTCAGAAGCTACACCCATGCTTTATCACCAGTGTGACAAGTAAGAATTCAAGTGAACAAGATGACACCAGTGGGCGTGCCAAAGTAGGTGGGGGATGGGGGGTGGAGAAGGGAGGGGATTAGGGGTGGGTGGTGGTAATGAGGCCAGGTCTATGTATACCAAGAACTACAAGCATCTAAGTAACGCTGAGAGTTGAAGACAGTCGTCTCCAGGGAAGAGACCCCCAAGTTGGTTATTCAGTCCAGCCCTGAAAACTTACTGGGCCATGTTAATCTTGAAATTTTCTTCAATTAGTTCATTAACAATTTTCTCCTTTTATTTTTGTTTTGCTTTCTTGGACTTTAATTATTTGACTACTGATTTTTATTTATATTTATTTGCTTAAGTTTATCTTTCCCTCTTTCCCTTTTTGTCTTTTACTCTTTGTCTCTTTAATTCACTTTGGGGAAAATGTCCTGTAACTCATCTTCCAGCTGCTCTCAACATTTTCAGTTCTGCATTCAGGTTCGTGGCTTCCAAGGATTGCTTTTTATTTTCTGAGTTAAATGAGCTACACTACTTTTTGTTAACTATTGTTGTTATTATGTATTTATTGTAGATAATTTTCCTTCATTTTCAGAGATGTTAATGATGGAATTTGGCTACTTTATAGCCCGAGTCTGTCTTTTTGTTGTTTGGTTCTCTGTCTTTCACATTAGAGACCCCCTTTAAAGTGTCTTGTGATTTTGATGAATGTGCTGACTGCTTCATCCAGTATGGCATTGATACTTGCCCTTGTCAGGGCTCACTCTGGATTCCATGGTCAGGTGATCTAGCCTGGCCATTTCTAGAGACTGTATTTTTAGGTTTTTTCCCTTGGGAAGGCAGCGGCTTTAGACTCTCTTGGATTATTACCTGGAAAGATAATCCTTTTATAAATATGTAAGATGTCCTCTATATGGTATATCCCTAACTGATAGAACTTTACAGAGGAAAAACAACTCTAGTCTTATGCAAAAGAGAGTTATAAATGGGATCTGATTAGTTGAGCTAAAATATGTAGCTTTGATTCTACTTGGTCACCCAGGTTTTATTGACATGATATGTGGTCCTGAGTGCTGGGGGTGTGGGGCATGATTTCCTTTTAGTTCTACCCCAGGAGTTTATTAAAGAAGTTTCTACTTATCTACCTCTTTCTGACTTTTCCAATAGATTCTTCTTCTATTCCCTTGTTCCTCGTAGAATTTTTATTACTTAACCATTTTTGTAAAATGTCTTGAGCAAATGTGAGTTTATTCTGTTTAACATTTTTCTGTTTTCTATTTTGTCTTAATGATAAGAATTCACTTATTTATAGAGCCACAACACCATTTTTGCATTTGGTAGGATCACATGCATCTGTAGATGTGGACGGTGCACTAGACTTCAGTGGGTAGTTATGTCAGTGTGATTGATGGGCAGACACTCTTAATGCTTTCATCAGTCATTTGAATAATAGCCAAGGATATGCAGCACACATGTATTAAATTTATTGACAGCAGTCATTGGGCAGAATTGGTATAAAGCAGAAATAAACAAATATACAGATGGAAGGAGAGGCACAGGACTATAGAAAAGAAAGAGTATGCGTGCCCAAACTCATTGTTTAGCATGTATTATCTGTGCTGGAAAATTGAAGGAAAAAGCTTGTAATTGGTGATATTTTAAATAGTGATCAACCATTTATTTTCATACAGCAAGACAAATTACCAAACAAATTGCCAATAGGAGATGGAGAAAAGGGTATTTATTTTTCTAGAATCAACATTAGATTGGTCACAGAATTTTGTTTATGGTCCTGAGGTTTTAGCAGAATGAGGAAGCCTCTTAAAGCCTTCAGACAAAAATGGTAAAAAGAAAGTTTTAAAACTTTGCCCATAATAAATCAGTGCAATCATTTAATCTGTTGAAGAAAAAGTCATAAAATACAGGATAACCATCCTCACACAGGTGAAGGAATTCTGTCTTCGAGATGTAAACCATGAGCTCATCTTACTTTATAGACTAGATACTAGTAAAATCCCAGTTTATAATCTCCTAATTTGTTTTGAATTAAGGAATGCATTTATCCTCTGAGATATCCTCTGCAGCTGGGAGATTTAGATTAATTTTCTAATAGAGTATTAAGTAACTGCACAGTGTTACTGCTAAGTGCTCACTCAATGCCCAGGGTCTCTCTCTTCTTATTGTAAAGCAGGAACATATCCCTGCATCCCAATTTAAATATTGTGATGAGAAGTGAAACAATACAGAAAACCACATGACAAAAATGAAGAATGTGAATGTTTAAAAAAGGCTTTGACTAGATATATTAACTCAGAAAGTTTCTTCCTATCAGAGCCAAGTGGGCAGAGCCCTTAAGCCTGGGCTCTGAGAGCATGGTGCTGTAGGCTTGTGTCCTAGCTTAGCTTCTTACACCACAAATATGCTCCAGGAGTTCTTCTAGGTTTTTAAAATATGTTTTCTTCATCCTTTAAAAGAATATTTATCTTGATGTGTTTGAGTGTTTTTGCCTACATGCATGTGTGCCTGGTGCCTGAAGTGGGCAGCAGAGGGTGCCCAATCTTCTGGAACTAGAGTTACATATGATTTGGAGACACCATGTGGATGTTGGGAGCTGAACTTGGGTTTTATGCAAGAGCAATAAGTGCAACAACAACAGATCCACCTCTCCAGCTGCATTTTCTGCAACCTTTAGAGCAAGATAATAATAATGATTTAGAATAAACAGAATTAATAAGCATAAACGCACAATATGCTGAAACATAGTAATTACATGGTATATTTGTAATTCATTTCCTTGAATGAGGGATTTAAAAACGGGTCGTGTGTCTGTGAGCTCAAAAATCAGAAAAGGATGCAAGCATGTTAGCTATCACAGGTAAATGCAGGCAATGGTCTGTAACTGTGTTTACCTGAGACACAGCTCCCTGTTTGAAAGGCAGATGGACAAATAGAAAGTAGCAGTTGTGGAGCCCAGAGTACCTAGTGCTGTGGGGTGAAAAAGCAATGTACAGACATTAGGACAGAGACTCCTTGCTCTGGACCTCTTCACCACTCTTCAGTCATTTCCAAGACTCAGCTGACTAGACAGTTTCCTACTGTATCCTGGTAAATATCCTCCTCTTAGCTCTGCGTTGCCTTTGAATCAATGTTCCCCACAATGGTGGGAGTTACCTTAGTGCCTTGCACATGCTAGAACATCTGTATGTATGAGTTACATCTTCAACTTATATGTCTTAATTATACTTATATTTAATTATAAAATAATATAATGTAAATGATTATATTTCTGTTGCTGTGACAACAATCTGACCAAAAGCATAATAGCAGAGGAAAGGATCGATTGGGCTTATACTTCCAGGTCACTGTCTATTGTTGAGGGAAGTCAGGGCAGGGACTCAGGTTGAATTTGAATCAGAAACTATACCTATATAGCTTCCTTATATATCCCAGTATCACCTTGTAGTAAGTAGTTTCTGGTCCAGCCTTTCCAGTCTAGCTCAGAGGTTCAAATCCTCTCACAGCATCGCTGCTTAGCCCCAAATAATCACACAAAGGCTTATATTAATTTTATGCTGATTGACCTATAACTCAGACATATTGCCAGCTAGCTCTTTTATCTTAACTCAATCTATTTCCATTAATCTGTTTAGCCATGTGGCTTGGTACCTTTTCTCAGAGCAGCATTTTAACTTCTTTCCTCTGTGTCTGCTGCCATCTCTCTTGGCATCTCTACTCTGCTCTTCCTGTTCCCAGAGTTTTCTTAGTCTGGTAGCCCTGCCCACACTTCCTGTCTGCCTTCTGGCCAATCAGCTTTTTATTAAACCAGAAGGAGGAACAAATATATATATATTCTTAATATTTATTTTTATTTTGCTTGAATTGGTGTTTTGCCTACATGTTTAACTGTGTAAGGGTATCAGGTCTTGGAAATTACAGACAGTTGTTAGCTGTCATGTGGATGCTGGGAATCAAACTCAGGTCTTCTGGAAGAACAGTCAGTGTTCTTAACTACTGAGCCATCTCTCCAGCCCCAGAGGAACAAATACTTACAATGTATTAGAACATAATCTCACTACACCACCGCCCCAGAAATAGTCTTCCTACATCAATTAATAATCAAGACATACCCTCCTGACTCACAAGCCAACCTGATCTAGGCAATGCCTCATTCCAGGATTTCTGCTCAATGGCCTGAATTGTGACAAGTTGACAATTAAAACTAAACAGTGTAATACCTGTGGTGGAATGTTTTCTGTATGATGTAAATAAAGAACTGTTTGGGCCCATCCAAGGCACCGTAGAAGTGGGTGGAGAATCAGAGGCAGCCAGGCAGGTAGAAGAGTGGAGTTAAGTTAGCCGCCCTCCGACCCTGAAGAGGAACAGACATGTAGAGGTACTGGCCAGCCACGGGCTGGGAGCCACGTGGCGGGAAGATTAATAGAAATGGGTTAATTTAAGAAGAAAGAGCTAGCTAGTAATGTGCTTAAGATATGGGCCAAACAGTGTTAAGTATATAAGCGTGTGATTCATTTTTTCTTTGGGGGACAAAAGCCACAGGTCGTGCCAGGCACAAACCTCTGGACCCAAAATGGGCTGGGAAACTTACTACAACAAATACCTATAATAATTCTTTGTATTGACCTAAAAAGTTTGTGTCCTTTTGCTACATTGTAAATCCCTGAGCATAGACAGTATTCTTTATCTTTGTAGCTAGTTCACAGTATGGATGCAGTAAAGATTTGTTAATTGGCTCTAGAAATGATCCTAGAAGCTGGCCCCTGAGAACTTTAGGTGTTCACCAGCTTCCTCTGTAAACCTGGCATGGATTTAGCCTCAGTGTCTCCCTTTATGTGTTCCTAACATTTGAGGCAATATGCTTTTGCTTTTCCCAAAAGTATTTTAAGGAGCAATGGAAGTATGAAACTGGTTTCACATGCTGGCTGAGTAAAATGATTTTGGATTACATGTCAATTGTAAGTCTCACTTTGACTTTGTATGTCAGTACTTGTCATTTATGTAACAACCACTTTGTGTTTTGATGAGATCATAAAGTTTAGCAGAGGAATGAAAATACCTCTGAGCAGCGATTTTATTTATGTGCTGAGGACTTGGGCTGGACACTTATTTTGCCAGTGTGAGTGTTGAGGACTGCCTCTTCTTTTCTTGTAGCTGTATTCCTTGAAGTGCCTCTCCCCCATTGTTCTTTTATGTGATATAATTGGTGTGACACCATTTTATTATAATTCAAAGTGAACTTTGCATTTTATAAGGAAAAATAACAAATGATTTAAATGATAGATTTAATAAATATTTCACACTTTGCAAGATCTCACTTTCTAATTGTGAGAAGAATGTGAAATACTTCTTAAGCCAAGCACAGTTAAGTATGCATTCAGAAGTCAATGTCATGTGAAACAGAGAATTACGAGGCAGAGAATTCAGATACTATGGAGTTCAGAACCAGATGATTTGTCTTTGAGTGGAAGACACTTTCAAGTTAGAACACTTTTGGGACTGACAAATCAATAACTGAATGAGGGTTAATAGGGAATTAAGTTGCCTCCTTTTCTAGATGTCTGTTGCTTCTTGGGAAGTAAAGTTTATCTGTGCATTAAGTGGGAGACATTGCCAGGAAGTAGGGATGAGAGCCATGTTTCCTTATTGGATCCTCTACCCTTCAGAGACCTTGAATCCAGGGTGCTTTAGACCTCCTGAACAGAGTGTCTGAAGAAAGGATAAACAAAATGTCAGCAATTTTGAAGCTGGGTAATAAGGAGACATGAGGATATTTAATATTGTCCAGCTTTTGTGAGTGTCTGACAATTTCCAGAATGACAGTCTATTTCTCACACTGGGTCTCCTTGCCTAGCTCTTTTACGAATAGAAATAGAGGATGAGTAGATGATGGGCAAAGAGCAAGTTGTGGGGAGGGACTAGGAAAAGATGAGGGAGAGGAAACTGCAGTTGGGATGCAAAATTAAGAAAATTAAAAAGTGAGATACCACCTGACACCTGTCAGAAAGGCTAAGAATAAAAACACAGAGAACAGCCTATGCTGGAGAGGATGTGGAGCAAGGGGAACACTCCTTCATTGTTGGTGGGAGTGTAAGCTTTTTTACCCACTCTGGAATGTAGTATGGAGGTTTCTCAGATAACTGGGAATCAATCTCCCCAAGGAACCAGCAATACCACTTCTGGGTGTATACCCTAAAGAGGCACATCCACACCCCAAAAGCATTAGCTCAACTATGTTCATAGCAGCATTATTTGTAATAGCAAGAACCTGGAAACAACCTAGATGTCCCTCAACTGAGGAAGGGATTAACAAGCTGTGGTACATCTACACAATGGAGTACTACTCAGCACTTTCAAAAAAATTATATCCTAAAATTTGCAGGCAAATGGATGGATATGAAGAATATCCTCCTGAGTGAGGTATCACAATCACAGAAAGAGAAGCAGGGGTTGTACTCAGTCATTAGTGGACTTTAAAAAAAATAAAATTAAAAAGAGAGAGATGTCACTGTACACAAGAACTCAGGGCTAGAACATAGCTAAATGACATAACGCCTCACTTCTGCATTGATGGCCTCTGGCAGAGGTGTGGGTGAGGAAAGACTTGTTTTCTTTATGGGTCTGGCCACAGGGAGTTTAATTATGCTCCAATAAGTAGATGAGCAGCATAATGGGCGGTTTTGTAATGGGAAGATCTTAAAAGCGGGCATGATACTGAGAGGTCTGATATCTGAGTTTGATGGGGTGCAGGATGTAAAAACACCAAATAATAAATAAATATATAAAAAATAAAAAAATAAAAAAGGAAAAAAGAAATACTATAATTAATATCAGGGTTTCACTGGCTTTGTAACTTTTAAAGGCTTTGTTTATTTTCTTAAGTTTTATGGAATTATATGATAAGTATTTGTCTTAGTTTTTTAAGTTATAGTAGAATTCTGTAGTAAGTCCATCTTTTCTTGTGTTTGTTTTTGTTATTGCTTTTTTAAATTTTAGTATGGAGTATTTCATTAATATTTCAAGGTTACAATGTATGCATTTGTTAAAATCATTCTTTGAATTTAGGGTTAATTTTGCTATCTAAAAACTCATCAGTTTTTTCAGAATCTTCAGTTTATTGAGACAACTTCATAATGTATGTCCTTATGATTTTCTGGAATTTCATTCATATCTGTTATAATGTTTGCCTTTCAATTTATAGTTTTATTGAAGTAGATTTTCCCTTTTTTATTTAATTTGGTTAAGAATTTGTCAATTGTGTTTAATCCTTAAAAAAAAGGTAATTAACAAACAAACAAAAAAAAAAAAGAAAATTAAGAAGTAAACCAAATAGCTACAGGGAGCCTGAAAGCTTTGCTGTGGGGATTTTAATTTTTGTATATAGCATATAAACATTAGAGTGAGAGTCAGAATTCCTGAGGTCCAGGCTCACCCTGCCCCCTCAGAGCACACTTTGGTGTGCAGTCATTGTTGAATACTCATTCTGGGCTAGGTGCTGTGCTCTGGGCATGCATTATCTCATCCACACATAGCATTGCTACCACTACTGACCAAGTAGTTTTGTGATTCAAAAACTGTAATACAAGTAAATGATTATAAAATTTATAACTCATGTAGTATGAAGATAAATTTTAACATATAACATATAAAGAAATACCTATTTTACTGATAGAAGCTTGTCAAAACATGGTACTTCAAATATAATGGACATCCATAAGTTTCCATGTGGGCTTATGGATAGGGTCTTATCTTCAATATTTATATTTTTCTTATTAAATAGTCCAGGTTAGCCTGAACTGCAGATCCTTCTGCCTTAGCTCTCTGAGTGATCGCATTATACAACCATACCTGAGTTTGCCCTTTTTAAGCTAGTAAGTGACTACTGGATAAAAAGTTGTAGACTATAATGAAAACATCAAGACAAATGACAGTAGTAAAGTGGACTTAACTCACTAGTTGTCTTCAAGAATTTGCTTTACATAATGGTAATACATGCCTCATTTGCATGTAGTTCATACTTCCTGTCCCAGAAGCCTTGGCAAAGCCTTACTCTGTGATTTTTCTTGAGTTAAAAGGAAGAGGAGGAAGCCAGCTGCAGCTTTGACACACGTAATTGTACCTTGTATTAGAGCAATAGTTATGCACGGGCTGTTTAATTTGAAAGCGATACCAGGTACACACAATTCACATCTACTGAAAATAAAACAAGAAGAATGTCTGTCAAATGGGACAGAGTCAAATTTCTATAATTTAAAAAAAAAGCAATTATTTTTAATATTTTGGGAATATAAGGTTAGTGAGTACTGTAAAATGGAGGGCTGAGTGTATTTGCTGGAAAGTTGAAATGATACTTAAGTACTAAATCTGGCTCACTTCCATTTGGCAGTATAAGAGAATCTGGGTGGTGTATGCAGCAATTCCCCGTGAAAATTTTAATCCTTGCCTGGAAAAATATCAGTTGTAATGATGCGTTTCTTTAACAGAAATTGGCTGGGGAAACTAAGGATCTGATTCTGGCTGGCTTAGGTCACTGGTTTAAAGTGCTTATCTGAGGACGTTGCTCTGGATTTCCAGGACTCAGGAATGGTGGTAACATGAATTTGTGCAAGTGGTTTATACATGTTGCTGTAAAATCTTTTGTTTGCTTTCCTAAGTAGAGAGATAACCATATCTTTCCAGTTTTATGTAGTTGGGTTGGAAA
The DNA here is from genome assembly GCA_004025045.1 of Sigmodon hispidus. Classification (NCBI taxonomy): domain Eukaryota; kingdom Metazoa; phylum Chordata; class Mammalia; order Rodentia; family Cricetidae; genus Sigmodon; species Sigmodon hispidus. Next base: position 388,352 of record PVIH01000148.1, read on the forward strand.
TGTCACACATGTGTCTGTAATTTAAAATAATTTTTCCTTAACTTTGGAGGGATTCAGAGAACTAGCTTCACATTACTCAGCCCCCATGGAGCTACATAGCTTAGGCAAGGTCACCCAGCTCTTTAGAATGGACGTGGACTTAGGACATATGAGCTGTTCACACCCCCCAGAACATGGCCACTGCTTCAGAGCAGGCTGGTCTCAGGGCTTCTGCCTGACTCCTGATACAACCATCATCTCAGCAGAGTTACCCAGCTGCAATCATTTCAGGGCAGATGTCATCAAAATGCCATCTGACTGTTCACCCACAAGCCCCTTTGTAAAAGCAGCCCCCAGACTTTCTTTGTATAGATAGCTTCTCTCATCTGGCCCACTTTACCTACATTGCCATGTATTTAGTAAATTCTCTACTTCTCCCCTTTTCAATCTTGCCTGGCAGATTCCTTTACTGCCTGCAGACCAGTGTCATAGGCATCCCTGTTAGTCACACAGCACACTGCACCAACATCTCCAGATGGATGGACCTCTTTATAGTTTTTGCTTCTACGTGAATACCGAAGTCCTTTCTAGTTTTAATGTACTGCAGCCTACACTGCAATTTGTACTTTTTTTCCTATGGCTTTGAATTTTTATTTTGAAGAGAAGAGAATCTGTTTTGAAAGAAATTGCTTTCTTTTCAAAATAGCAAAGAAATGGGGAGAAGGAGGCTAGCACCTGATTTGGGAGAATAAAATGTAAAACATATCAGTGTCTTCTGTATTTAGACTATAATAATGGATCTGATATCACCCATAAAAAAGGAAGTTAGTTTGGCACTTCCAACCAATATCTAGTAAGAATTGCCTGAAGGAAAGTCTTTTTTTTAAAGTCTGTTTTTTAATTAATTAATTAATTTACTTTTTATGAATAAAGTCATATTTTTTATCCATGTATCCTCCTGTTCAGACTCCCTTCCCCCTCATACCCCTCCCCATCACTCACTCTTCTCCCCATCACTTTATCTCCTCCCCAGCAAGGGCAGGAGGTTCCAAGGTCCCAATTTCCCAAGGTGGCTTAGTTCAGCATCCACTCCAGGCAGACGCACTTCTGAAGCAAAGTCTTAATCAATCTATTACATTGTTATCTATTCTGGTTCTGTAGACACAGACACTGACTGTAGCTTTAATAAAAACATTTAAACTGCAAAATCTTTAATTTAATTTCATCTATACAATAATAATCATAAAAACCTTTTTTTTTAGTTCTATGATTTTGGTCTTTTGAGATTTACACCAAGACCAGCTCCTCTGTTCTAGTATAATTCATCATGATACTTTCATGATGTTTATTCTAGAACAACAGATTTATTACTCTCTCCCTCTCTCTATCAATCCTTTCCTCTAGCTGAGCTTGGTTTTTGAACGCTTGATTCTAACTGCTTGCAACTCCCAAGAGCTGGGATTACAGGTACAAACAGCTACATTCAGTGTGGATTCCTTCATTAATTTTATAATGTATCAATGATATACTTATTAGTTTTATTAGTCACACTGTTTTTAAGGATATATCTGCGTGTCCTTTCATCAATATGCTTTATATATATCATCTGTCTATCTATCTATCATCTATCTATCTATCTATCTATCTATCTATCTATCTATCATCTATCTATATCATTCAGTGGTCCTTTCTTGTCGCTCTTAAATTGTATATAACAGAGATGTACCTCGGATAGTGCTAGAGATTCTCTTCTGAAATTTGGGACAATGGCAAACAATCCTAACTTCCATGCTATATCAACTTTTGGCATGAAATAAAGATGTGTACCTACAATCTTAGGTAGAACACAAATGTCACAAGCTTATAGTCTGAATTCAGACAGCTATTTCTGCTACCAATTTGAAAAATGCTAATGTTACCTCCAATGTCTACAAGAACAGAAGAGGAAGACTCAGATACACTGGCTTCTGTATGAATACACACCACTATAAAAGTACTAAAAAGTGAGTGAGATCCTGTCTTGAAATACAAAATAAAACAAACAAACAAACAAAAAACACAAAATGTGGAAAATTCACTTTGGCATTTGGGGTAAGCGTATTTTCATGAAGAGGAAGTACTGCACACATTTGTGATTTCTCAGGGAGGGCTAATACTTGGTATGCTCCACTGAGAGGGCATGGGGGTTGCCAGTCCATAGGATCTAACTATTAGCAGCTTGCAGCTCTGCTCTTATCATGTCTCTTTGTGGTCTTGGGAAAAATTCTTTAGCTTTCATTGACAAGTTGTGTTCATTTAAATAAGAGGAGACCATTTTTCAGACCCCCAGGGGACTGCAAGTGTTCTGCTAGTGTAGTGCTATTCTTTGAGCCAAATTGGAATTATATTCATCCGACCAGTTGTCTCTATTTGCGTTCATAGATAGACTTCTGAGCTATTGACCTTCTCTCAGAAAAGCAGGTGGGGAGGGAGGGCCATTGAACACTCTCCAGAATGTACAGCCACTCTTCCCAAATCGCATCACCTATGGTACCTAGCGGTGTGGTCGATTCAAGGTCGCCCACACTCCTGCCCATAATCCCTTGCCCATTGCTCTGTAAGTAAGCCTAATAAAGTCGTTGGTTCCCAGGATGGACTTTGGGGGAACTTTGGTCTGTCACTGGGACCTTAGAAGGAGATGGTTAGACTCTGTGTAGTCCTCCACAGGGAAATGGTTCTCTCAGTCCTTTTTGTGTTTATGTTACTGTGCTGACTGGGGTTCCCAGCACCTTGCTGAACAGAAATGAGGAGAGCAGGTATTCTTGCCTGTTCTGACCTAGATGTAGGTGTAGGGACTATAGTCTTTTACTATTAGAAATCTGTTAGATGTAAGAACATTAGTTTGAAAAGTAAGACTATTTTTGTTTTGTTTTTCTGAGAGGTTTTGCTCAAATTTTGAATTAGTATTATATTTCATTAAATGTCATTTAGAAATTGATTCATGGTTTATTTTTTTTCTTCTTTAGTCTGATAATTTAGCAGATTATAGTGGTGATTCTAAGCCTTGCATCCCTCCCTGTTGGTAGCTATTACATAATTCTTTTGTATTGTTTCTCCTCTCCTTCCTTCTTTCCTTCCTGTCCCTCATTGTCCTCCTTTCCCTCCTCTTTCTTCCATTTCCCTTTTTTCTTCTCCTTGTCTTTTTCTAATGCAGAAGATGAAATCCAGAGCCTTGCTGTGTGCTCAGAAAGCACTCTACTGCTGAGCTACACCACCAGCCCTATGCATAACTTGTATTTGTTAGCATTCTGTTAATGGTTGGTCTATGTATGTATGTATGTATGTATGTATGTATGTATGTATGTATCAATCATTTGTCTATCATCTGTCTATCTATCTATCAATCATCTATCTATCTATCTATCTATCTATCTATCTATCTATCTATCTGTCTATCTGAGAAAGGGTTTCTGGTTTCTCTACTTAGTCCTGGCTGTCCTAGAACTTGCTGTGTAAACCATGCTGGATTTGAAATCACAGAGATTCACCTGCCTCTGTCTCTTGAGTGCTGAGATGAAAGATATGCAGCACCGAGTCTGGCTGTTGTTCAGGGCTTTTTCTTTTATGTTGAGAACATTAGTCATAGTTTTCTTTTGCTTTTTCTTTTTTGAACTTTGCCTCTTTTTGTGTCACAGCAATACTAACTCCATGAAGAATCATTTTCTTCCTCCTAACTATTTCTGGCAGAGCTTTTTTAGTTTGAGTTGGCTTGATATATTTTTCCCCTATAGTTGATATCACTTCTCTAAATGTTACATAGAGTTATGTAATAGGACCATTTGAGTTTGGAGATGTGTTTGAGATGTGGGGTTAAATTATTAATTCAATAATGTCCTTCCTTCCTTCCTTTTTTCCTTCCCTTCTTCCTTTTTTCCAAGTCTGGGTTTCTCTATCTATGTCTGACACTCCTGGAACTTACTGTGTATCCCTCCTTGCCTCGTTTCAGAAGCACAGAAATCCACCCATCTCTGTCTTCAGTGCTGGGATAAAAATGTGCAACACTCTGTTTGATATCAGTAGAGTTTTCAACAGTTATTTTGTATTGGGTGAGTCGCAGGCTATGGTTTCGATTCAGCAGTCTTTGCTGTTTGAGTCAGGTTTTTCTATAGAGTTATCTGCAGTGTAACAATGACCTTTCAGTTTCTCCGTTGTTATTTCTTGAGAGTCATTGATTATGCTGCCTTGTTTCAGAGACTTGTTTCATTGGCTTTTTTAGTGTTTATGTTTTGAATTATTGAGTCTTGATTTTATCTTTATTGTTTTTCTTCTATATGCTTGAATTGGTGTTTTTAATTTTCTTTTTAGTTTTTGAAATTAAAATATCATTACATAATATCTCCTCTTCCCTTCCATTTCCTCCCTCCAAACCATCCCATTCTTGTATCCACCTTGTTCTCTCTCATATTTGTAGACTCTTTTCCTTTAATTGTTGTTACATATATATGTATATGCACACCTGCAAATACATAAGTACAGCCTGCTCAGCTGTATAAGGTTACCTGTATGTATATTCTGATACTCCTACTCTCAGGTGTTGGGATCCACTGATTGAACACTGCCCTTTCTGCTAAACTGTGAACCAACCTGTGGCTGATTTTTATCTCATCATGGTCACTGATTGTTGTATGTTAATTTGTTTTCTGAAAATATATTTTTTTCAAAGATAGAATTTGTCTTGGTTTTAGCTTTTACATTTCTCCTTTCAGTTCAGCTCTTTGCTTCACATATATTAATACTTTGCCATTTACCATAATTACTATATCATCTTGGGCACAATATAATGTTTTTTTTATAGCCACAATACACATTTTTCTTTCAAGTTTACTTATTGATACTGACAGAGCTCTCCTGCTTTAGTTTGATGTTGGCATACTATATCTCCTACCATCATTACACTTCAAATCTATATATTGTACATTCCTCTAATACAGTGCTTTTCAACCTTTCTAGTGCTGAGACCCTTTAGTACAATTCCTTATGTTGCAGTAATCTCCATTCAAAGAATTATTTTGTTGCAGTGAGCAGTTAATCTCAGCACTTGGAATGCAGAAGCAGGCAGATCTCTGAGTTCAAGGCCAGCCTGGTCTATAAAGCAGGTTCCAGGATAGCCAGGGCTACACAGAAAAACTCTGTCTCAAGAACAACAACAACAACAAAAAAAAAAAACAGCTATTTTATTGCTGATTCCTAACTCTAATTTTGCTTTTGTTATCATAATGTAAATATCTGCTATGCACCCAAGGGGCTGTCACAACAAAGAGGTTGAGATCCACTGCTTACTGCTCTAATACTATATTTTCCTCTATACACATTTAGGAGAACATATGTGTTGTTTATTTATTGTTTTTGCTTTGGTTAAAGTGAAGTTTGGGTCTGTGTGTATGTTTTGCTCACTATATACTCTTTCCCCTAGCTCAGTGTTCTAAGACCTACTCCTTTATCAATTCCTGTGTGTTTAAAGAATGTCTTTTCAGTGATACAGTGAAAAAAATATTTCTAGGCATAGAGATCTACATCTCATTTGTAATTCTGAAATACAAAGAACTATGCAAACCAACATATTTTATGTGTAGTACAAATTTGTTTTGTGGCAAAATCTGACCAGATTTCACATAAAAGCTATTTCTAATTTTCATTGACCGCAGTTTCTTTGACATTTAATATGTGTGCTACAGAAACATCAAAGCAGTTGGTTACAAGTATTGACTAGGCTTTGCTGGGGTTGTTGTGAAACATGTGGTTTATATAGCTCATTATTTTCTAAGATTCAAATGTTCTAAATCCTTGCACATCTCTCTGAAATCTTCACATAGTCACTTCCCAGGATGATTGCTAAATTTTGGGTTCTATTGTGAAATTGTACTTCTAAGATATTCTATGTGTTCTAAATAGAATACACGTGTCCACAGTTTCTACACGCTCTTGACAACACCAGCTATTATCATGCAGTAGTTTAAAGTTGTTTTTATTCTTTTGTAGGATTATAAATAGAATCTGTTACTGTACATATTAGGACAATATAAAATAATACAAAGTAACCTAATAAAAGGAAGATTAAAGCTCTTAAAGATATTTTCTGAAAAACAATAACTTTTAACTTTTAATATTGTCTTATATTTTGAATATACTTAAAAATGCAAACAGAATCTCACATTTCATGTATTTTATTTTCTGTTTTTCATTGATGTTATACTTTAAGCATTTTTTCTGTTCTTAGATATTCTTATAAAACATGATTTAAATAATAATGTTTTAAAGAGATATACCAACCAGGGTTGGTTGGCTAGGTCTGTTATCCTATGAAGAATAAAAGGTTTATTTTGGCTTACAGTGTAAGAGCTGTAGAATCCATCAATGGCAAAAGCAGGAAGCTGATCACAAATGTACTCATATCCAGGAAGCAGAAACAGAAAAGAGAAAATGGAGAAAGTCTATAAACTCTCAGATCCACCCACACTGGCATACTTCCTCTAATGAGGCTCCACCTCCTAAAGGTATCATTACCTCTACAAATGCCACCGGCAGCTGGGGGACCAGTAGTTCAAATCTATTCGACTTTGGGAGATGTTTCTCATGTGAACCACAATATTCTCCTTCTAGACCCAATAGGCTTAGGGCCACCTCATAAGGCAAAATTGATTTAATCTAATTTCAAATGTTCTCATAGTCTTTGACAGTCTCAACATTATTCAAAAGTCCAAAGTCTCTTCTGAGACTCAAGGCAACATCTTTACTGGGATCCCTTGTAAAGTTTTAAAAAGTCAGGCTTCCTGCATCATACATCCCTGTCTTTGGCTGGTTCTACTTCCTATAATTAGCTTTCCTTATCAGATGCCTTGTGACTCCAGCACTTTTAACATCTTATGATCTCCACCACAACCCATTTTATTTTTGTAATGAAAAACATTTAATTAGGGTTGGCTTACAGTTATGAGGTTTAGTTCTTTATCGCCACGGCAGAAGGCATGGCAGCACGCAGGCAGACGTGGTGTTGAAGAGTTCTACATCCAGATCAGCAGGCAGCAGAAAGAGAGACTGGATCTGGCTTGAGCATTTGAAACATCAAAGCTCACCCCATACTTCCTCCAACAAGGCCACACCCACTCCAGCATGGCCAAACCTTCTACTCCCTGCCAAGTAGGCAATGACCAAGTATTCAAGGATATGAGCCTATGGAGGCCATTCCTATTCAAACAGGAGCATGACAGTGGGTTTAAAAAAATACCATTATTTTGCTATTTATTTTTCCCACATTAGCAATATTAAGTATGTACTTTTTATTGATAGGAATCAGCCTGTTAAACATGAGTTCATAGTCATCTCCTGCCTCCTATGCTTTCTAAAATAAAAAAGGAGCTCCCAGGATAGCCAGAAACGCAGCAGTCATGATGCTTAGAATAAAATGCATCTAGTCACAATGTCTTTCAGTCATCAGATTCCTGACATCCTGCTGCCAAGGCTGGGCATCCTAATCTTCACCTGATTCACTCCTTAGGTACTCCTGAGATTCCTCCCCAGCACTCAGTTCAGAAGAGGAGCTACTGTATACTCGTCTTGTCCTTCTGGGTTTTTTCCTGCTGCTCAAGCTATCAGTATCAGAAGCATCTCTTCTCTTGTATATTTTTCTGTATGTGAGAGGTTTTTTGGGATCCAAAGGCACATGGAGGCTGCTGGGAAGTGTGGCTTGGTGACTTTCTCCATCGCCTTTTGGGTAAGAGCTGCCAGCGGAAACAGTGGGACAGCTGCTGTGTGGACTGAGCCGCTGGGACTTTGTTTTCTCATTGATCAGTTGATGATTAAGGTGGGTTCTTCTGAGAAGTTGTTTCCATCATCAGAATCCTCGCTGCTGAGGACTCTCTTAAGTACTGTACATCCAACTGCCTCTGTATCTGGCTGGCAAATTCCCCACAACCCATGTTTTAATAGAGTGTCATTCTGTCTTGAAATTTCCTCTAAATCAGTTCATTATCCTTTAATTTAGCTCGTGTAAGTTCCCAGGACATGGACAGAACACAGCTAGAGTTTTAGCTAAAATACCACAGGAATGGCAGCTAGCACAGTTGCTAATAGAGGACTTATTTCTCTATGAAATATCACGGGCTGGGCTATAGAGTGGTCTCTATGACCACTATGGTGAGCAGAGTATTTATCTGCATGAGACAAGAAGGAAATCTGGTTGAACACAACTCAGTAGCTTCTGTTGGTTCAAACCTTGAAAGTCTGACACTGAGCAGCTTATTTTAGGCATATTTAAGTACAGTACAATTTGGGAAAAAATTCCAGCTGTTAATTAACTCAGTCTTTGTATACAATAAAGGCTAAGGCATGACCACATAGAAACTCTTTGTAAAGTTTGTATGTTTCGTCTATGAAGGTGGGTTCTATAATTTGACTGCATGTGACATCTTAAGAGAGGATCTGGTGTGATCTTGGTCATATAGATAGTGTAAAGGTCACCAGGTTATTAACCATCTCCATTCTATTTGTAAAGTACAATGAGAAACAATGTTCAAGGAAAGGACCGAGGGAGGGTGGTTGAGATAAATAGAAGAATTTGGAGGAGCCAGGAATGGCCAGCTCAGAGATCACTAGTGTATCAACCACATCCATTTTCAATTTTCCTGGCAGAAATAGGTCATATATCTCTTTCATTGTACAGACAACCCTGCATGTTTAACATTGCCAGTCTCCCCAGGGCTTATCTGTGAGCAGAAGGACCTGTGTGCTCCCTACACTGGGTCTCCTCTGCCACATCGCTCTCAGCACCAAGGTCTTTCTGTACTTTCTGTATGCTGTGAATATGTGTTGCTACCATTAGTTAATAAAACCATGGCCTATGGCAAGACAAGACTGAGCCAATCTGGAAATCCAAGAAAGATACAGGGAGGAGAAAGGTGGGATCAAACAGACACTATGAGCTACTGCCAGGGAAGCAAGATGTGACGGAACAGGTACTAATTGCAACAAAGCCTTGTGGCAAGACATAGATTTCTCAGGGGTGCATGGGGGGATGGGGAGAAGAGAGACTGACCGGCAGAAGTCAGGAGGAGGAACGGAGTTTGAACGTGGGGATACATGGATAAAAAATGAGACTTTATTCTATAAAAATATACTGAAAAAAAACATTCTGACCAAAAGCAACTCAAGTTTAAACTAATAATATAAACTGAAATACTTTATTACACATAAAAAGTTTTCACTCTCCTAAAACCTTAGTAGTTTAACTACAGAAACCAAACTTTTAACCTTTTTTTTCTATTATCTCAGTTCAGCATTTATCAAATTAGTGTATCTTCTGAGTTGTGTTAGAAGACTTGGTTTTAAAAATTGCTGTTTGAATTGTTGCATACTGATGAAGACTATCAGAGAAAATTACAGATAGTAAAAAATGCAGAGAATAACCCAGTTTCCATCCCAGGTACATCTACATACAGCACAAGAAACTTCTCTGATAGAAGGGATGGAAAGATTATAAGAATCAGAAGACCAGGACCTGCTATGAGGTAGTATCTTCTATATATGAAGGGAAGCTGTACCCATGAAATCTTAATATGATTGCCTAAACAAGGTCTGCATAATGACATCTACAATTGACATGCTAACAAGAATGGGAAAATCTCACAAGCCCCACTCGTAAATGAACTCCAGACATCAATGGGTACTGAGAGAGGAAGAACCCATTTTCTTCACAGATGAGGCCCCTGATAGGTTATCTGGTCCCAATGGGTCAGACCTAAACACACGTAGATATGAGTAACACATATATAATTTATATATAAATATAGCAATAATAATTAAACAATTTAATATTGATTTGAAAGGGGGTAGGGGAATACATGTAGAGTGAGGTTTCTGGCCTGCCTCAGTCCTGCAGTCTGGACCCACCTGCAGCTGATTCTCCCCCCCACCCTCAAATGACTCAGACGCTTGTATTAATTACATTCTGCTTGCCCTATGGCTTGGGTATATTGCTAGCTAGCTCTTGCATTTAACTTATTTCCATTAAACTGTCTTACCTCATGGCCCATGGCTTACCTGTGTTATTTTACATGTTGATTCTTGGAGCTGGACGATGTCTCCCTTGACTCTACCCTCCTTCCTGTACTGGTTATGCAAAGAAGAGTTATGAGCAATGATGGTTATAAAATTGAAGTATTAATTAACCATGAAAAGCATTGAAGATGCTCTGCAGTAGTGAATGTTCAGCCAATATTTTATCATTTACATAGACAAGTAAGCAGGTCCATTTATTGTGTATACATACTTGTTTTGTCTTTACTGAATGGTAAGATCATGTAGAAATAAGAGACTTGTTTTAAAATAAATTTATTTATAATTTTTTATCAGTCAATGTTTGGTTTTTATGCTTAATTTATATGCCTACCTGCTGTGGTCATATGAAAATGTTTGGATACCCTAAGGGCTGTGAGTGGAGAATGTTTAAAAAGCTCTGTGCTAAGATAGCTCCACCTTCTGCCTCTGCTTCCCTTGATGCAGTGATGTAATGTCACCAAAGTGGTTCCACATTCCAGGTTCTTGTTGTTTGTTATTGTTATCTGGACCCATTTGCTTGATTTGTTGTTTCACTTTCTTATTATTTAAATTTTTCTGAAAAGTTGAATTGTCGGTGAAGGTCATGAACAATGCATCCATTCTTCAGTTGCCATGTGCATATTTTTTGATATGTACCTCATTAGGGTAGACGGGGCACTTGATCACCACCCTAGACATCTCAATGTGCTGTCACCATAGGGCTTGTGGACAATCACTACTTCTCTTCTTTTTGAGACACATGACTATAAGCAAAATTAGTTAGAGATCTTTATCTCTTTTTTTTCACCTGAAAACAGATGTTTTCACTTTATAGTTTCCCCTTGAGAAGTGAGACAGTGATTCTTCTCAACCTTCCTAATGCTGTGAGTTTTTTACAGTTTTTTAAGTTGTGGTGACCCCCGACCATAAAATTATTTTTGTTGGTACTTTGTAACTGTAGTTTTTCTGCTATTATGAACTGCAATGTAAATAAGATCATATTTTCTCATGGTTTTAGGATACCCTTGTGAAAGAGTCCTTTGACTCCCAGGTTGAGAACTGCTGATGAGCCATTGTGTGGACCAGGAGCTGAGTAAAAGGCTAGGGGGATCTTTCACCACTAGATGGCAGGATAGCGGTGTGGAGCTTGCCCATCTCACTGAACTCAGGTGACCTCAGCAGAACTCAGGTGAACTCAGCTAACTGCACCTGGACCAGCATCTACTTCTTTCCTCTTTCATTTATCCACTCTTCTGGCTTTACCTTTTTAGCCTCTAAAACCTCTAGACTGGTGTTAAAGTGTTCTTTCCCTTTAGGTGTCCAGGGAAGGACTTCCGGCTAATTGCTGCCGGCCACTGTTCCTATTGCCTAGGACTTTTTGACTGCCTTCTCTGACAGCTTCTAAGAGCGGCAAGGCCTCTTGGAAGTGTCTCTGCACAGAAGTTTTGGATGTCATTCCTTCCAAGCTGGGAGCTTATGCTGAGAATTTTATTTTTCAAAGGTGCCAACATCACTCTTGACATTTTTGATGTGGCATCAAGGGGATGCTGGCGGTGGGGTTCAGTGTTAGGGTGAAGAATACCCTACCCCCAGCCCCTGGGAAATGATTTCACATTGACCCTGTCTCAATAGATTGTGGGTAGAGTGTTGCTTTGCCACAGATTCTAAAGTGCCTTTTTGGTTCTATGTGGAGAGTGGTAGTTAACTTCAAAGGTGAACCTTTCATTGAAATCAATACAAGCAAATGCATACAATTGCTTTCTTTTTTGCTGCTATTAAATAAAGCATTGGAGTAGGGCAGACCAGTGATGACATCAAACCACCCCTGTCCTTCCAAATGGGAAAAGACATGGTCCTTCTTAGATGGAATCTACAAAATAATAATTTAAAAAAGTCTTCATAGCACAGCCAGTGTGCTCAAGTCTCCCTTATTTGGGTTGAAGATATTGCTTTTTTTGTGTGCTTCATTGAAATCTATGACCTATAGTGTTATGTTTTTAGAAAAAAAATTGCATTTGGTTTCCTATATTAGCTAGAGGAGGTAGATCCAGGGGGATGGTTATATTTTGATCTGGCCATGGCATTGGACACTTCAGAATATGAGAGATCAGAGCAGGAGACAGCATCCAAGGGTCAGATGCTCTGTGTCGACAAGGAGATGGAGTAGTGGAGACTTGGGGATAATTCTCAGATAATGTGTATTTAATTTTTAGCTCAGAGCACTCAAGCAATGTTGTTATTACTACAGTATGTCTGTCTCATGAGTTCCAGATGCTAGAACTCTGCAGACTTTGTTATTATTGCTTTCAGGGACCTAAATTTTGGTAGAGACACAGTTAACTGAAAACAGTAGTAGCACGTAAAGACTATGCCATGAAAAAACAAAACAAAACAGGGTAGGCTGTTTGTTTGGAGAGTGTGGGGCAGAGAGTGTGTACTAGGCAGTATACACAGGCTAGTACTCTGACTAGGAGGGCTTTCTAGAGACAGTGCTGTTCTAGTAAGGAGGGATGTGGAACGGAGGCAAAGGACATTTCAGACATGGAGCACATGCCTGAAGATCCAGAATGGGGACAAAGTAGGGCAAAGCGCTGAAAGGTGGGATAGTTGTTGGAGGATAGAATCTCCGTGGTCCCTGGATGGTGATGAGGCTGCAGGGTTGGCAATGAAAGGGAGAGTGGAAAGTACCAGGCTTCAGAGCTGCATCTTAGTATTGTTAGAGGCTGGTACTGACTACACTGGTAGAAAACCTAGTTGCTGACTGCAGACTGTTCACAGAATGGTGATGGTACAACCAGCTTTTATTGAATGTGGTAGAAAGTTTGACATGCTGATTACCACCTCTATACTGAACCACACACCAATCAGAATGTTTTCGCTTCTTTACTTAACATTTTTCCTTTTCTCAAAAGGGCCAAAGTGGTACAAAGGTTGCTTGACAGTCTACTATGAATAGGCCTGCAGAGAATAAACAAAGACCTTTAAGAAGAAAGGGGTTACATTTGAGTGTTTGGCGACCTCAAAATTGTTATGTGTTTGAGAAATAGTGAGCATAGCAAATTAATCAGGCAATTTTTCCACCATCACTTTTATTCTGCATTGGGGTAAGTGAATTCTCTTGCATCTTCCTCCAGGACCACAGAAAGTTCTGGGCATATAGAAAATATTTCCAGGTCTTGAAAGGGATTATACATCAATTTAATAATATATAATGGAAACACTCCAATATTTTCTTAAGAGACTCAATTCCAGGCTTCTGATGTCAGGTCCCACACAACCTTTTGAACAGTCTTTGGTGTAGGGGAGTGTGGACTGGTAAGTAACAGGGGCAGACAGAATTAGACAGAGACAGAAAAGTAGTTAGGAAAGCCCTGAGTTTATTCCTCAGGTTCTTTTTGTATCCAAAGCAGGAAGGACATTTTAAAGACCTCCCTCTCTCAATGACACCATAGATCCAAGTACAGATAACACCTCCTTAACTCTCAAAACATCCAGAAACCACACCTTATGACAAAACATCCCGATATTTGGCCTTAAAAAGTAAGCTGCCTTGTGACCATGCTTTTGGCCAATATATATTTCCAATACAGCCTTATGGAGCAAAACAAACTTGGACTCTCTGACTTTGAGTCAAGATGGAATCAGGCCACACTATGGAGTCACTTATAGATTTCCACAGCCTGCAAACCCTTATCCAGTATATTGTATTCTACTTCAGTCAACTATTCCACAATCAATCCTTGGTGTTATTCTCAGTAACACTGAGAACACTGTAACAAATGTGCCTATTTATGAATTCTTAGAGTTTTCCTATGGACAGTCATAGTGGGTACCAAAGGTGGACTGAATGAGTCAAATGTATATATGTGAATTTGCATTGTATTTTGCCAGCTATTGCCTATATGTAGTGGTCTCAGAACTCTGGTGAAGGCAGGCGAAAGAGTAGTTCAAAGTCATCCTGGCTACAAAGCAAGTGAGAGGCTAGCTTGGCTATAGAAGACTATCTTAAAACCCAAGGATAGAAAAATATTTTTTCATATTCTTTGCTAAAACTTAGTAGCAAGTTATATTATCAGAATATCATGTTTGACTCTTTGAGGGGGAGTGGCTGTTTTGTCATATTTCAATTTGTTTGTTTTGCCTTATTTTAATTATTCTTTAGATGCCCACTTTAAAAAAAAATATAATTCTATTTTTTTATTTATATAGTCTATTATAATTAACATTTTGTAATCTGAAAAGTGTGATACTCAAAGGGGGGAAGACATAGAACATGACAATAAACATAACTTGGAAATAGAAATAAACAGTGTGGGAAGTGAAACAAAATACTTCCTCTAAAGAGAAAAAAAATTAGGAGAGTCAGACGTCTTCAGATAGCAAGGATCCCAGGTCCAGAGCAGAGTGGGAGGTCAGTGGGTTCCAGCCCCTGGGCCTCCTGGGGACCTTATCCCAGAGGCCAGAGACATGGTCCTGGATTTGACCTCACAGCCAGGCCTGCCCTGGACCAGAGAAGCCTTCCCCAGAAATCCTGGGTGGCACATAACAGATGTCCAGGCCCCACCTCCAAGGCAGGCTGCATCATCACAGAGGGAAGGACATCTCTCTGAAACGCATGACTCCATGGTGGCCAGGGCAGAGCAGGCAGAGTGGGAGATCAGAGTGAGAAATGGACATCTTCAGACAGTGCTGATCCCATGGCTTGTCCAGAGTAAGAAATCATGCAGACTCCATGCCCAGACACACAATCCCTGTAGCCACAACTAAGATTCCACTAAGCCCTGAATAAGAGTGAACCAAGGAAGCAATGGGCAGATGTCAGTGCAAAGAATACATATAACAATATAAAGAACAACAAAGCACTACCAGAAGAAGCTGGTGGTTCTACAACACCAACACCTGAACAGAGCAATAAAGAGGAAACAGAAGGAAATAATACAAACACCTTTATGAAGATTATGGAAGCCTTAAAAGAGGATATCAAACATTCCCTTAAAGAAAGAGAAGAAAATACAAATAAAAAATTGAAAAGGATGAACAAATCCTTGAAAGAAAAAAAAAAGAAAAGGTATACCAAAAAGTGAAAGAATCATTTCAAGAACTAAAAATTGAAATAGAAACAATAAAGAAGGCACAAAATGAGGCAAAGGAGGAAATAGGGAATCTGAAGAAATGATCTGGAACTACAGATACAAGCATAACCCACAGAATCCAAGGGATGGAAGGGAGAATCTCTGGAATAGAAGACTCAATAGCAGAAATAGATAAATCACTCAAACCAAAAAAAAAAAAAAAAACACAAAATGTTTACAAATTTGGAACACCTTGAAAAGACCAAACCTGAGAATAATAGGAATAGAAGAAGGAGAGTATCAGCTCAAAGGCACAGATAATGTATTCAATAAAATCATAGAAGAAAACTTTTCCAACCTAAAGAAGAAAATTACTATAAAGATACAAGAAGTTTACAGAACAACAAATAGAGTAGACACCCCAAAAAGTCTGTTTGTCTCACAATAATTAAACAATAAAACATACAGGACTAAGAAAAAATATTAAGAGCTTCAAAGGAAGAGGGCCAACTTACATATAAAGGCAGACCCATCAGAATAATGCTAGCCTATTCAATGGAAACAATGAGAGCAAGAAGATCCTGGTCAGAAGTTATACAGACAGTAAAAGAACATGGCTGCCAACCTAGACTACTATACACAGCAAAACTAGTAATCTTCATAGGTGTAGTAAGCAAGATAATTAATGACAAAGACAGATTGAAACAATATCTGTCTACAAATCTGGCCCTTCAGAAAGCATTAGAGGGAAAACTCCAACCTAAGAATCCCAGATAAACCCGTGAAATGACAAATACTTGATAATCCCACAGAAAAGCCCAAAGAAAGGAAATACATACAAGATACCACCAAAAATAACAGAAATAACAATTAGTGGTCATTAATATCCCTTAATGTCAGTGGACTCAATTCACCTATAAAAGAACACAGTGTAAAACAATGAATAGAAAAACAAAAGTCAAACTTCTGCTGCATACAAAAAACATACCTCAACTCCAAAGACAAACACAGGCTCAGAGTAAAGAGTTGAAAAAAGATTTTCCTATCAAATGACCCAAAGAAACAAGCTGGTGTTGTCATCCTAATATCCAACAAAGTAGACTTCAAACTAAAATCAATCAAAAGAGACCAAGATGAACATTACTTATTCATCTCAGGAAAAATCGATCAAGATGAGATCTCAATCCTGAATATTTATTCCCCTAATATAAGGGTACCTTAAAATATAAAAGAAACACTACTAAAGCTTAAACCCCACATCAAAGTCACACTCTAATAGTGGGAGACTTCAATACCACACTTTCACCCTTGGATAGGTCAACCAGACAAAGACTCACCAAAGAAATAAGAGGTTATGGTGTAAATGAACTTAATAGATATTTACATAAGCTTTTATGTGAACACCAAGCAATTTACATATTTCTCAGTACTCCATGAAACTTTCTCTAAAATTGACCACATACTTGGTCATAAAGCAAATATCAATAAATACATAAAAATGGCAATAACCTCTTGTATCATATCAGACCACCAGGGCCTAAAGTTAGAAACTAACAACAACAAAAATCACAGAAAGCCAACAAACTCATGGAAAATGAATATCTCTACATTGAACCACCTCTGGGTCAGAGAAGAAGTTAAGAAAGAAATCACTTTTTAGAATTTAATAAAAATGAATGCACAATATAATTAAACATATGGGACACAATGAAAGCAGTGTTAATAGGAAAATTCATAGCATTAGATGCCTATATGAAAAGCCAAGAGAATTGTACAAACACCTAACAACTCACCTGAAGGCTTTAGAATAGTTAGAAGCAAACCCACCTAGAAGGAGCAGACAGTAGGAAATAATCAAGCTTAGGGCTGAAATCAGTACAATAGAAACAAAAAGACCAATACAAAGAATCAATGAATCAAAGAGTTGGTTCTTTGAGCAAGTCAACAAGATAGGCAAAACCTTATCCAAACAGAGAGTATTTAAATTAACAGAATCAGAAATGAAAAAGGAGACATAATGGCAGACCCCCAGGAAATCTAGAGAGTTATCAGGTCATAATTTGATAATCTATACTCACTCTGTAGCAGACAGAGATAAACTCTCACTGCCACAGTCCCCCCAGCTGCTGCTGAGGAAATTTGCACGGCTACCCACCTCCAACTGAGCAAACAGATAAGGACTGGAGACCGTGAAGGACAGACTCAGACCCCGCCCAGAGGTGAGGAGGGGTCAGCAGGCCCGAGCACCTATGTCCCTGCCAGGGAGAGTTGAGCTTCCGTCGGTTCCGGTTCTGGTTCCGGTTCCAGGACCAGGTGCTTCCTGCAGAGCGTGTACCCATGCAATCTGTAGCAGACGGAGATAATCTCTGACTGCCACAGTCCCCCCAGCTACTGCTGAGGGAATCTGCATGGCAGCCACCCCACCTCCAATTGGTCAAACAGAGAAAGATTGAAGACTGGAAATTCAGTCCCCTGCCCAGGGGAGAGGTAAAGATTGAGCAGACCTTTTCCTCAGAGGTGACAGGAGGCACATAAGCCCGAATGCCACAACTGACCAGGAGACACCTAATCGTGAACCACTGAAGCTATGGGCAGACCCCAGTGCAAAAATTTACATAATAATATAAAGAACAACAAGGTGACTTCAGAAGAAAGTGGCAATCCTACAAATACAAGACCTGAACTGAAGAGGAAACAGAAGGAAGCAACACCAAAAATTCCTTTATGATGATCATCGAAGCTCTCAAAGAAGATATGAAAAATTCTATTAAAGAAATAGAAGAAAATACAAAAAAAAATAGAAGAGATGAACAAATCTATGAAAGAAACATGCCAAGAACTAAAAGCTGAAATAGAAGCAATAAAAAAGGCACAGAATGAGGCAAAGATGGAAATAGAAAACCTGAAGAAAAAAGCTGGAACCACAGATACAAGCATAACAAACAGTTTAAGAGATGAAAGATAGAATCTCTGAAGTGGAAGACTCAGTAGCTCAAATAGATATATCAGTCAAAGAAAATAGTAAAACCAAAAAAGCCATAACTCAAAATGTTCAGGAAATCTGGGACACCATGAAAAGACCTAATTTGAGAATAATAGGAATAGAAGAAGCAGAAGAATACCAGCTCAAAGGCACAGATAATGTTTTCAATAAAATCATAGAAGAAAATTTCCCTAACCTGAAGAAGGAATTGCCTATAAAGATACAAGAAGCTTAGAGAACACCAAATAGATATGACCCCCCAAAAAAGTCAGCGTGCTACATTATAATCAAGCCAGAAAACATACAGAACAAAGAAAAAATTTTAAGAGCTGCAAAAGTAAAGGGCCAACTTACATATAAAGGCAGACCCATCAGAATAATGGAAATGTTTCAATGGAAACCATGAAAGCTAGAAGGGCTTGGTCAGAAGTTATGCAGACACTAAAAGAGCAAGGCTGCCAAACTAGAATACTCTACCCTGCAAAATTATCAATTACCATAGGTGGAGTAAACAAGATATTTCATGACAAAGTCAGACTGAAAGAATATCTACCAATCCAGCACTACAGAGAGTATTAAAGGGAAAACGTAAATCTAAGGACCCCAGATACACCCGTGAAACCACAAACAATCAATAATTTCACAGAAGAATACCCTAGAGAAAGGAAATACAAACAAGTTACCACCAAAAATGACAGGAAATATCAATCAATGATCACTAATTTCCCTTAATATCAATGGACTAAACTCTCCTATAAAACATCACACACTAACAAGATGGATACAACAACAGAAGCCATCCTTCTATTGCATACAAGAAACACAACTCAACCCCAAGGACAGATACAGGCTTAGAATAAAGGGTTGGGAAAAGATTTTGCAGTCAAATGGTCCTAAGAAACAAGCGGGGGTTACAATCCTAATATCTAACAAAGTAGACTTTAAGCTAAAAGCAATTAAAAGGGACCAAGATGGTCACTATTTATTCATCACAGGAAAAATTGGTCAAGAGGAGATTTCAATCGTGAATATTTATGCCCCTAATATAAGGGCACCTACCTATGTAAAAGAAACACTGCTAAAGCTCGAATCCCATATCAATTCTTACACCCTAATAGTGGGAGACTTCAATACCTCACTTTCAACCCTGGATAGGTCAACCAGACAGAGACTCAACAAATAAGGAGTCTAAAAGAGGTTATGATACAAATGGATTTAATAGATAACTACAGAAGCTTCCACCCAAACGTAAAGGAATATACATATTTCTCAGCTCCTCATGGAACTTTTTCCAAAATTGACCACATAATTGGTCATAAAGCAAATATCAACAGATACAAAAAAATGAAAATAATCCCTTGTAACATATCGGACCACCAGGGCCTAAAGTTAGAGTTCAACAACATCAAAAATCAAAGAAAGCCTACCAATTCATGGAAGCTAAACATCACTCAGCTGAACCATCTCTGGGTCAAGGAAGAAGTTAAGAAAGAAATCAAAGTCTTCCTAAAATTTAATGAAAATGAATCCACAATGTATCCAAACTTGTGGGACACAATGAAAGCAGTCTTAAGAGGAAAATTCATAGCGCTAGATGCCAAATGAAAAACCTAGAGAAATCCCACACTAGAGACCTAACAACTCAGCTGAAAGCCTTAGAACAATTAGAAGTGAACTCACCTAGAAGGAGTAGACAGCAGGAAATAATCAAACTTAGAGATGAAATCAATACAATTGAAACAAAAAGAACAATACAAAGAATCAATGAATCTAAGAGTTGGTTCTTTGAGAAAGTTAACAAGATAGATAAACCCTTAGCCAAACTAATCAAAAAACAGAGAGAGTGTTCAAATCAACAAAATCAGAAATGAAAAGGGGGATATAACAACAGGAAATAAAGAGAATTATCAGATCATATTTTGAAAATCTGTATTCCACAAAAATGGAAAACCTCGAAGAAATGGACAGCTTTCTGGACAGATACCACTTACCAAAATAAATGAAGATCAGATTAATTACTTAAACAGGCCTATAACCCTTAAGGAAATTGAAGCTGTCATTTAAAACCTCCCCAAAAATAAAAGCCCTGGTCCAGATGGTTTCAGTGCCAAATTCTACCAGACATTCAAAGAAGAATTACTACCGTTACTCCTGAAACTATTTCACACAGTAGAAACTGAAGGAATATTGCCAAATTCCTTTTATGAGGCATCCCCTCTGGGCATGACCTGCTCCTTCAGTTCTACTATACATGCACCATTCCACTCCAGCATCTTTTCCACCTCTCTTCATATATTCATTAGTTGTAGTGACACTGGAAGCTGTGGTGGGGCACATAGTGTACCCTTTCCCCCAGATAGCTTTACTTGAAAAGGTTCCTTGAAATGAATCATTGGTCTTATTCAAGACCCTTGGCTTCTGCCATTCCACCAATACTGAAACCTCTCATGTATCCTGCTGTTGTCCTGTGCCATGGAGATCCCAAGGCTATCTGTCTGCAGGACCAGCTCTTTCACATGCTACAGTAGATCATACATGGGGAAGATGTTGGGATGGGCCAACTCCAAGCTCTGAATCTGGGCCTGTGTGGTGCTTGAGTAGTTAGTCAGCCTACCAGCTCTCCCATGGCCCACACTATCAGGGCCAGCTCCCCCATGCTGCCCAGGTGAGGGGCAGAGCCAACTTTCATATGTGGACATTGCTTTTTAAAGTTGGATCAGTTAGTCTAAGTTAGAGCCATTTATATTTAAGGTTGTTATGGAATGAGTTTTCAGTTCCTTTAGTTTTGCTCTTTGTTTTTCAGGATGGCTGAATTATTGGTTGCATTTTTTTACTTCCCTTGTTAGTATAAGCTTTGTAGTCCTACTGTGTTGGATATGATGGATTCCTTCCTAGCTCTTTGCTCATATATTCCTCTCATGAAATTTATTCTGTTCTGTATTCTCATGAATGCAAAAGATAATGAAATTGAAATATCTTCACCCTGAGTCCTTGTGAATCAGAGACATTAAGTATATTCAGGCATTGTGGTGTTACTTGAACCTGTTAACTCTTGTGCTGTGATTTATGCTAATGCTAATCCTGTATGGGGCAAGTGTCCTATGCTTCTCTTGGATTGTTTCAGTGTGTGTGTGTTTCAGGAGCCTCTGACTGATTTCAGGCTTAAGTATATCAAACTTCAGAATCATCCTTAGCCAATGAGGTCTGCTCCTCCAGGCACCAAGAGCACAAAATGCCCCTTTGCCTTAGTACTTCCCTACCTTGTAGGGGAACACAACCAACTAGGCTTTTGAAGGCACAGTTGCCTTGTTCCAGGTAGTGTGCCTGAGCATTTTTACTGGCCATTTTCTGCTGGAGTCTGTGGTTGTACCTGGTGATTGGTGACTTGTGACCATTAAGGTGCTTGAGGCCAATGGGAGAGAGACAACACAGCTAGGGACATCTCCATTTGCCAATGTGTACTATGAGAAGGGTATATAAGGCTCTCCCCATGGCTGAATAAGGGAGTCTGTGAGTTTGTAAGTCTGCGAATCTGTAGGACTGCCATTTATTTTAAATGAGTATGTGTCTGCTTGTTGCTTGTGCCATAGACTCTGCACCTTTTCACTCCCTCCACCAATAGAGTGCCCTGTAACACTACCTGGGCTGACTCTTCTGCCACCTGTACTTTTTGGCTTGTCAGTATCTCACCCTCTCACCCTCTCATCCTCCACAGTTGCCTCCCATACCAGAGCTGGCTGAATTCTGGGTCCCTGACTTTCATTTGCTTTCTTTCTCAAGCTACTTTATGTTTAAATACCAAGTTTCTTCTTACTGTGATACCAGCCACAGCATTTGGCTAGGGAACTGGCCTTCCATTACATACTCCAGCTGAAGAAATAACTGTGTGAGCCAGGCCAGCAACTGGATTTGAGGCCTCTGAAAGTTGTGTGCCTGTCTGTCCTGTGGCTTGGATCACCCCTCTCCTATGCTGTGCTGACTGGATTAGCTTTTGGATGAAGTGTCTGCTTCTTCTATTCCTGCTGAAGAGCTGTGTAGCTAGAGCTGTGTTCAGCTTGGCTTCTCTTTCCATTGGTGTTAGTGTGGGTAGATGAGAGGCTTGTAACAAGTGAAATTTTAATTCTCAATAGATAGAAATGAGATTTCCAGTCTTTCCTCCTCCTTCTCTAAAGTTTATGTGAACTGATATAATCAGTAGATTCTCTGTACTTGTAACAGAATTTAATTTCAATCAACTAAGAATCCATAAACTCTGTACTTTCAGAAAGGACAGTTCTTCATCGGCTACTAAAAGCAGAGATAATACTTACAATGAGTGTGGTGACTATTCTGATGTATTCTTACCACAAAGGCAATTAATCTAGCTACATCTTGTGATTAATTTAGAATGCACTTTTCAATTAACTGAGGCTTCTAAGACAGAATCTCCACTTAAATTTAGAAGTTCACCAGAGGCTCTGCAGAAGCCATTTTCAATGATGTAATTGACAGCAGAAGCCTTTAGAATATTCTGGGAGAACATTCATCCCACATATTATATTTCAACTAAGTACACAATAGCTATTTTCTGTATTCTAAGAGTTCATTTCTGAGTAGTGGCTGGGGGTGGTTCGGTGAGAGTGGGATTAAACCGATTCTATATAGGAGAAAGTAGAATTGATACCTTTATGCAGAGCCTATTACAGGATCCCAGAGAAGGGTATATATCTCTATATCTATCTATCTATCTATCTACCTACATACATACATACATACATGCATACTTATATTTAGGTAAGCTGTACATTTAAATAGAGAAGTTTAAGCAGAAATGAAGACACATCATAATACACTTTTACTAGCCACCATTGCTTACAGCCATGTTTACCTTACTCTTGAAGTATACATGTTTGTAAATAGCATAATTATATTGCATGTTGTTTTCTGTTAAAAACATTTTGTGTCTCTAGTACTTTTATTTCAGTTTTTGAAATTTGTTTTGAAATTTTATTTTTAAAAAATAAAAAATAAGTTCAAGAAATAAAAGTAGCCCAAGCCCCAGTTGAACTTCAAGAAGCTATGCTTACAGTATAGAGCCCACAGTTATTTTTAATCAGTAAGAATGTTTAGTGCACAAGGTATTGGCATATAAACATATCAGCCTAGCTTGCCTCCTGGGTGTAGCCAGTGTCATCATGTTGCGGCCACACCCCTGCCTAAGAACACTCCTGCCCGCAGCTGTGTTCTCACGCTTGTCCTGGGCATGACTACATGGTCACCCTTTAAAAAGACAGAACACGTGGCAAGGGACCTCTCTCCTACCCCTCTTCCATCCCTCTTCTCTTTTCTTCTGTTCTCTTCTGTTCTCTCTCTCTCTCTTCCCTTCCCCCACCCGTTCCCCCAATAAACTCAACATGGCTCCCCGGCAGCCTGTCTGTGTGTTCCATCCTTCCACGAGCAAAATACTAACACAAGGCAGTTACATAATCGAGATACAAATTAATTACAGCCTTCCAGAGCTTTTCATGTTACCTCTCTTTCCTGCCTTTGTCTCTATGTTGCCTGAGTAACAATACTGATCCATATAATGAGCGAGGCTGTGTAATTTTCCCTTCTACCACATCAGGGTCACAGTGCTAAGATTTTCTCTGAATTTTCAAATTGTGGGATACTAAATGCTCGTCATTGCTCAGGTATCATTCCTGCCTCTAAATTCTAGAAAACACTGGGGTCCACAGAGGTGAAGTAAGTTGCTCCAGTCCACAGAAGAAGTGGAAGAGTCATTCCTGAGCTGACTCTCTTCTTTTCTGTGTCTCCACCTGTTAGGTCCACGTGTGAGAGCAAGTACACACTAACAAGGCTACACACTAGAGTTTATTTAAGAGAGGAGTTCCAGGCAGGTGAAGAAACAGAGGAGCAAGACAGAAGTCAGAGAGGGGACAGAGAAAAAAAGAGACCAGAGCATGTGCTCGCAGTCTGTTTAAAGGGAAGGGGCATGCACGGGTATGCCTCATGGTCCAGGGAGGTGCTTCCGGGTCCAGGGAAAGGGAGGCACTAAACCACAGAGTTTACGCAGCCACACCCAGGGGCATGCCTCAGTACAAGGCGCATCCCGCCTGGGCCAGAATTGGGCCAGCTACATGGAATGCCAGGAATCCTTACACCACCCCCTCTTTCTTCGACTCTGCACCCTTGCTCATCTGTGACTTCATTCAAAACTTCTGTCCTGTTTTTCTCACCATGTGTAAACAATGATACCTTGAAGACATTTATTCAACTTCCTTTAAGGTTTAGAAAAGGACTTCCTGAACAGAACCATTTTTTGTCCAGAAACTGAAGCCACCAGTTGACAGATTGGATTTTATAAAAACCAACTGAGAGAGGAAGGCCACAGAATGGAAGAAAATATTTTGCAGCCATACAAGTAGCAGAGGATTGGTGTCTAAAATATAGAAAGAACTAAAAACAAAAAAACAAAAAACAAAAAAACAAAAGACCTATTCAGAAAGCAGTCTTTGAATCTGAACAGAGAGTTCTAAAATAAATAAATAAATAAAAATGGCTAAGAATTATCTCAAAAAGTGTTCAATGTTTCTAGCAATTAGGGGAATACATTTTTTAAAACTTCACAATTTTATCTGACCCCAGTCAGAATGGCAAAGACGAACTGACAAAACATGCTGGAGGTGATGTGGGGGCAATGAAACCCTCATTCATGCAGAATGCTAATGGGTCCAGCCATTCTGGAAATCAATGTGGAGAACACTCAAAAAGCTAAAAATAAATCTACAGAATGATCTCTCCTTGGCAAATGACCAGACTACTCAACATACTACTTTGCAGATACTTGCTCATCTGTGTTCATTGCCACTCTGTGCATAAGAGCTTGGAAATGGAAATACTTTAAATCATTTCCATACACATATTGATAAAGAAACTGTGGAATGTATGCATTATGTAATACTAATCAATTGAAGTTGTCATTAAAAGCCTCCTCAAAAATAAAAGCCCTGGTCCAGATGGTTTCAGTGCAGAATTCTACCAGACATTCAAAGAAGAATTACTACCGTTACTCCTGAAACTATTTCACACAGTAGAAACTGAAGGAATATTGCCAAATTCCTTTTATGAGGCCACAATTACCCTAATACCCAAGCCACTCAAAAGACACAACAAAGAAGGAGAATTACAGACCAATTTCCCTCATGAATATTTATGTGAAAATTCTCAACAAAATTTTAGCAAACTGTAACAACAACATATAAAAAATATCATACACCATGACTAAGTAGGCTTCATCCCAGAAATGCAGGATTGGTTTAACATACAAAAAACCGTAAACGTTATCCATCATATAAACAAACTAAAGGAACAAAACCACATGAACATATCCTTAGATGCTGAAAAAGCCTTTGACAAAATCCAACACTCCTTTATGATTAAAGCCCTAGAGAGATCAGGAATACAGGGAGAATACCTAAATATAATTAAGGCGATTTACAAGAAGCCGACATCCAGTATCAAACTTAATGGAGAAAAACTCAAAGCATTCCCACTAAAATCAGGAACTGGACAAGGATGTCCTCTCTCCCCTTATCTATTCAATATAGTTCTCGAAGTTTTAGCTAAAATAATAAGAGAATGAAAAGAGATTAAGGGGATACAAACTGGAAAAGAAGAAGTGAAACTATCTCTATTTGTAGATGATATGATTGTATACATAAGTGACCCACAAAATTCTTCCAAGGAACTGCGATGGCTGATAAACACCTTCAGCAATGTAGCAGGATACAAGATTAACTCAATCAATAGCCCTTCTATACACTAAAGATAGAAGGGCTGAAAAAGAAATAAGGGAAACATCACCCTTTATAATAGCTGAAAATAGTATTAAATACATTGGAGTAACTATAACCAAAGAAGTAACAGATCTATTTGACCAAAATTTTAAATCACTGAAGAAAGAAATTGAAGAAGATATCAGAAAATGGAAAGCTCTCCCATGTTCCTGGATAGGTAGGATCAACATAGTAAAAAAGGCAATTCTACCAAAAACAATCTACAGATTCAATGCACTGCCCATCAAAATCCCAACACAATATTTTTTTTGTGTGTGTTGGGATTTTGATGGGCAGTGAAACAATACTCAATTTCATCTGGAATAACAGGAAAGCTAGGATTGCCAAAACAATTTTGCTCAACAAAAGAACTTCAGGAGGCATCACCATCCCTGACTTCAAGTTATATACTATAGAGCTACAGTAATAAAACAGCCTGGTACTGCCATAAAAACAGACTTGTGGATCAATGGAATAGAATTGAGGATCAAGACATTAACCCAAAAACCTATGAACACCTGATCTTTGACAAGGAGGCCCAAAGCATTCAATGGAAAAAAGATAGTTTATTTAACAAATGGTGTTGGCATAGCTGGATGGAAGTGTGTAGAAAAATGCAAATAGATCCAAGTCTGTCACCCTGCACAAAAATCAAATCCAAGTGGATCAAAGACCTCAACATAAACCCAGCCACTTTGAACTTGATAGAAAAGAAAGTGGGAAATACACTTCTACGAATTGGCACAGGTGACCACTTCCTAAATATAACACCAGTGGCACAGACACTAAGACCAACAATCAATAAATGGGATCTCCTGAAGCTAAGAAGCTTCTGTAAAGCCTAGGACACTGCCAATAGGACAAAGTGACAGCCTATATAATGGGAAAAGATTTTCACCAACCCTACAAGAGATAGAGGACTGATATATAAGATATATAAAGAGCTCAAAAATCTAGAGCCCAAAACCTTGAATAACCCAATCAAAAAATGGGGTTCAGATCTGAAAAGGGAATTCTCAGCAGAAAAATTACGAATGGCTGAAAGGCACCTGAAAAAGTGCTCATCATTTTTAGCCATCAGAGAAATGCAAATCAAAACAACTTTGAGATACCACCTGACTCCTGTCAGATTGGCTAAGATAAAGGACACAGATAACAACCTATGCTGGAGAGGATGCAGAGCAAGGGGAACACTCCTCCACTGCTGGTGGGAGTGTAAGCTTGTTCAGTCACTCTGGAATGCAGTATGGTAGTTTCTCAGAAAACTGAGAATCAATCCCTCCAAGGACCCAGCAATATCATTTCTGGGTGTATACCCTAAAGATGCACAGCCATACTCCAAAGGCATTAGCTCACCTATGTTCGTAGCAGCATTATTTGTAATAGCAAGAACCTGGAAACAACCTAGATGTCCCTCAACTGAAGAATGGATTAACAAACTGTGGTACATCTACACAGTGGAGTACTACTCAGCAGTAAGAAAAAATGATATCCTAAAATTTGCAGGCAAATGGACGGACTTGGAGAATATTCTCCTGAGCGAGGTATCACAAATTCAGAAAGATAAGCAGGGGATGTACTCACTCATTAGTTGACTCTAGGGAAACAAACAAACAAAAAAAGCCAAGCATGCCCATGCTGCAAACCACAACCACTGAACAGCTTGGGATCAGAAACACCCTGGACTGACTCTTCGGATTCCACTCCACCTAAAGGAACACCTAACTCACTCTGGAGGGAGGGGGGACAAAACTGGATCTGCCAGGAATGGAGACTGAACTAAGCAATATTGGGTCAGCAATATTGGGACCATGGGACTGTCTTCTGCCTGCCCAGGGAGGGGATGGGGGGAGTTGTGGAGAAGAAAAAATGATCTGATATGTTGGGAGGAGGAAGGGACCTTGAATAATGATATACAGGGATAGAAAGCGTGACGTCTTTGTTAATAATAATAATAATAATAATAATAATAATAAAAAGTATACAGAAAAAAAACCAAAATGGTGGGAAAAAAGCAAAATGATGGTAAAAAGGAAGTCACACCATCAACAAAGAAAAAACATAGATGTTAGTCTTGTCTTTATTTCTATTGTGTGTATACGCTATATTTTTATAACTATTTCTATCAAGTTCAAAGTGGTTGGTTTTAAGTTGAGGTCTTTGATCCACTTGGATTTGAGTTTTGTGCAGGGTGACAGGCTCAGATCTATTTGCATTTTCCTACACACTTCCATCCAGCTATGCCAACACCATTTGTTAAATAAACTATCTTTTTTTCCATTGAATGTTTTGGGCCTCTTTGTCAAAGATCAGGTGTTCATAAGTTTTTGGGTTAATGTCTTGATCCTCAATTCTATTCCATTGATCCACAAGTCTGTTTTTATGTCAGTACCAGCCTGTTTTTATTACTGTACCTCTATAGTATAACTTGAAGTCAGGGATAGTGATACCTCTTGAGGTTCTTTTGTTGAGTAAAATTGTTTTGACAATAATGGTTTTCCTGTTATTCCAAATGAAATAGAGCATTGTTCTTTCAAGGTCTGAAAAATACTGTGTTGAGATTTTGATGGGCAGTGCATTGAATCTGTAGATTGCCTCTGGTAGAATTACCTTTTTTACTATGTTGATCCTACCTATCCAGGAACATGAGAGAGCTTTCCATTTTCTGATATCCTCTTCAATTTCTTTCTTCAGTGATTTAAAATTTTGGTCAAATAGATCTGTTACTTCTTTGGTTATAGTTACTCCAAGGTATCTAATACTATTTTCAGCTAATATGAAGGGTAATGTTTCCCTTATTTCTTTTTCAGCTCTTCCATATTTAGTGTATAGAAGGGCTACTAATTTCTTTGAGTTAATCTTGTATCCTGCTACATTGCTGAAGGTGTTTATCAGCCATCACAGTTCCTTGGAAGAATTTTGTGGGTCATTTATGTATACAATCATATCATCTACAAATAGAGATAGTTTCACTTCTTCTTTTCCAATTTGTATCCCCTTAATCTCTTTTCTTTATTGCTTCATTAATCTCTTATTGCTTTAGCTAAAACTTCGAGAACTATATTGAATAGATAAGGGGAGAGAGGACATCCTTGTCCAGTTCCTGATTTTAGTGAGATTGCTTTGAGTTTTTCTCCATTAAGTTTGATACTGGCTGTTGGCTTCTTGTAATTCGCCTTTATTATATTTAGGTATTCTCCCTGTATTCCTGATCTCTCCAGGGCTTTAATCATAAAGGATTCTTGGATTTTGTCAAAGGTATTTTCAGCATCAAAAAACATGATCATGTGGTTTTGTTCCTTTAGTTTGTTTATATGATGGATAACATTTACAATTTTTCGTATGTTAAACCAGTCCTGCATTTCTGGGGTGAAGCCTACTTGGTCATGGTGGATGATATTTTTTATACATTGTTGTACACGGTTTGCCAAAATTTTGTTGAGAATTTTTGCATCAATATTCATAAGGGAAATTGGTCTGTAATTCTTCTCCTTTGTTGTGTCTTTGAGTGGCTTGGGTATTAGGGTAATGGTGGCCTCATAAAAGGAATTTGGCAATATTCCTTCAGTTTCTACTGTGTGAAATAGTTTCAGGAGTAACGGTAGTAATTCTTCTTTGAATGTCTGGTAGAATTCTGCACTGAAACCATCTGAACCAGGGCTTTTATTTTTGGGGTGGTTTTTAATTACAGCTTCAATTTCCTTAAGGGTTATAGGCCTGTTTAGGTAATTAATCTGATCTTCATTTATTTTGGTAGGTGGTATCTGTCCAGAAAGCTGTCCATTTCTTTGAGGTTTTCCATTTTTGTGGAATACAGATTTTCAAAATATGATCTGATAATTCTCTGTATTTCCTGTTGTTATATCCCCCTTTTCATTTCTAATTTTGTTGATTTGATCACT
Source organism: Sigmodon hispidus (assembly GCA_004025045.1). Taxonomy (NCBI): domain Eukaryota; kingdom Metazoa; phylum Chordata; class Mammalia; order Rodentia; family Cricetidae; genus Sigmodon; species Sigmodon hispidus. Next base: position 418,176 of record PVIH01000148.1, read on the forward strand.
CTCTCTCTGTTTTTTGATTAGTTTGGCTAAGGGTTTATCTATCTTGTTAACTTTCTCAAAGAACCAACTCTTAGATTCATTGATTCTTTGTATTGTTCTTTTTGTTTCAATTGTATTGATTTCAGCTCTAAGTTTGATTATTTCCTGCTGTCTACTCCTTCTATGTGAGTTCATTTCTAATTGTTCTAAGGCTTTCAGCTGAGGTGTTAGGTCTCTAGTGTGGGATTTCTCTAGGTTTTTCATGTAGGCATCTAGCGCTATGAATTTTCCTCTTAAGACTGCTTTCATTGTGTCCCACAACTTTGGATATATTGTGGATTCATTTTCATTAAATTCTAGGAAGACTTTGATTTCTTTCTTAACTTCTTCCTTGACCCAGAGATGGTTCTGCTGAGTGATGTTTAGTTTCCATGAGTTGGTAGGCTTTCTTTGGGTTTTGATGTTGTCGAACTCTAACTTTTGCCCTGGTGGTCCAATATGTTACAAGGGATTATTTCCATTTTTTGTATCTGTTGATATTTGCTTTATGATCAATTATGTGGTCAATTTTGAAGAAAGTTCCATGAGGAGCTGAGAAATATGTATATTCTTTTGCATTTGGGTGGAAGCTTCTGTAGATATCTATTAAAACCATTTGCATCATAACCTCTTTTAGACTCCTTATTTCTCTGTTGAGTCTCTGTCTTGTTCACTTATCCAGGGTTGAAAGTGAGGTATTGAAGTCTCCCACTATTAGGGTGTAAGAATTGATGTGGGAATTGAGCTTTAGCAGTGTTTCTTTTACATAAGTAGGTGCCCTCATATTAGGAGCATAAATATTCACAATTGAAATCTCCTCTTGACCAATTTTTCCTGTGATGAATAAATAGTGACCATCTTAGTCCCTTTTAATTGCCTTTAGCTTAAATATACTTTGTTAGATATTAGGATTGTAACCCCTGCTTGTTTCTTAGGACCATTTGACTGGAAAATCTTTTCCCAACCCTTTACTCTAAGCCTGTGTCTGTCTTTGTGGTTGAGGTGTGTTTCCTGTAGGCAACAGAAGGATGGCTTCTGTTGTTGTATCCATCTTGTTTGTGTGTGATGTTTTATAGGAGAGTTGAGTCCATTGATATTAAGGGAAATTAGTGACCATTGATTGATGTTTCCTGCCATTTTTCATGGTAACTTGTTTGTATTTCCTTTCTCTGGAGTATTCTTCTGTGGAATTATTGATTGTTTGTGATTTCGTGGGTGTATCTGGGGTCCTTTAGTTGGAGTTTTCCCTCTAATACTCTCTCTGTAGTGCTGGATTGGTAGATAGATATTGTTTCAGTCTGACTTTGTCATGAAATATCTTGTTTACTCCATCTATGGTGATTGATAATTTTGCAGGGTATAGGATTCTAGTTTGGCAGCCTTGCTCTTTTAGTGTCTGTATAACTTCTGACCAAGCCCTTCTGGCTTTCATCGTTTCCATTGAATAGTCAGTTGTTACTCTGATGAATCTGCCTTTATATGTAAGTTGGCCCTTTTCTTTTGCAGTTCTTAAATTTTTTTGTTCTGTATGTTTTATGGCTTGATTATTATATGGCACACTGACTTTTTTGGGGGATCATATCTATTTGGTGTTCTGTAAGCTTCTTGTATCTTTATAAGCATTTCCTTCTTCAGGTTAGGGAAGTTTTCTTCTATGATTTTTTTGAAAACATTATTTGTGCCTTTGAGTTGGTATTCTTCTCCTTCTTCTATTCCTATTATTCTCAACTTAGGTCTTTTCATGGTGTCCCAGATTTCCTGAACATTCTGAGTTATGGCTTTTTTGGTTTTAGTATTTTCTTTGACTGATATATCTATTTGAGCTACTGAGTCTTCCACTTCAGAGATTCTATCTTCCATCTCTTGAACTCTGTTTGTTTTGCTTATATCTGTGGTTCCAGCTTTTTTCTTCAGGTTGTCTATTTTCTTCTTTGCCTCATTTTGTGCCTTTTTTCATTGCTTCTATTTCAGCTTTTAGTTCCTCGCATGTTTCTTTCATAGATTTGTTCATCTGTTCCAATTTTTTGTATGTATTTTCTTCTATTTCTTTAAGGGAATTTTTCATATCTTCTTTGAGAGCTTCAATTATCATCATAAAGGAATTTTTGGTGTTGTTTCCTTCTGTTTCCTCTTCATTGCTCAGTTCAGGACTTGGAATTGTAGGATCACCACTTTCTTCTGGAGTTACCTTGTTGTTCTTATATTATTATGTAAATTTTTGCACTGCTGTCTGCCCAGGGCTTCAGTGGTTCATGATTAGGTGTCTCCTAGTCAGTTGTGGCACTCAGGCTTGTGTGCCTCCTGTCACCTCTGAGGAAATGGTCTGCTCAATCTCTACCTCTCCTCTGGGCAGGGGACTGAATTTTCAGTCTTCAATATTTCTCTGTTTTACCAAGGAGGTGGGGTGGCGGCAGTGCAAATTCCCTCAACAGCAGCTGAGGGACCATGGTAGTAAGAGTTTATCTCTGTCTGCTACAGAGTGTGTGGGTACATGCTCTGCAGACTGCACCTGGTCCTGGAACCAGAACCCTGGTGTGACTTTCAAAAGGGACTTACATCCATACATCCGGCTCTTAATTAGAGTTTAAAGTGGATCTGACCCTACTTAATACCTCCTTTTGATCTGATTCTGAACTTAGTTTAGATTAAGCAGAGAACTAAATATTGCCACTGTCTTTCCTATAGCTTCATTCTAATACAAGTACCAAAACATAATTATGTGACTTCCAGTCTATCTACCTTCCTGGCTTTTGGATAATGAGCAAATCATTTAATTTCTCTGTGACTCAATTTACTAAACCAAAACATGAGGACAATAGTATCTCCTATCTGATAGAGTTGTAGTAAGGAAGAAATAAACTATTACATACAAAGCCTTTTGGACAGTGCCTGACTCATTGCTAGTATGTTTGGTTTTTTAATAGCTTAAATAAGATTTTCTTAATGAAAGGCATCAGTGTCAAAATGTATTTATTTATGTTGTACTGATGTCATTTTCTCATGTGTATCATACACTCAAAAATAGAGATTAAATTTCATGAAATCATTTTGATGTAAAATGCTGTTTTTCTGTCTCCACTGCTAACTCAGAATACCACTGACCTAATTTCTTTTTTGCCCTGTATTTTGTGTGTTGCCTGCTGCTATATTTCCCAGTCTACTATCAACTGTCAAATGACAATTTCTTTCCACATACTGCAGCAATTCCTCATGTACTAATATGTCAACTTTTATCAACTTCAGTGGTCTAAAGTGCTGATAATCCCACAGCATGTATCTTTGGTAATTAAGAATCTTTCATCACTTTGTACTGCTGGAATTATCCTCTGAGGATCAATTACAGACTGAAACAAATTATATTTCCTGTTCAGTGTCTCGAATTGTTCTTTTCAATTGCTTAAATCTGAAGATGATAACAGTCTTTTTCAGGGTCTCGGTTTGTTGCAATGATTGGTTTGTAAGTGGAAATGCATCAAGGAATTTTTGTATTTCTTAGTTTGTCATGTGAGCACATACACATGGACTTAGTTATTACAAGGAACCATGGCATTCCACAGAGGGCTGGGTTGTCTGTATGTCAGAGTCTCCAATATGCTGCATATGCATAAAATGAAACTTATCTTTGGGTTGATCTTTGATGCTTGATGTGTCATTTTTCTCAATTTCTTTGTGGCCATGAAAGTGGTTTAGGCATCTCCAAGATGATAAGCTGCTATAAAAACTCAAATTTATTTTTAATTAAAGTATTGAAATATTAATAACTCATTTTTATTGTGGAGATGAAGGTACTCACCAAGTTAAGATAAAATGTGTTGTTATGATAAATATAAATTTATCATTGGAATCAAGTTTGTTTCATAGCTTGTTTTAATCAAGACTTAAAAAAGAAATTATTAGAAACATATTGGGACTGTTCTAGGATTATTCTAGATTCACTCATTCTTCATAATAAAATTCTGCCACATTTTGCTAAAAAGATAAGAACTGTGAAAAAGCATAAAGGTGGATTGTTTCTGAGAGTGGCTAGGAATAGGTGTTGAAGAGATCAAATTCGGGTGTGATGACTTGTGATCGAGAACTTTTAATAAATATACTTAAGAGTTAGTGGAGAAATGAAAAGAAATTGCCCCCCCAATTGTTCCCTACAAGTGATGGTTATTGGGCAACGTCAGAAGTCTAGCTTGTTAGGTTGTTAGGTCTCAAGCCTGGAGGAAAGGGCTAGTTGAAGTGCCTGTTAACATATCAAGCATCAGCATCCCTCAGTCCCTGCCTGTGTGATGTCCTCCTGACTGGTAAACACTTCCCTCTACCATGAATTCTCTAGCCTAGGAGCTGGGCTGCTCTTCTCACAGATGCTCTACTCTATCTCTATCTGACCATGTTTACTCTGGACATTCCCCGATGTCTCTGCCTCTGGCTATGCTTTCCCTCATATCTATGATAAACCTCCCACACGATATCTAGGAGCAGTCATGTTCTCCTTTTCATTTCTTTTTTTAATTCTTGGATCTTATATTTAAAGAGTCCCCAAATGCTAACTGTTTGGTGCCAGGCTTGCCCAGGTAAGCAGGAGTAAACTCTATTATAGTTGCTGATATTGACCCAGAGCTACACTTCCATTTAGTTGCTGTGCTATCAATAGTTATGGACCCTGCTATAATATATTCATAATTCATTATCTATGCTGAGACAATCTGGTTAGAGAACAAGAGCAATTTTTTTTTCACTTCAAGGCTTATGTATAATGATGGTTAATTTTATGTCAGTTCGACCAAATATGGCTTCAGGGTTTTGGTTAAATACAAGACAGATGTTATTATGAAGGAGTATTTTTGTATCTGATTATCATGTAAAGCAGAATAGCTGAGTCAAGCAGGTCATCTTTCATGAGGGCACTTCCTATCAGTAGATGCCTTAAAAGACACATCCCTTGAGGAAGAAAGCAATCTTCAAATTATCTTTAGATTCAAGACTGAAATGTTGAATTTCCTCTGATTATCTAACCTGATGAACTGCAGGTTTTAGGGATTTTAGCTCCCACAGATATATGAGCCAATTTCATCCTTTTATTTCTTTAGAGATCTCTGATTAAAATAGTATATGAACATTAGTTAACTAGGTATGATTACCTATGACCACATGTTCCTTAAGTATATGGTGAAATTTTATCTTTCAGTGGTTACCTACTCTACTTTTCTTTAAGAAGCACTGTTGGGCTCTGCTTCTTGATGTGCGTATATGTGAGAAGTAGCCTCATGTTCTCACTTCCATAGTCAAGAGGTACTCTGGCTCCTACACCTTTCTCATCATGGAAGATTGTATCCTCAGATGATCAGGCAAATAAATTCTTCGTCCATTAAGTTGCTTCTGGTCTGCTGTTTGAATATGACAATGAGAAAGTAAACACCAGAGTCAACTGGAGAAGAGAAAAGGAAAGGTATGGAGGGATTGTAGAGAATGTGCTCAGTGTTACCAGAAGCTTTGAGGAGCCTCACAATGTGTTCTGTTCGTTACTGGGGAAATCAGGATTCCCTTCCATAGGTTCTTAACCTCATAGAAGAACAGAACAGACTTTAAAGGGAGTTTGTTGACAATTTTATCTGAAAGAAAAATAGTATGGAAAGAATCTTGTAAGTCTTCACAACTTTCTGGAGGAGAAAGAAAGAAAGTAAGCTGTTGATACACAGCCACATGGGAGAAGAAGTTTCATAAAAAGAGTAAAAATGCCCAGGGTATCAACAAAGACATGGCCTAGATTTGGAAAAAGAGGAGGAAGAAGTAATGCTTTTCTGGATAGGCTGCAATAATTGTGTGTGTGGGGGGGATTCTGGGAAAGAAAGTATATTATCTTGCTGAGGAGGTAATTATTCCTCCCATCTCTTTAGAATGGCTTTAGGTGAATCAGACTTCCAGAAGGCTAGTCTCATGACCAAGTATTTAACAAACTCAGCTGAGTTAACTCTAAAGAGAAGAGATTGTAGTGTATAATATTCTGATTTTGGGAGCATATCAGAATGATGCAATGTCTTTTACCTTCTGTAGGGTCAGAGGTAAATTTGATTCTTTTAACTAGGATAAAATAATTTTCCATTAATGAGTCCCAATGAGGCTCAGTCTCTGTCTTGAACGGCTTCCAAGTCTATGGCAACAAAAGTATATAGTATACTTGCATACAAAGAGTCCTATAAACCCAAAATTTGCATAACAAATATATGCCAATTTAAATGTTATTAAAAATGAAAATTTGTACTTGGAAGTGAGTCTAGTGCTGTGATCAGCTTGGAAATCTGGCTTATAGACCTTTCAGAGTGATGTAGTAGAGTTTGACGCTGCAGACAGGAGTAATTCTAGAATGCTGAAGGTGGGCTTTCTGATTGTTTGTTGAGACAGGGTCTTGCTATGAGCCTTGGCTGTCCTAGAACTCCCTATATAGAAGCTTGTCCTAAACTACCTACAGATCAGCTTGCCTCTGTTTCTGAGTTTTAGGATTAGTGCTGTGGCCACCATACCCAGCTGTAAGTGGAGCTCAGTGGGATATTCCCAAGAGAGTGTTAAAGACGAGAAGACATAGAGACATGTGGATAGTGAAAGCCATGCTCCTGAGAGTTCTGAGAAGAAAAATAACTCTTCCAGAGACCATGCTAGAAGCCATTTGCATTATATTCTGGTGAAGAAACTAGCTACATCTTCATCCATGACTTCATAATTTCAGTAAAGCTGAATTCAAAAGTAGTGAAATTTAAAAATACTCTAACTATGGTGATCTTTGACATGGGACTAAATGTATTTAGCATTATAACAGATATGACTTAGTAGGAGTTAGGGACAGAATCCTAATTTGAACATTAGATACCCCTAACAGGTTCATGTCCTTTCCTTGAACCTTTGGCCCCCAGTGGTGGTTATGCTGTTTGTGAGCTTGTAGAACCTTGAGAAGATGGAGACTCAATGAAGAAAGTATGTCATCAGGGCTGGAATCTAAGGTTTTATAGCCAGGCTCTGTGTTTTATCAACTCGATATTTCTGATCTATAGATCCATATGGATAAGAACAAACAGCCTGTGTTCCTGATGCGGTGGCAAAGAGCAGCAGCTACCAGTCTCTTCCCTGCTGTGAAAGATTACATTTTCTTTAAAAAAAAAAAAAAGAGTATAAAGACTATAACACTCACTTTTAAGGGTCTTTTGAGGTAGGTTTGGTGAATTATGCCTGTAATCCTAGCATTCTGGAGCCTAAGGCAAGAGATTGCAAATTTAAGGTGATGCCAGCCTAAATAAATAGCAATACCCCCATAATGCTACATAGAAATAGATACAGCCACAGAAATAGATATAATTACACATTTTTGTTTTACACTTATATTTTTACTTATATCAAAATTATAAAAAGTAATTACTGGAAATTAAAAGTGTATTTCTTTTTTAAGATAACTTTTCACCTTTGCTCATACATGTCATATTACTTTAAGTGCACAGAATTACCCATCTCCTTCTTTGCCTCTCCTGTCCTTTGTGTCAATGCTGTGATAGTATTCTACAGTATGTTTAGAATCTCTGAGTGCATGAATCTTTCATGATCCAGTAATAGAAAAGAACACATTTAATTACACTTATTTCTCTTACTTATCTCTTATCTAGGAAATATTTGGATGGAAACATGGGAGTCAGTATTTCCCTTGACTCTCAAATTGCTTATGCTGAGGCATAGAAACATTCTCATATTCAGCCTTTGTTTGATTTACAATATCAACTTTACTCCTGAGTCCATCCAATCACAAAGAAGCTCCACTGACACACACACAGAATTACTGACATCAAGAATGAGGAGATATGAGTAAGTGACCTCTGGACCCAAATGCTGTTCAGGCACCACTGGGCTAACTGAAGGAGTATGCTGTGCCAGTGTCCTCAAATGTGAGTGTGATCAGTCATGCATGGGGACCAGGGGGTACTTTTAGTAGAACCCAAAGAAAATGGTTCAGAGAAAAGAATAACCTATCAAATATTGGTAAGCTACAGTCAATGAAGGGCTTCATTTTTAAGGGCAATTCTTTGAGTGATAATGTTTACAAAATTCTAATGTCTATTATAGCCAGGACTTATTATTTCTAGTTCAGAAGTGAGGGAGACAAGAATTTGACAAAGCAGAAGAAAGTAGGCTTTTTCTTTTTATAATGCAGAAAGAAGGCAAAATCTGTCCTAGGTCTGAGATTTCAAGAAAAGTCACAACTGAGATCTGCTGTGGAAAAATCCTTTTCTACATTATGAATATTCATTACTCTCATTGGTTAATAATAACATGACAGATTTGTAGCTGGGCAGGAAACTATACAGAAAATTCAAATTGAGAATAGTGAGGAGAGAGGAGTCAGGAGAGCAGATAACTAGATGCAGAGGGAGCAAGAGATGAATTTGCCATGCTAATAAAAGTACTGCCACATGGCAGAGAATAAAGGTTAACTTACAGTGTAACACCTAGTCAGTAATAAGCCTGAGCTTTTGGCTGAGCATTTATAATTAATATAAGCCTCTGTACGGTAATTTGGAAAGTGGCTGCTGGGTATTTGAGAACAGGCAGCTGGGACAGGAAGTATCTGTTTACAGGGTTTACAAAAAATGAATCAGCAGTATTTATCATAAATATAAGTATAGAGACAGATCAGCATCGTGAGATTATAAAGTAATTTGGTTTTATTACTGCATAATTTAAAAAAGTATTAGCAGGTATAGTTCAGTGGTTAGGAGCCTGACAATTCTTCCAGAGGACCAAGTTGATTCCCATTACTCACCAGGATGCTCATGACCATCTGTAATTTCAGTTCTAGGGAATCCAATGCCCTCTTTTGGCCTCCCTGGGCACTGTACAAAAATGGTGCACAGACTTGCAGGTTAACACCCATCCCCATACTTTTTTTATTTTAAAAAATAAGAGTATTAGCAAATAGTGTTTTTCACATGTGGTTTATTATTGAAAAACATTTTTGAAAGTTTTCTAATCCCAAAGATGTGGTTTTGTGGTGGTGATTTTTGTCTTCCTAAACCTAAACCATATTATTAAACCACTTGCAAAAAGAATGTTGTATGGAAGTTAAATGAGGTAGGGTGAAAGATGATGACTGAAGCATGATATTTTATTAATTATGATAAGTACAGTGGAGGTTTCTCTTTGGGGCCAGATGAGGCAGAATCGCTGAATTGTATGTGGGTGAGCAACAAGATTTGTGTTAAAATAATGCTTTGATTTGTGCTGTTGTGAAACTTGTAACATGTGGTTCACTGAGGGCCATTCCTTCAAGTACATGATGTACTGTGTGAAGTTTGAAACCTATAATCTTAATGGTACATAAAATGGTGGGATGAAAATGTGGTCTGGATGAGATATCGTAGGAAGAAATACATTACCAGGATGCTGTCAAACTTATCTACCCACTTTAGATTTTTCTGTTGTTTATCTTAATTCAGTTATAACCTAAATATTTGCACCAATACAGTAGTTCTTTAAAGTCATCTTTTTGTTTGCTTTTAAAAAACAAGATTATAGCATAATAAAATGTTTCTGTAATATAGATAATCATAATTTAGTAAAATTAGCTATGTAGATAGATTATGAAAAGGATGATATTCCAAATTTGTTTAACTTCTGGAATCTATTGTAGAAGAAAGTAGAGTTTTCTTCTTTGTTGTTTAGACTAGAAGTTTTTTGACAACAGTATTCAGCCATATTTGATACATCCATAGAACTTTTTAAAAATAGAAACGTTATTTAAAATAGATATTTCATAGTTTTCCTAGGTTGCACAAATTCTACTTGGTCTTGTAATAAAACCCTGAAGCCAGATATTGGGGCAAATGCTAAAAGGTCAGAGAGACAGAGGAATAGCCACAGCCACTTCTCACCAAGCCAATTCCTCAGAAATAAATCCTGTCTTCAGGAATCCTCAGACAGAATGCCTCTGAGTCATACTGTCTCTTCCCACCTTATATACCTTTCTCTTCCCAGCCATAAAACTTCCTATTTCAAATTTCCTAGTGCTAGAATTAAGTACTGAGAGAGGTGGCATGGGATCCCAAGTGCTGGAATTAAAGGTGTATGCCACCACTGCCTGGTTCTGTTTGGCCTTGAACTCACCTCTGTGGCTAACTCTGTGGCTGGCTCTATTCTCTGATCTTCAGACAAGCTTTATTAGATACATAAGATATTGTCACAGCAAACTTTGGCAACATGGCACCAGCTAGCTCATGGGCAAAGATCAACAGCTAGGAGACAGTAGTTGCCATTTTAGATAAGAGGAGGGCAAGGAGAGCATTCTCATTTTCTCAGTACTACCAATCCAAGACAACCAAATGTAACTGTTATCTACTTGGTTTCTGTAGGCAGTGAGCAGTCATTGGACTATTTTAGTCAGTGGTTATCTGCACATATGTCAGTGGTCTCATGGATTGTGAAGAAACTGAAATTTTCCTGTCACCTAGTTGTTTCTGTTTAGATACACAAATACCATTGTATGGTCATTGTTTACAGTGTAGATTTGTAGGGGTAATAGACTATGCCATACAGCCTGGGTGTGTATAGGCATGTAGTAGATAACTGTAGGTTTGTGTAAGTCCACTCTACCATGATCATACTGTAACAAAATCATCCAGTGGCACATTTTAAAGAAAGCATCACCATCATTAGTGTAGGACAGTAACTGTTGTCTGGGGTGCATAGGAAACAAACAGGAATGGTACTTGGTTAGACAGAGTCAAAATAGTTTTCATCTCTAAATAACTTTAATTTACCTAGTGAGCATAGAACCATTTTCTAAGAAGTTGGTCTTTACTTATTTCTTTTTGTTTGCTTTAATATCATTTTAATAAAGGTAGATAAATTTGTATGCACCAAGAAACAGCAATGTAACTGGTATATATCTTAAAAAATTAATGAAAAGTCTATCCCTAAGTTTAGCACCTTTCTGTCCAACATATGCATTTATTCATTTGTCAGTTATTAAGGATGTGCTATGTATTAAATATCCTGAAGCTGCAGTATGAGTAAAGTATGTGATTTTATGGGAGTTTGTATTTTGATATAGGAACTAGGAAGTAAATAAGCATGTTATTTAAAAGAGTTACAAGTGTAATGATGGACAAGAATTTGACTGAGGATATCTGTGGGCTTAGAAATAGTGATTCATAAACCCCTTGAAGAAAACAGTATGTGAATAGAGAATGAATGAATAGGGAAAGTTAGATATACAGCTATGTCAGCAGAGTGCTCCAGGCAAGAGGACAAAGGGGAGAAAAACTTAGTTGAACTTTGCTGTTGTTTTTCCAGGCAAAGGTTTTCTATATAGCCTTAGCTGTTCTAATAGCCAAGCTGGTCTCAAACTCAGATATTTTCCTGCCTCTGCCTCCCAAATGCTGGGATTAAAGGTATGTACCATTACAGTCCAGCTAATTATCTGAATTTTTAATGCATTTTGCATACATTTGAGTTCGGTCTATTCAAGAAAAAAATGATAGAAATGAAGTTAGGGTCCAGGGAATGATCTGCATCCAGTGGAGAGATGTAAGAGGGTTCCAGTCACAGAGAAGATGTGGCCAGAATTATTCTGCCTGATCTGGATAAACTTTTTGGAGGCAGAAGACAAGAACTATTTTGTGGGCTAGGGTAGGAGATAATGGCAGAGGAATGAGAAATAGTGATGTAAAATTCATTCTGAAAAGAAATAAGGCTGTGGAATTGAACAACTTGAGAGAAGGTGAGAAAGAGGCAAAGGCTCAGTCCCTGGTGTTTGAATTGAGCAAGTAGATGAATGATTGCTAGAGAGTGAAGGATTATAAGAGGGCAGTTTATGCAACCCAAACTAAGATAGTAATAAATGTTCAGAAGAGGCAATACATAATACACAAGAGAGATAGAGATCTGGGTTGCAGGTATGATACACAAAATGAATATGGTAAGGATTCCAATCTTGAGGGGGTGAAATACATACACTATAATGGTCAATATAAATTATATCTAATGTTTAGACTTACAACCAGGATTCAGAAGAAGCTACTTTCATCCTCTTCTTACTTTCTGTGCCTATTTTTAAAATTAATTTTGAAAAAAGAACTTTTATATATGAGGACTATATTTACATCATTTCTATTCCTTCTTTTCCCACCTTAACTCTTTCCATAACCAACTCCCACATGTGATATATATATATATACATATATATATATATACATATCCTATTGTATCAGTTTAGAGTTTAGTGTGTGTGTGTGTGTGTGTGTGTGTGTGTGTGTGTGTGTGTGTGTGTGTGTGCGACAGGCATTTTGGTTCTCTGGCTATCACAATCTTTCCACTCTCTCTTTTATGATTTTTCCCTGAGTCTTAAGTGTAGTAGTTATAGATCTATCAGTTTGATGCTTTCTTTTCTGCATTTTGACCAGTTGTGAACCTCTATAGTAGCCTCCATCTGCTACAGAAGAAGCCTATTTAATTGAGGGCTGAGAGCCATATTTCTTTGTGTGTGTAAGGATAAGCATTGAGGCTATAGTAAGAAATTATATTCTAAGAAAATGACAGTAGTTGGTTCTTTTCTAGGTGTATGGCCTCTCTAGCTATAGGTAGTTGGCTAAGTATATGGTACCAGACATGAATTGTGACTTAATGAACAGGACTGAAGTCTAATTAGACAGTGTTGGTTGTCCTTATGATAGAAGTGCCACTAATGCACCAGTGATGATTTCTTGTTGGGCAGGGCATTTGTGTGGTTCATAGGATTTACATCTGCGTAGAACTAACTATTGGTTGTTTTTCTTCCTTGCCAACTTACATAGTGCTTTCCAATACTATGAATGCCAACCCTCAAGGAGGAAGAATTCTGGTCAGTTATAGCTCAGTTCCTCCAAGTCCTGTGTCTGAGTATCCTGTGTTCTTGGCAATATGTCTGAACTTCCAGTTCTGGGAAAAAACAAAGATAATACCAGGCTTTATTGTTGTGTGAGTCTTGGACTTCCCTGACCATTGACTGGAAGAGAGGTTTCCCATTACTGACATTTGAGTTTTGTTAGCCTGTGACTTTGAGGGAGTGTACCTTTTATTACTTTAAGATCCATGAATGAACAGTCTTACTGAGAAGCTCAGTTAGTTGCAGAATAGCTAGTAGTGCCATTCTGGGGAGTATTATAACTCCTCTGCTCTGCTCTGAGGAATAAAGTAGCTCTTGTGTAATCTTTGGTCAGTGGCCTTGCTTTTTACCATCTCAGCTATCCTGAGAATTTTCTCACTATCATGTCATAAGATAAGAATATGAGCTGTGAAATGAACAGCTCCACAATAGTTTCTCTGTCACCAAAAAACTGTGTTTTTCTTGTTTATTTCACTATGGCCTCAGCAGCCACCCAAATTCAGTATCTCTGAAGCATCCTTTCAGAGACAGTTGCCGGCTTCTTCTCGAATTCCCCTACTTCCCAGCACATCAGCTGCTCTAAGTATTCTTAGGCTTCCTTTCTTCCTGACCTAATATTTTATTCTCTTTTACCTCCAATCCCTTCAGCTTAGTCTCCAGTTCCTCCATTCTCTCTGGCACTTGTGCTTCCATAGTCTCTGCTGATTTTGTTTCTCATGATTTCAACCTTCCCTCTTTTCTTCCTATAGGCTTGTTAATCATGTTCCTCTCTTATTCTTTCATTTGACTCTTAGTTTCTGTCTCTGGCTGGCTGGCTGGCCGTTTTTGTCTTCCTCTGTCTCTGTTTGTGTGCCTCTCTCCCTCTCTCCAGGGTCTCATTTAGTCAGGATAGACTGGCTTCAAAATTACTATGTAGCTGAGACTACTTTTGAACTCCCAATCTTCTTGCCTCTACCTACCAAATAATTTCATTTGTTTTTTTGTGCTTGTCTTCTAATTCAGTTCTGTTTTCTGTACCATTCTCTGTTGCCTGCTATTTTCACATAAAATCCACATTAAATAAATTTATTATATGGACTTTCAATGTAGTTTAAAATCATTTGATATGTTGATTAATTAAAGCCAGTCTGAGTGTCATCCTGAATCTTGCCAAAAAGAAATGCCAGATTTTTTTCTGCCTTGGATCATTGGTATTTCCATTAATGCTTTCTGTTAAAAACAAAATCTTCCAAACAACTGGTTTTAATTGAACAAGAACTGAGTAAGGGCTGTAATTAAGTATGACACAATAGTTTTAAATAAAAATTCAAACTACAAAGAGTAGAAAAATCATATGTGCAGAAAACAATATGACATGAAAATATATACTAATAAGAAACAAGGCACTAGTGCCCAGCTGGTACTCACAAATTCCCATCAATATAGGTTCAAGAACTGTTGTTCTTAGAAAATGAGCACACTTTCTTTTCTTCCTATACATCATGTTGCAAAGTTGAAGTCAAAATAGATGCTCAAATTAACTATAAGACAAATAAATAGAACCAACTCCACCAAACAAAAGATACAGCTATTTCTAAAGTTTTTTCTCTCAAGGTATTTGTTTCATTTTGCCCATTTTAGGCTTATTGTCTTCTTTCTTGGCCTTTATTAATGCAAACTACCTTGGCTGTTCCTGGTGTGTTGGGAAAGTAAACACTCTGAATATATCTAACCATTTGGTGTCACTGTTTGCTTTGGGTATTGCTTGATCTGACTAGAATATGAGCCATTTGGTTAGAAAAGCTGTCACATTTGGAAAGGAGCAAGCAGCCAGGGAGAAACTAAATGGCTTTTCTTTGTCTGCCTGCTGTTCCAAGTCTGCAGTCATTACCAGTAATTTGCAGAGAGAAGGGTAGGGCTTGTTAGGCTGTTGGTGAGTATGAGGGAGGGGGTCAGTTCATACCAGTCTCTTTTTTAAATGATGGACTCATTTACCGAAGGCTGCTGGTGGGCACTGGTCCTGACGCTTAAGGATACAGCCCAGGCTGGCGGAGGAAGGGAAGCTCTGTAACTATCGGGAGTGGCATAGGATGGTCTATTTGTCAGGGTTCATATTTTTTGGTGTATCTCTGGCATTAAGAGTCCTGAAGACCACCATTTCCTGAAGCAGAATTTATCATGAGGTTGATTTCATCATCCAACATGGGTGAGATACAAAAGGTGCAAGAAACAAGCATGTCTACAATATAAAGCCATTTTTCGGCAGATAGAAATTAGCAAGGAAATATATAAAATGTATACTGACAGCAACTCTTGTACTAGATCCAAATTAATCATGTTTCTCATGTTTCATGGGCTTGAAAACAGACTCTGCCAATTACACAAACTTATTCAAGTTTTTTCATTTCTCTGAGCTTCATTTTTCTTGTCTGTCAACCACAACCAATGATGATGACGGTCCACCGTAATGAGGTTGCTGTGATGATTGATGGAAGGAGATGATGTACGCATAAGATGGTCCCTTGACATAAGGAGCTGTCACATTACCATGCTAGCCATTGTTATGGTTAAGACCACTGCCATCTCACTTAATTCCCTTCAGTTCTTACCATGTTACTTCTGAGGTTCCAGGCAGGGTTTTAAATACTTTACATGTCAAGCCACTTGGTACTGTAACCTACACAGAGGGCTTTGTGGACACCTTTACTATACAAGTGTGGGCATCAAGGAGATGTCTAACTGGAGCATGTTTGTCCTGGAGTTCACTTTCAGAGCCTTTCCAACCTCAGACCCCTAGAAATGGCCAGAGATGGAATTCAGACCAGTATTTTCCCACTGCATTGTTTGGTATAATTTGTTGAGAGTTAAAACATGGAGAACAAAATTCCACTTAACAATCAGAGAGGTACTAAACCAGGCCAGGACATACAGGACATATAGATGTTCTGTCTCACTCAGACTCCTCTGGAAATGAATTAAGTTAATAACAAAATTAATGAGGTAAGCACAAGAAATAAGTGAGAAGATAAACTACATTAATTTAATAACATAAAAGCAAATATAAACAGGGGCAGGTTATCAAATTGAATTCTAAAACCACACTTTAAAATGGCAAAACATTTCAGCAACAAAATAATTAAATTATGTTCATTAGTTATTTTTGTTTTTGTTTTTGTTTTTTTAAACTATTATGAATAAAGTAATATTTTCTATTCGTGTATATCCCTGTTCAAGGTCCCTTCCCCCTCCAACCCCCTCCAGTTACTCTCTCTTCTCCATATCTCCCCATCTCCTCCCCAGCAAGGGCAGGAGGTCCCAAGGTCCCAAGGTCCCAAGGTGGCTTAGTTTAGCCTCCACTCCTGGCAGATGGAGTTTACTCACCCCAAAATCAAGACTGAGTCAGGTGTTCCTCTAGAGGGAGTGGGATCCAAGGTGCCAGTTCAAGGTGTTTTAGATCCCAAGTTGTTCAGTGGCTGTGGTTTGCAGCTTGGACATGTTTTGCTTTTTGCTTTTTTCTTTAGAGTCCACTAATGAGTGAGTACATCCCCTGCTTCTCTTTCTGGATTTGTGATACCTCGCTCAGGAGGATATTCTCCAAATCCATCTATTTGCCTTCAAATTTTAGGATATCATTTTTTCTTACTGCTGAGTAGTACTCCATTGTGTAAATGTACCACAATTTGTTAATTCATTCTTTAGCTGAGGGGCATCTAGGTTTTTTCCAGGTTCTTGCTATTACAAATAATGTTGCTATGAACATAGTTGAGCTAATGCCTTTGAAGTGTGAATGTGCGTATTTAGGGTATATGCCCAGTAGTGGTATTGCTAGATTCTTGGGGAGATTGATTCTCAATTTTCTGAGAAACTGCCATACTGCATTCCAGAGTGGTTGAACCAGCTTACAATCCCACCAACAATGCAGTAGTGTTCCTCTTCCTCCTTAACCTCTCCAACATAGTCTGTCATCTGTGTCTTTTATTTTAGCCAATCTGACAGGTGTCAGGTGGTATCTCAAAGTTATTTTGATTTGCATTTCTTTGATGGCTAAAGATGTTGAGGACTTTTTCAAGTGCCTTTCAGCCATTTGTAATTCATCTGCTGAGAATTCCCTTTTCAGATCTGAACCCAATTTTTTGATTGGGTTATTCAAGGTTTTGGGCTCTAGATTTTTGAGCTCTTTATATATCTTAGAGATCAGTCCTCTATCACTTGTAGGGTTGGTGAAAATCTTTTCCCATTCTGTAGGCTGGCGTTTTGTCCTATTGACAGTGTCCTTGGCTTTATAGCAGCTTCTCAGCTTCAGGAGATCCCACTTATGGATTGTTGATCTTAGTATCTGTGCTACTGGTGTTATATTTAGGAAGTGGTAGCCTGTGCCAATTCATTAGAGGGTATTTCTCACTTTCTTTTCGATCTAGTTCAGAGTGGCTGGGTTTATGTTGAGGTCTTTGATCCACTTGGATTTGAGTTTTGTGCAGGGTGACAGGCTTGGATCTATTTGCATTTTTCTGCACACTACCATCTAGTTAATGCAACACCATTTGTTAAAGATACTATCTTTTTTACATTGAATATTTTTTGGCCTCTTTGTCAAAGATCAGGGGTTCATAGGTTTCTGGGTTAATGCCAGGATCCTCAATTCTATTCCATTGATCCACAAGTCTCTTTTTATGCCAGTACCAGGCTGTTTTTATTACTGTAGCTCTATAGTATAACTTGAAATCAGGGATGGTGATGCCTCTTGAGGTGTTTTGTTGAGCAAAATTGTTTTGGTAATCCTGGCCTTGCTGTTATTTCAAATGAACTTGAGTATTGTTCTTTCAAGGTCTGCAAAAAATTGTGTTGGGATTTTGATGGGAAGTGCATTGAATCTGTAGATTGCCTTTGATAGAATTGCCATTTTTATTATGTTGATCCTACCTATCCAGGAACGTGGGAGATCATTCCATTTTCTGATATCCTCTTCAATTTCTTATTCAATGATTTAAAGTTTTTGTCAAATAGATCTGTTACTTCTTTGGTTATAGTTACTCTAAGGTATTTAATGCTATTTGCAGCTATTATAAAGGGTGATGTTTCCCTTATTTCTTTCTCAGCACTTTTATCTTTTGTGTATAGGAGGGCTACTGGTTTCTTTGAGTTAATCTTGTATCCTGCTACATTGCTGAAGGTGTTTATCAGCTGTGGGTCACTTGTGTATACAATCATACCATCTGCAAATAGAGATAGCTTCACATCTTATTTTCCAATTTGTATTTCCTTGATCTCGTTTCGTTCTCTTATTGCTTTAGCTAAAATTTGGATAACTATATTGAATAGATAAGGGGAGAGAGGACACCCTTGTCTAGTTTCTGATTTTATTGGGAATGCTTTAATTTTTCTCCATTAAGTTTGATGCTGGCTGTCAGCTTCTTGTAATCACCTTTATTATATTTAGGTATTTTCCCTGTATTCCTGATATCTCCAGGGCTTTTATCATAAAGGAGTGTTGGATTTTGTCAAAGGCTTTTTCAGCATCTAAGGATATGATCATGTGGTTTTTCTCCTTCAGTTTGTTTATATGATGGATGACATTTACAATTTTTCATATGGTGAACCATCCCTGCATTTCTTGGATGAAGCCTACTTGATCATGGTAGATGATATTTTTTATATGTTGTTGTATATGGTTTGCCAGGATTTTGTGGAGAATTTTCGCATCAATATTCATGAGGGAAATTGGTCTGTAACTCTCCTTCTTTGTTGTGTCTTCGAGTGACTTTGGTGTTAGGGCAATTGTGGCCTCATAAAAAGAGTTTGACAATATTCCTTCAATTTATACTGTGTTAAACAGTTTGAGGAGTATTGGTAATAGATCACCTTTGAATGTCTGGTAGAACTCTGCAGTGAAACCGTCTGGTCAGGGCTTTTTTTTTTTTTTTTTTTTTTTTTTTTTTTTTTTTTTTTTTTTTTTTTTTTTTTTTTTTTTTTTTTTTTTTTTTTTTTTTTTTTTTTTTTTTTTTTTTTTTTTTTTTTTTTTTTTTTTTTTTTTTTTTTTTTTTTTTTTTTTTTTTTTTTTTTTTTTTTTTTACTTAGGATGCTTTTAATGACAGCTTCATTTTCCTTTGGGTTATAGGTCTGTTTAGGTATTTAATCTAATCTTGATTTAATTGTGGTAAATGGTATTTGTCCAGAAAGCTGTCCTTTTCTTCTAAGTTTTCCACTTTTGTGGAATACAGATTTTCAAAGTATGACCTGATTATTCTCTGAATTTCATGGGGGTCTGTTTTTATGTCCCCCTTTTCATTTCTGATTTCATTGATCTGGATACTCTCTCTCTGCTTTTGGTTATTGTGGATAAGGGTTTATGTATCTTGTTGACTTTCTCAAAGAACCAACTCTTTATTCATTGATTCTTTGTATTGTTCTTTTTGTTTCAATTGTATTGATTTCAGCTCTAAGTTTGATTATTTCCTGCCTTCTACTCCATTTAGGTGAGTTTGCTTCTAATTGTTCTAAGGCTTTTAGCTGTGTTGGTAGTTCTCTAGTGTGGGATTTCTCTAGCTTTTTCATATAGGCATCTAGTGCTATGAATTTTTCTCTTAAGACTGCCTTCATTGTTTCCCACAAATTTGGGTACATTGGATTAATTGTCATTAAATTCTAGGAAGTCTTTGATTTCTTCCTTGACCAGAGGTGGTTCAGTTGAGTGATGTTTAGTTTCCTTGAGATAGTAGGCTTTCTGTGATTTTTGATGTTGTTGAACTCTAACTTTAGGCCATCGTGGTCTGACATGATACAAGGGATTACTTCCATTTTTGTATCTATTGATACTTGCTTTACGACCAATTATGTGGTCAGTTTTAGAGAATGTTCCATGTGGTGCTGAGAAATATTTATATTCCTTTGCGTTTGGGTGGAACCTTTGTTAGACTCCTTATTTCTCTGTTGAGTCTCTGTCTGGTTGACCTATCCAAGGGTAAAAGTAAGATATTGAAGTCTCCCACTATTAGGGTGTGAGAGTTGATGTGGGATTTGAGCTTTAGTATTTTTTCATTTACATATATTTATGACTTTATGTTAGGGGCATAAATATTCAGGATTGAAGTCTCATCTTGACCATTTTTCCCTGAGATAAATAAGTAAAACCCATCCTGCTCTCTTTTAATTGATTTTAGTTTGAAGTCTACTTTGTTGGATATTAGGTTGGCAACCCCAGCTTTTTTCTTAGGGGCATTTGCTCGGAAAATCTTTTCCCAACTCTTTACTCTGAACCTGTGTCTGTCTTTAAGGTTGAGGTGTGTTTCTTGTATGCAGCAGAAGGATGGCTTCTGTTTTTGTACCTATCTTGTTTGTGTGTCTTTTTATAGGTGAATTGAGTCCACTGATATTAAGGGATATTAGTGGCCACTGATTGATATTTCCTATTATTTTTGGTGGTGGGTTATATGTATTTCCTTTCTCTGGGTGTTTCTTTCCTGGGGTTATTGATTGTTTGTGGTTTCATGGGTGTATCTGGTGTCCTTAGGTTGAAGTTTTCCCTGTAATGCTTTCTGAAGGGCCAGATTTGTAGATAGGTATTGTTTAAATCTGACTTTGTCATGAAATATCTTGTTTACTCCATCTATAGTGATTGATAGTTTTGCTGAGTACTGGTTTGGCAGCCTTGCTCTTTCAGTGTCTGTATAACTTCTGCCCAAGACCTTCTTGCTTCCATTGTTTCCATTGAATAGTCAGGTGTTATTCTGTTAGGTCTGCTTTTATAGGTAAGTTGGCCCTTTTCTTTTGCAGCTCTTAAAGTTTTTTCTTTGTTATTTATGTTTTGTGGCTTGAATATTATGTGGTGAGCACACTTTTCGTGGGGTCAAATCTATTTGTTTTTTGTAAGCTTCCTGTATCTTCATAGGCATCTCCTTCTTTAATTTGGGAATGTTTTCTTCTATGATGTTATTGAATACATTATCTGTGCCTTTGAGCTGGTATTCTTCTCCTTCTTCTATTCCTATTATTCTCAGGTTAGGTCTTTTCATGGTGTCCCAAATTTCCTGAACATTTTGTGTTATGGCTTTTTTGGTTTTAGTGTTTTTGTTTTTTGTTTTTTTGACTGATGTATCTATTTCTGCTATTGAGTCTTCCACTCCAGAGATTCTCTCTTCCATCTCTTGGATTCAGTTGATTATGCTTGTATCTGTAGTTTCAGCTCTTTTCTTCAGGATTTTCATTTCCACCTTTGCCTCATTTTGGGCCTTTTTTATTGTTTCTATTTCACTTTTTAGTTCCTGGAATGTTTCTTTAATTTTTTTTTCTTTCCAGAATTTGTTCACCTGTCCTAATTTTTTGTTTGTATATTTTTCTATTTCTTTAAGGGAATATTTCTTATCCTCCTTGAAGGCTTCAATAATCTTCATAAAGGTGTTTTTGCTGTTGTTTCCTTCTGATTCTTCTTCATTTCCTTGTTCATATCTTGTAGTTGTAGAACCATTAGTTTCTTCTGGTTTTGCCTTGTTGTTCTTTATATTGCTATATGTACTCTTGCACTGGCATCTGCCCATGACTTCAGTGGTTCACAAGTAGTTATCTACTAGTCAGTTGTGACTAGAGGGCTTTTGCATCTCCTATCTGCTCTGAGTAAGGGGTCTTTTTGATCTTTGACTCTGCTCTGGACAGGGGACTGCATTTCCAAGGCCCTCAGTTTTTGTCTGATGACACAGTTCACCCTGGAGACAGGGCCCAGCCTGGCAGGGCCCATAGCCTTCTGCTGGGACAAGTCTGAGATCAGACCCTTGGCTGTGAGCCCAATCCTGGAGAGGAAATCTCTAGACTGTGGCCCAGGGGGTGGGAACTGCTCACTTTTGACTTCTCTCTGGATGGGGACAGAGTTTCAAAGCCCTTGGTCCTTGTCTGATGACTGAGAAGTATTACTTTATGCCTGTTCCTATCTGATGGTATGGCATCCACCTTCCTCCATCACCTCTTAGGTTATCCCCAGTGGCTGATAGCCACAACTCAAGTGCCGCAAGATCGCCAATTTTTGAAAAAAAATTTCTTTATTGAGGACTTAGTAAGCACTTCATATATCCAAAGTCCAGTCATTCATCAAATCTTTATTAAGGATCCATTGTTCAAGACACTTTTTTTAGGAGGTAAGTATTTATCAATGAACAAGACAAGCCTGTGTTCTATTGACATCCTATGGAACTAATAAGAAAAGTTTAAAAATCAAAGGAAAGAGACTAAATGTTATAAAACTTTGTGATTTGGCAAGCAGCTCCCTAAGGATGAAGTAAAGAACAGAAGCAGAGAGGTAAAGAGGAGAACAGATCTGGAAGAAACACAAGTCAGCTTCTTAGACTAGTTTTGAAAGAACAGAGGGGCATCCAAACCAAAATTCCCTATGGACATTTGTAGACAGGAGAGGTCAGACGTCAAGGAAAGAACTGGAAGCAGAGATTCAGGAATGAGCATCCTGAAGGAGAGAGATTGTTAAAGCAATGATGTTTCTAACCTCAGTAAGTCAAAGTATGAGAGAAAGACCAAGGGGCAGAGGACTGATGATGGAGAAACAGAGTGTACTCTAGTGATGAATGAGGCTATAGAAAAATAGGGCTTTCCCAGGAAGATGCAGAGATGGCAGCGACTGTGAAATAGTGCTCAAAAACAGTTAAGACAAAATAATAATAATAAGCATTATTATTTTCCTAAGAAAATGGCAGATACTGGGAAGAAAGAAAGCACTAGGCAGGAAATGGACACAGCTTATACCAGCAGGCTGAGCTAGGATACTGGATAGCCTGGACCATAGTGTTGCTGTCTCTAGAATAACACAGCAGCAGTTTACTCCCACAGGACTATGGAAACAGGAGCGCAATCAGAGAAATTCCTAGTGAAATACTGAAGCATAACTACTTATGCAGCTCTTAATTTTAAAAATATTTCTATGTGTTTGGCTAAACACCTTCACATCCCTCTTCATAAAGAGATTTATTTTTGCTGTCGTTCAGAAGGGAAAATGCTACCTTGGTAGTGAGGTTTGAAGCAGAGGAGAAAATGGATTACACTCAGTTGCAAAGTTGTATCTGCATTAGGAAAATATCAGTTTGGCAGGAGAGATGTGATAACTTGTCAAACAGATTAATCTCAGTGACGGAAAGTCCTAATCAGGCAGCGAGTACTTTCATCCATCTCCTGGATAGATAGGTTGGCTGTGGACCTGCAGCCGTTATGGGAGTGAAAAGAGATGCTGGCAATCTGTAAAAGCTTAATATGTGGAAACCATGATGAATTCAGGGAATGTGTGTGATTAGATTTGTTCAATATTGGCTCGTCCCTACTTTATGAATATAGCAGAATGTTCTAAAAGAAAGAAAATGAAAATCAAAGCTCATTTAGAGACTACACACATAGCAATTTTTTATAATTGAAAAATGTTTTTAATACAATATATTTTGATTATGTTTCTCTCCTCCATTGCCTCCCAGACCCTCCCCACAAACTCTACCTTCCCTCTCTCTAAAACAAGCAACAAACATAAACCAAAAAGAGAAAAAGAAAGTGCACACACACAACTACAAAAATAATCTTTAGAAAAATCACCAAATTACAAATGAAACAAACAAGCAAAAGACCATTAGGACAAAACAGGCCAGAACAAAACAAAAGAAGATGCAAATGTTGTTAAAGCACCATGGAGGTCGATTTGTGCTGGCCATTAATTCTGGGTGTGAAGCCTGCCCTGGAGTATGGTTAATATACTCAGTGAGACTCCCTTGGAGAAAATCAAGAGATTTTTTTGCCAATGTGTATCAACTAAGATAGCTTCTTGGTGGGAGCTCTTGTCCACCTCCCCTCCTCAGTGCTGACACCCTGTCTGGCTGGAGCCTGTGCAGGCCCTGTGCATACAGCCACTGTCTGTGAGTTCATAAGTGAGTCAGTACTGTTGTGTCTGAAGACATTTCCCTTGAAGTCATTCATCCCCTTTGTGTCTTTCAGTCTTTCTGCGGCCTCTTCTGTACAGATCCTGGAACCTTGAGAGAAGTACCTTTGATAAGGACACCCACAATGTCTCTCACTCTCCAATCATTGTCTCTGTATTAGTTCCCATCCACTATAAGAGGGAGCGTCTCTGACGATATATGTCTGAGCAAGGCACTTATCTATGGGTATAGCACAATGTCACTAGGAGTCATTTGATTGTTACGTTTCTTTACTAGAATAAGAGCATTAGGGTTTCCCCTAGGCACATGACCTATCTAGACTCGGGATCCTCTGTGTAGCTGTGGCTGGCCAGGAACTTACCATGTAGATCAGGCTAGCATCAAAGTGACAAAGATCTACCAACCTCTGTCTTATATGCCCTGGGATAAAGACTTGTACTACCATGCCCTATAACTACAGTGACATTTCTTTAAGCACTCTAATAAGTATGCATGGATAGAGAAGCAGAGAAATTGTCTTTCTCTTTCCTAAGTATAGGCATTGTATTTTCAAGATAGAATAAAATTATAGGAAGAAAATTCAGAACAACCCACTGATGAGCTCAACCCTCACCCCTAACCTTTAAAATGATATTCCAGGTTAAACCATACTCAGACAGGATCATCCTAATAATGTTCTGAAATTGTGGTCTCACTAGGGAATCCTTCAGGAAATGTGTTTGCTGAAACCCCCGAAAATCTCCGTTTGAAATCCTGGTGTGCTTTATATTTAATTATCAGAAACGGGTGTAAAGGGAAAGGGCTCCAGGACACTGGGATGTTTGGGCTTGATGAGGCTCAGGGTTGTCATTCCATGGTGTCAAGGACTATGAGTACCCATGACATTTAACAGGGTGCTTTGGGGGTAGTAAGTAGTCATGAAGCAGAGTCAGCACATAGACACAAAGCACTCTGCTGCTATGTTTTGCTTAGTGTGAGAGCTGTTAACAAACTATAAAGAAGTCAAATGGCTGAAGAGGCTGGTTTATATTGTAAAATTATGCTAATGCTGATTAGAAAATAACCATAGCCGAATTCTTAGTCATGGACGAATTGAGAATCTTAAATTACAATTTGTGGCATTGACATATCATAATATATGCTGTTTTCGGCACACCACAGAAAGTTATTTGAATGCTGAAGAGTCAGGGGCAGTTCATAGAAACAAGATGTGCACGTCTGGGTGCTGCCTGAAATACACATCAACTGCCACCACTTTATCACATTGTAGCATCTCTCCTTTCAAAATCTGAGACAAGTTGCGCGCGTACCATCTGCTCTTTGTCTGGTTCCCTCCTGGGCTTCCTTTAATCTTGAGGAATGGCTCTTGAAATTTGTACAGGACTCTTTAAAACTATTGCCACATACTTTGAGAAGCATCTGGTTGGAAAACAGTCCCCGCTTTCTGTATTGGTTTCCAGTTGTCTGCAGCGTGCCATGTTTCTTGTGAATCTAGTTTTGTTAACTTTGGGATAAATGCCTTTTTTTTTTTTTTAAATAGTCAGACTAATAATCCAAAGTAAGCTGCTCAGGGTTGTATAATGAGTGACTCAGACTCAGGAAAGCTTGATTAATATACCTGCTGTCTAAACTGTACAAAGTTACCTGGAAGTGAGTGTTTCTTTTGCTTGATGATTTCAAGATGGACCTTGTCCCTTTAAGGAATCTTGGATACCTTACATATTTGTTCAAACAACTGCTCAGGTTTCAGCAGCGATTTCATGATAGCTATAATTCACCCAGCTCTCCTTCAGCAAACAAAGCAGCAACCTGTCAGCAAGACAGATCTCCCAAGGAGCAGGCAACAGAGAGTTATAAAGAAGATCTGACTCTTAGGAACAGAACTGTCAGATCAACGAGCTACGATGGATTATCTGTTGTCGGCCACTTTTTATTATTCTCATTTTTCCTGATTTAAATAGTGTACAGTTTAGAGTATTGGAAATTTCAAGAAATGACTATCTTACACCATGTGAAAAAATAATAACTGATACTTCTGTGGTGCTTGTGTAAAATAAAGTGTATACATATTGGCTCTTTTGATTCAAGTGAAGACTGCAATATCATACAAACTATCATTGCTCTCAACGCAGAGAGACGAAAATGGAGGAATTAGTTTTGGTACTTGCTTGCTTGATGTCTCTTGACTGAAGCTGACACTACCCAGGGTCACACTCTTAATAGCCCACAGACTGCTCTTCCTAAACAGTGTTCACACCTGCATAGCCTTCCTTCCACAGTGCCCTCCATGAGATTGGTAAAACACACTTGAGATTAGAGTATGCTTGATTACTGACTTTAACTGTGTTTACTTAATCATGAAACTTTTTAAAAGAGAATTAATTAATTAATTAATTTTTAAGGATAAAACATGATTGGCAATTTCTTTTTATTATTCTTTTTTATTATGAATAAAGTCATATTTTTTCCCATGCATACCCTTGTTCAAACTCCCTTCCACCTCCCGCCCCTTCCCATTACTCTCTCTTCTCCACATCCCTTTATCTCCTCTCAAGCAAGGGCAGGGGGTCCCAAGGTCCCAATAGGGCTTAGTTCAGCATCCACTCCTGGCAGAAACACTTTCCTCACCCAAACATCAAGACTGGGTCAGGTGTTCCTGTGGAGGAAATGGGCTCCAAAGTGACAGTCCAAGGTGTTTCAGAACCCAAACTGTTCAGTGGTTGTGGTTTGCAGCTTGGACATGCTTTGCTCTTTGCTTTTTTTGTTTAATGACTGAGTACATCCCCCGCTTATCTTTCTGGGTTTGTGATACCTCCCTCAGGAGGATATTCTCCAAATCCATCCATTTGGATTGGCAAATTCTTAACCAAATTGAACAAAAAAGGGAAAACCTACTTCAATAAAACTAGAAATTGAAAGACAAATATTATAACAGATGTGAATGAAATTCCAGAAAATCTTAAGGACATACATTACAAATTTGTTTCAATAAATTGAAGAATCTGAAAAAACTGGTGAGTTTTAGATAGCAAAATTAAACCTAAATTCCATGAATGATTTTGACAATTGTATGCTTTGTAACCTGCATGAAATACTAATAAAATACTCCATACTAAAAATAAAAAAACAGCAATAACAGAAACATACATTCAAAGGCCTTGTTTATTTGTTAAGAATTCTGTAGTAAATCATGGAACTTTTTAATGTTGTTTACAAACTCTTTGAAGACATCATTGTGATAAAGAAATTTCAGTTCAGTAAAAGTGCTAAGGCTCTCTACTCTATATACAGCCTTCTCCTGTCAACCTTTGATGCGAGAGAAAAAGTCGGAACATCACATCAGTGTGCAGTGAGTCTGCAGTAAAGCTGCTGCCCTCTTTAATCTCAATTTTCTTCTCTGAAAAGTGGATCTATCTATCGCTCCTATGCCTGATTGAAACTGATGGGTTTTAAATATCTTTTTAATTGAAATAGAATCACATCACTTCCTCTCTGTTTCTCTCTGTCTCCTCCCAGCTGCTTTCCCTCCAACTCCTTCCACGTCTCCTCCACTTTCAAGTTGACTTCTTTCTCTTTGCTTATTATTGTTATATACATGTGCATTTTAATGTATATATGTACATCTGTGTGTATACAAACACACACACACACATCTAACCTGCTGAGTCTACGTTGCTTGTGTATATGGTTTTATGGCTGACCATGGTGCACTGGAGAACCAACAAGGCTGCTCATCTTTGAAGGAGGTGAAGGAGGCTAATTTTCTTTCTCCCAGCACTAGTTAGTTGCCTTTTTAAAAACAATACTTATTTATTTGTTTTGTATACAGTGTACAGAAGAGGGTACCTGATGTCATCATAGATGGTTGTGAGCCACCATGTGGTTGCTGGGAATCGAACTCATGATCTCTGGAAGAACAGTCAGTGCTCTTACCCTCTGAGCCATCTCTCAAGCCCAGTTAGTTGCCTTTAATTCTTTATCTAGGGTAGGATCCCTAAAAAGGTTCACCTTCTACATTAAAGTACCTATCGATATCACCATTGTCCTGGTCTTGTTTCCTCAGCCATTGCTACAAGAGCCTGTTTCATAACAGACCTCCTGGTATTCTGGCTCTCATAAGCTCTTTGACTCCCTCTTCCTTCCTGTTCATTGAGTAATTATATGTAGGAGTTTGAGATAGATGTATGTGCAGGGACTGTGATCCCCAGAATCCACTGATCTCTGCATTGTGTCCAGTTGTGATTTTCCACAATAGTCTTTATTTGCTGTGAAAAAGAGGCTTCTTTGATGGTGGTTATACTTATTTGTGGGCATAAGGATAAGATTTAGGATGCAGTAAGGAATTATGCTGCTTTAGCAAAATGATGGTAGAAGATTCTTTTCTAAAATCTATAATCTCACTAGCATTGGAAATCTGACTAAACCTCTAGTACCAGACATGATTTCCCTTGTGTTGGGTTCTTTCCACGTAAGTGGAAAAGCATAAGTCCATTTAGACAGCTGTTGGTTGCCACTGGCATGTGAGTGCCACTTACTGCATTTGGATACATATTTTGTCATGCTGGTACTTACTAAAGGTCATAGTTGTCCCAGATGGGTAGGACATTTTAACTACTTCCCTCTCTTGACAACGTGCATAGTATTTTCTGGAACCATAGATGCTAGACTGCAGAAAAGAGGCTTTATGGTCAGATTGAGCTTGATCCATCTGAATCCTATGCTCTAAGTATGTGTTATTTTCAGCAATAGGAGCCCACCCTCAACCAACCCCTGGAAAACAACCCAGGGGGACAACTGTAATCTATACTGTTTTTGCAGTCCCTTGAACTATCCTAACCAGGGTTTCTTGTGCCTTGTTTAGACACACACATACACACACATACACACACCTTAAAGAAAATTAAGCTATGCTGACAGATAATCTATGTTTTACACAAGAACTATAAATGTATTGCTATAGTTCTTTCTAAAATTGATTGCAGACATCAAAATCACATTGACACATTTTATAAGGAAACAATTCTTCATTGTCATTTGAAATACCAGTACTAGTTTATCACACAGTAACATTTTTGTAGTCTTATTTATTTTCTTTCTTAATTCTGGTCTTAACATTTACATTATGAATCTCAGAGAGGCTGAAGGCACATACAACTGTGGCAAAATACCTGCACAGTTAGTGTGTTCAGAAGATGCCCTTGAGAATATGTGAAGAGAGAACCTGCATTTTGAGGAGACATCATTAAATTTTGCCAACTGCTCTGACTCCAAGATGCCCTGTCTCAGAGAAGGTGCTATATACTAGAAGTGTAGATAAATATCTTTGGATTTCGTGTGCATACCCTTCCAGATTAGATGCCTCTGCCAAGGGGTTAATTGACTGAAAGACCTCTCCCATGAGGTGTGAGAGTCTGAGATATAAATCCCATCTGTTTCTGGAAACAGTTTATGGGTTTGGCAATATGATGTGTTGGCTTGACAATTACTGAAAAATCCTTTTCAGCATGATACAGGTATAATTTTTAATAGTATCCAGATTTCTTTTCCTCACTATCTAAATTTAAATTAGAAGCCATTCCAGCCCTGTCTCAGATACACAATTTGTTGTGAAAGTAAATTCTGCACAGCATCTCTTGACCAAAATGATTTGCTTTGCATTCCCGCATAGAGAAACAGAATATTATGTCATGAGAATTGGAAATACTGAAATACTGGAATACTGAAAATGCTCCTGCATATTTTTTATTATTATTTTATTTGTATGGGTGTTTTGTTGGCATGTATGTCTATGAACCGCTTGTGTACAGTGCCCATAGAGGCCAGCACAAGGTACTAGATCCTTTGGAACTAAAATTACACATGGTCATGAGTCACCATGTATGTTCTGGGAATAAAACGTGGGTCCTCTGCAAGGGCAACACATGCTCTTAACCACTGAACTATTCCCGTAATGTCCCTACCCAATGCTTCTTGACAACAATTGCTCAGTTTTAAGGGATTGTCTAAAGAACACCTTCAGTGGATTCTAGGATATGAAGCAATCACTAAACTCATGTAAACAGTGTGTCCATGTGCCATTTCTTATATTATTGCCAAATACTTAAGACAAATTACTTAAGTGAGGAAGAATTTCTTTTAGCCCATGTGGTGTCAATCTCTGGTTGTCTGGCTTTATTGTTTTAGGCTGTGGTGAGACAGAATGACCTGTGAGAGAGCATGTTGACAAGCATAGCAGCTCACCTCAGAGCAGCCAGGGACAAAAGGAAGAGTCTAGAAAAAAGGAAACCTTCACAGGCCTGCTTGCAGTAATTTACTTCCTCCATGTTTATCTTGTCCTTTGATGTTTGTATAATCTCCCAGATATCACCCCTAGCTGGGACAAGGCATTCAATACATGAGCACATGGGGACTTTTTATATTCAAGTTATAACAGCATTCATCTTCCATGGTTAACTTTTCCGCAGGTAAAGAAGCAAAGGCAAGCCTTACTGCTGAAAACCAGGATGTCAGCTGGAGGGAGGCAGGAAGTAAGAAAAAGAAATGACTCCATGGAAGGCAAAGACCTACTCACCATTCCTTCTGGCTCTTTAATTCTCTATTTAAGATTTTTTTTCAGGTGTGTCTACACAATATAAGATTTTAGATCATAAACCTAAGTTATGGTTTAGATTCTTTAAGATCTGTTTTGAATCTAACATTCCTTCAGCTTCATATACCCCTATTGCTGCCAAGGGGTTCCTGTTCCTTTGACCTATACCAACTACCCAAGAACTCTGCTGCATGGACCCAGTTTGCCCCATAGTTTCACTTGCATAATAAGAAAGAGGGAACAACAACATTATTTGTCAGTTTTCATTTTTTTATCTGAAGTAAACCAATAGCAATGTTGTGCTGGAGATCAAGTACTTTTTCTGTGAGGATGTGGCACTGTGTCTAATCATGCTCTGTCAACTAGTAGCAGGTAAGATGGCTTAGGCTACCCTTTACACTTCTGGAGGTGGTGGTATGTTTTATGCTTTAGGGCTCATGGTAGTATGGGTTCTGTCTCCAGAACAGGATGATGATCTTGTCAGCCTTAGGTAGACCTGGAGGTCAGGTGAGCAAACCTATAGTGTCTACCTTCTGGAAGAATTTTGACTCTTGCTCCCTCTTCCCATGGAGAAGTCTCATTGAACTGTGGTTCCCCTTGTTCTCATCACCCTTCCTTCTGAGCTTTTTGAATGTCTTCCTTTCTGTTAAGTAGTGATATAATCACTCAAATTCCATAATTCCATATTGCTATGCTAATCTAATTGAGAAGAGGAAATCAGTGTTCTTAGCTCTGTTAAGATTACCAGTAGTGTGGCAGAGTCAACATTTCACATTAATATTGCTTTAGTGTTTGCCTGATATGTTGGAATAATATCTATTCTATCATCTATCCTTTGAATATGCCCAGATTGCCAAGAGTCAGGTAAAAAGCCTCTCCTCTGCCTAGGTTTTCATTTAGACAACTTTCCACAAGCTCTGTTGCCCATTTACCCCCCAGCTCTCTCATTAACCATCTCTTTCCAGCTCTTCTTTAAAAGAGTAGCTCGATCTCAGACTGCTTCTTTTTTGAGTGATATTTGGGTAAATGCCTTCACTCTTAAAGCCTCAGAGCCATGGTAGTTAGTTAACTGTGGCTCTGGCTTAATTTGCATGTTTAGACCAGTGTTCTTCAGCTAGTAACAAACAAGTACAGTGCTGATAGTCCTATGACAACTTCCTACCTCCAGGTCACAGGAATAATCTATGCCCAGGCACTGATTTTATGTGATCAGTTGCATCTGATTCAAATACTAAACTTGTGAGTGTTAGGGGTTGTTACATGTCTATGTCCGAGTAAACTGGCAGACATTCACAGTGTCAACTGAACATCTTTTGAATGGATAAACACATCACAAGAGTACTCCTTGTGCACATATGGAACCTTAGATCTTCATTCTATTTCAAGTTCCATTGTTAATGCAGAAAGGCTGGTAAAACTGAAATTTCAACAGATCTACACCTAGCACCAAAATATCTATGAGCAGATCTCCATAGAGGGCATCACAATTGTAGAAAAATTATACTTGGGCATTAATTTATACAGTTGGAACCAGATGATGACATAGAGGCTAGTGCCATTGCCAGAGATTTTATTACTCCCATAAATCCCAGAGATTTATTTGTTCATTTCCTGAAAGAAGAGGGACTGCCTTCCCACAGAGGACCACATGCCAAGAGGAACATCAATTTATTCATGAGGCAGAAACAGGTATGAGAGGGAAAGCCTCGGCATGACACCTTTTGTTTTTTAGGGAAGGTTAAGTAAGGACAGGAAGCTCAGGCCCATGAGCACTCCTAGCAAAGTCAGTTAGCTTCACAGGCTGTTAGCTGTCTTTCACCTAGTCCTGCATGAGTTAGAGTAGGGCAACTACTTAGTGTATGGAAGTGTGATAAGGAGCAGGAGGGAGGGTGTCAGCTGTGGATTAGTGAGGGCTGATCCTTGTCAGTCCTATTAATCAAAACCCTGAGTCAGATATTAGGGTGAAAGCTGAAAGGCCAGAGAAACAGAGCAGTAGCCACTAGAAATTTCTTGCCTCTACAAATCCTCAGACTAAAACAGGCTCAGATATGTCTCCATGTGCCTTTTATTCCTGTTTCTGCCTTCCTAGTACCAGGATAAAAGGTGTGAGCCTCCCATGTGCTGAAATGGAAGGTAGGATCTTCTCAAGTGCTGGGATTAAAGGCTTGAGCCACTACCACCTGGCTTCTGTGGTTAACTAATGGCTATCTCTGCCCTCTGATATCCAGGCAGCTTTATTTGTCATAACACAAACAAAAAGATTAGTGAGTTTGCAATAAATGTGGAAGAGGTACTGCCAAGTAAGCCATTTGCTGTCTTGACAACTAGCTTCTGCAGTCAGCAATGGCCCCCAATATGTTAAAACATCACAAGAAACATATATGCCCAGTTTATTAACCCGTTACAAATAGTTGCTGACTTTTCCATAATTTTCCATGATCTCTCTGTCAAATCAGAAATTGAAAAAAAGAGGTCATATATGATTAGAAAGGAAGTGTACCACAGCATGAGAACTTCTTCATACCTGTTCACAGGTACAAGAGGAAGGGCAAAGGCTAGGTCTTGTTCCCTCGAGAACAGTGAGTACAGACTTCAAACTCTCTATGAGGATATTGTCTTCACATCAGGCTGGTACCCAATTCACATCTGAGCAAAGTGAGCCTTCAGGAAGGTCCATGACTGATAGAAATCTAAAGCCTTCCCACGCCCCAAATCCATAACAATGACAAAAGAAAATCAAATCCCAAAACAAATAAAATGGCTGAAAAAACACTAACTTATAAGAGTTTCAAACATCTGACAGTCCCAGGAAGTCTGTAATCATTTAAGAAATTAATTTGAGGTTATCTATTGAGATAAGGTCTTTATATTTCCCTTATATCTTAACTTATTGCATCCTAAAAATTTCAGAAAACAAAACAAATCTCCCAAAGTTTAGTAAACTCATCAGAGCAGAGAATGAGGGAAGAAACCATTTCTCCCAGTTCTACTATAAGTCAGGTGAGGGTTAGCACAGTGATAGCAGAGGGTCTGAGGAAGATCTGGCTTCAATTGATTCTGTTGTTTCTGTGTTATCTTGCACATACACGTTTTCTCTCTAAATCCATTGTCCAGTTTAGAGGGATCTCAGGATTATTTCTTATCCCAGTTACTGACTCAATGCCATATAGGTTTGGCTGCCAAAATAAGATTTGGTAGAATCAGGCTGGCTTGAAAAATAAGTCAAAGGATTTAGAAATGGAGGAAATTCTGATTTAAAATATGGGAAGAGAAGAATATGGCATTCATAGCACATGAAAGGCTCAGTTTTCTGCATTCATACAGACGAAATAGGAACAGCATAAAAATGTCTCAGCATTATTTTAATCTTATCTCATGATCTTTTAATCTTATAATTATGTATATGTTTTCTTATTTGGTTCTTGTGAAGGCCTTTGAAATTTGGAAAAACTAGTATTACTCTGTGCTTTATTACTGATTTACAGATAATAATAATAACAATAACAATATAGGGCCTATAGTTCAGTGGTGGAGTGTGTGCCTGGCATATGCAAAGCCCTAGTTTGATGATTCCCAGCTCTGAAAGAAAAAAAAAGTAAAAGAAATGTAAAAATTCCTTTCCTAAAAAAGAAACAGTAGGTCAAAAAGTTGAATGAGCAAGGGTAATTTAATGGAAGACCTGAAAAGGCATGGAAAACAAGTTACACTTAGTATTAAAAACATGATAATGCATTTACT
Organism: Sigmodon hispidus; assembly: GCA_004025045.1. Taxonomy (NCBI): domain Eukaryota; kingdom Metazoa; phylum Chordata; class Mammalia; order Rodentia; family Cricetidae; genus Sigmodon; species Sigmodon hispidus. Next base: position 452,299 of record PVIH01000148.1, read on the forward strand.
GTCATAGGCCAGATAAATGGACAGGAAGGAAAGTGGTATTTGGTAGAGAAGTTTCATACTTGAGATTGATATCATGTGGCACTTTGAATGTAATTACATAAGGCCTCCATAAGGTCATGGGGAATAGCACTATTAGGAAGTGTGGCTTTGTTGAAAAAGGTACAACCTTGTTGGAGGAAGTATGTCACTGTGGGATGGCCTTTGAGGTCTCATATGTGCTCAAGCCACACCCAATGTTTCAAACCTGTATAATCAAAATGTAGTCCCTTCTCTACTCTAAGCTCCTTTGATATGAGATGTCTTTCTGTATGCTGTGAATATACTTTATTACCATTTGTTAATAAAGAAGCTGTTTTGGCCTATGGCAAGGCAGCTTAGAAGCAGGTAGGAAATCCAAACAGAGGTAAAGGAGAAGGATAGAGTCTGGGAGACACAATCCAGCCACCTAAGAAGCAAGATGTAAATGTACAGATAAGTCATGAGCTACATGGCAATAAAATAGATTAATAAAAATGGTTTCAGTTAAGTTGTAAGAGCTAGTTAATAATGAGATTGAGCCATAGGCAAACACTTGGTAATTGATATAAGCCTCTGAATAATTATTTTATGAGCAGCTACAGGACTGAGGGTGAGAGAGATTTATTCGGACTGAGGGTTGAATGAGTCAAAAAACTTTGGGCTGTACTCTGTCTCCCAGCATCATGTCTGCCTGCACACCACCATGTCCTACTATGATGATAATGGACTAAAGCTCTGAAATTGTAAACATTTTCCATTCTAAAAGTAGATATGGTCATAGTGTCCCTTCACAGCAATAGAAACCCTAACAATGACAGTTCAGAACTTGGGTACTATGAATAGTGATAAAAGATAATCCTCAAGCTACATTTTAGGAACTGGCTGGTCAATTATCTCCCATGCTTTAAAGGTATGACTAAAACAAGTGAGCCATTAAAAGAAGATGTTATGGCAATGTTCCAAACCTTAAACATTTATGACATGGAAAGCAATTTACTTACACTTTAATGCTCCTGCCTTTACTATCCAAATAAATAAAACTCTTACCTATATAGCTGTAAAGAGATTTCTCAATCTCAGAAACTTTAAGCAAGTTTTTTGTTAGAAAGATGGATCAGAATAGTATAGGGTCATCTTGTTCCTCTTGTGCATCTGCCAAGAAGAGGACTTGAAAGTATAGCTCAGGCATGGCTGACATGTGTCAGAGAACTATCATATCAAGAGAATCCTGGGGGACACTCCAAACCAGGCAAGACTAGACTTTGTCTCTATTTCCTGGATGCACAGTTAGCCTTCCTGTGTGTTAGTAAAAGTAGCCTCGAGTATCTGAGGCCCAGTTTTCCAATCAGGGGTTCATCTACTCCTTAGGAATATATTTTAGATAACTCAGACAAATGTGCAGTTGCTTACCTCCACAATAATCAGAGAATGCCCAGCTGGTATAAACAGTTGTCAAATTATTTATAAATAGCAAATAAGTTTTGAAATGACTTTTTAATTATTGTCACTTTATGGTAGTTTGAATGAGAATGTCCCTCATAGGTGCTAATGTTTGACCATTTGTTGTCCAGTAGGTGGTGTTCTGCCCAGTCTCAGTGACTCCCAGGAAGATCCCCAAAATCACACTGACTCTCTGAATACAAATGCAAAGCAAGGTTTATTCTCTACTATCACTGGCAGATGGGCAGCTGCTGGCTGATTGATTGTCTTAGGATGGGAAGAAAATGCCTTCCTGCTGGGCTGGAATGTCCTCTGATTACCCAGGACCTTGGGTACTTGGCCTTGGGTGCTTAGCTTCGGCATTTGGAAACTTCTCAGGATGAGGGGGCTAGAAATTTCTCAGCTCCAAAAATAGTTCCAGGCCTCAAGGTGGAGGGACTTTAGTTTCCACAGGGGGAGGTGTTTAAGAAGAGTTAGGAGGTCCATCCTTGTTGTAGGATATATATTATTGGAAAAGGGTTTTGAAAGTTAAGATTCAAGGCATATCTACTTCCCATGTTTATTGTTTAAGATCTGAGTTCCCACCTTCCTGTTCCTACCATCAACACGCTCATCACTTGCTACAGTACTGTCCCAACCATTTTGAACTCTAACTTATAGTCCAAATAAATTCTTTCTTCCTTATGCTGCCATAATATAATAGTGGAATTATATTATGCCAAGATAAAAGTAACCAATATAACTTTTGTTACATATAAAAAAGATGGGCACACCCATACTTACCAGAGATACATCATTTATTATTAGTCATTTGCACAGTATCCCATGAATTCACTACCTTTCGTGAGGGAATATTAGTATGGGAGATGAACAGGGTGACATTCATGTGGGTTATGCCACCAAAGAATTCCTGGTCTAAATGTGTAGAAATTCCCTTATTTATTTTTTTCTAACCAGTAAACTCTTCAAGGAAGTGATGTACCTACTAAGTCTCTTTGGACTGCAGATATCTTTCCACAATCTCTAAAAATTTCTTTCTCATTAAAAAAAAATGTCTTTTTATGTGTTGGCTCATGATGAAAGAACCTCTGTTCTTAGCAGATTATTTGTTCCTTTTTTTTTTACTCAACACTACAGTTAAAACAATGACCTTCTTTGACATTTGGAGTTAGGTTGCCTAGCTATAGTGTTCCTCCTTATTAATGATCTGGTGTATTCTTTTTATGTTTCTGGATTAATTACATGGTACTTCATGTTTCTTGAAGAGAACCATATAACTCAATCTTGATTATAATCCAAAGACTGACAATCTCCTTTTGTGGTTGGAAATTGCATGGGAGTTTACACGCCAACCCTTCATTATGAAATATCAGCACTACAAAAAGCTGTCAGACAGAAAATTGATGATTTCAAATAATCAAATACTTTACCATGTAAGAGGCAGCAGATGGAAGTAAGTGTGGGTTGGTAATTTATTTACCTGTGAGTAAATTAAATGTTTTTCTTTATAGGAGTTGCCATGGTCATGGTGTTTCTTCATAAAAGCCCTGAGACAATTTTCACATATATATACAAAGCTAATTTTCTGTTTGTTTGTTTAGACTTTCAGAGGACCCATACTGTATGAATATATACATATTCTAGAATTGTGTTTAGCTGTAAATATAAGGCTACACATGGCAGGATATGCAAGGAATTAGGCAAAGGGACATGTTTGTTGTCTGGTTTAGTAAGAATGGCTAGGTGGGCAGAACTGGAACAGTAAGTCACTCTCCCATGTGGATCAGTCCAATTCAAGATTTTGTTCTCAGACTTGATCAGAGAAGTTTCCCTCTGAAGTAGGTAATTATTAGGCAGAGAATAATAACTGCTAAAATTATGTGACTGCTGAGTGGTATATATATCACATCCCCCGCAGCTCAGGGAACATATTGGATGTGGGGGCAGAAAGGATGGAAGAGTTGGAGAACGGGAAGAGCTCTGTGAAATGCTATCTTCTGGATTTGTCATCCATGAACACACAGCGGCAGTGGTTACTTACACAAGACCTGTAGAAATCTAGCCTCATCAATGCTCCATCATGGAGGGGGCAGGGAGGGAGCCTATAAGGCCACACCCCTATCTGAGACACTAAGAGTTAGTGGATACTGGAGGAGGGGTGTCATATTTCTCAGCCTTGTAGACTCTCACTGACAAATTGTCCTTGATCAAGTAATTAACCCCTGATGCAGACTCATGCATGTAAATCAGAATTAAATGTAGGAGCACACACACACACATACACCCCACATAGATACACACACACACACACACACACACACACACACACGCACACACACACACAAAAGCTGTGAAAGTATAAAGGGGGTGTTCCAGTCGGGTTCCGGATCCGGGACCAGGTGCTATCTGTGGAGCATGTCCCCACACACACTCTGTAGCAGACAGGGATAAACTTTGGCTGTCAGGGTCCCCCCAGCTGCTACTAAGGGAACTTGCACGGCCACCCTGCCTCCAACTGCTCAAACAGAAAAGGACTGAGGACTCTGAAAGACAGACTCAGACTCCGCACAAGGGTGAGGTGAGCTCAGCAGGCCCCAGTGCCTAAATCCCTGCCAGGGAAAATTGTGTTTTGGTCAGGTTCCGGTTCCAGGACCAGGTGCTGTCTGTGGAGCTTGTCCCCACACACTCTGTAGCAGACAGAGATAAACTTTGGCTCTCAGGGTCCCCCTAGCTGCTGCTAAGGGAACTTGCATGACCACCCGCCACCAACTGATCAAACAGAGAAGGATTGAAGATTTCAGTCCCCTGCCCAGAGTAGAATTAGAGATTGAGCAGACCTTTTGTTCAGAAGTGACAGGAGACACACAAGCCCGCTTGCCACAACTGACCAGGAGCCACCTAATCATGAACCACTGAAGCCATGGGCAGACACCAGTGCAAAAATATATATAATAATATAAAGAACAACAAGGTAACTTCAGAAGAAAGTGGCAGTCCTACAACTACAAGACCAGAACTGAGCAATGAAGAGGAAACAGAAGGAAGCAACACCAAAAATTCCTTTATGATGATCATCGAAGCTCTCAAAGAAGATATGAAAAATTCCCTTAAAGAAATAGAAGAAAATACATACAAAAAATTGGAACAGATGAACAAACCTATGAAAGAAAACCAAGAAAAAGTAAACCAAAAAATAAAAGAAACCTTCCAGGAACTAAAAACTGAAATAGAAGCAATAAAAAAAGGCACAAAATGAGGCATAGATGGAAATAGAAAACCTGAAGAAAAAAGCTGGAAACACAGATACAAGCATAACAAACAGAGTTTAAGAGATGGAAGATAGAATCTCAGAAGTGGAAGACTCAGTAGCTCAAATAGATATATCAGTCAAAGAAAATACTAAAACCAAAAAAGCCATAACTCAGAATGTTCAGGAAATCTGGGACACCATGAAAAGACCTAACTTGAGAATAATAGGAATAGAAGAAGGAGAAGAATAACAGATCAAAGGCACAGATAATGTTTTCAAAAAAATCATAGAAGAAAACTTCTCTAACCTGAAGAAGGAAATGCTTATAAAGATACAAGAAGCTTCCAGAACACCAAATAGATATGACCCCCGAAAAAAGTCAGTGTGCCACATAATAATCAAGCCAGAAAACATACAGAACAAAGAAAAAAATTTAAGAGCTGCAAAAGAAAAGGGCCAACTTACATATAAAGGCAGATTCATCAGAATAACACCTGACTATTCAATGGAAATGATGAAAGCTAGAAGGGCTTGGTCAGAAGTTATACAGTTGCTAAAAGATCATGGCTGCCAAACTAGAATCCTATACCCTGCAAAATTATCAATCACCATAGATGGAGTAAACAAGATATTTCATGACAAAGTCAGACTGAAACAATATCTATCTACCAATCCAGTGCTACAGAAAGTATTAGAGGGAAAGCTCCAACCTAAGGACCCCAGATACACACATGAAACCACAAACAATCAATAACTCCACAGAAGAATACTCCAGAGAAAGGAAATACAAGCAAGTTACCACCAAAAATGGCAGGAAATATGAATTAGTGGTCACTAATATCCCTTAATATCAATGGACACAGCTCTCCTATAAAAAACGACACACACTAACAAGATGGATATAACAAAAGCCGTCCTTCTGTTGCCTACAGGAAACACGCCTCAACCACAAAGACAGACACAGGCTTAGAGTAAATGGTTGGGAAAAGATTTTCCAGTCAAATGGTCCTAAGAAACAAGCGGGGGTTGCCATTCGAATATCTAACAAAGTAGACTTTAAGCTAAAAGCAATTAAAAGGGATCAAGATGGTCATTACTTATTCATCACAGGAAAAATTGGTCAAGAGGAGATCTCAGTCCTGAATATTTATGTCCCTAATATAAGGGCACCTACCTGTGTAAAAGAAATACGGCTAAAACTCTAATCCCACATCAGTTCTCATACCCTAATAGTGGGAGACTTCAATACCCCACTTTCAACCCTGGATAGGTCAACCAGACAGAGACTCAACAGAGAAATAAGCAATCTAAAAGAGGTTATGATGCAAATGGATTTCATAGATATCTATAGAAACTTCCACCCAAATGCCAAAGAATATACATATTTCTCAGCTCCTCATGGAACTTTCTCCAAAATTGTCCACATAATTGTTCATAAAGCAAATATCAACAGATACAAAAAAATGAAAATAATACCTTGTAACATATCAGACCACCAGGGCCTAAAGTTAGAGTTCAACAATATCAAAAATCAAAGAAAGACTACCAACTCATGGAAACTAAACATCACTCAGCTGAACTATCTCTATGTCAAGGAAGAAATTAAGAAAGAAATCAAAGTCTTCATAGAATTTAATGAAAATGAATCCACAATGTATCCAAAGTCGTGGGACACAATGAAAGCAGTCTTAAGAGGAAAATTTATAGCGCTAGATGCCTATATGAAAAACCTACAGAAATCCCACACTAGAGACCTAACAGCTCAGCTGAAAGCCTTAGAACAATTAGAAGCAAACTCACCTAGAAGAAATAGAAGGCAAGAAATAATCAAACTTAGACCTGAAATCAATACAATTGAAACAAAAAAACAATACAAAGAATTAATGAATCTAAGAGTTGGTTCTTTGAGAAAGTCAACAAGATAGATGAGCCTTTAGCCAAACTAATAAAAAAACAGAGAGAGAGTGTTCAAATCAACAAAATCAGAAATGAAAAGGAGGACATAACAGACCCCCAGGAAATCTAGAGAATTACCAGATCATACTTTGAAAATCTGTATTCCACAAAAATGGAAAACCTAGAAGAAATGGACAGCTTTCTGGACAGGTACCATCTACCAAAATTAAATGAAGATCAGATAAATTACCTAAACAGGCCTATAACCCTTAAGGAAATTGAAGCTGTCATTAAAAGCCTCCCCAAAAGTAACAGCCCTGGTCCAGATGGTTGCAGTGCTGAATTCTAAAAAAAAGAAAGAAAAAAAGAAAGAAAGTTTAATGGGGATTTCTTGGGAGGAGATGGTGGTTTAGAATCTGAGGAGGAGGTAGTAAATAAGAATAATAAAAGGACAACTGGGATTAAAGTAAATTATGTGTATACCCATTAGACTGAGAAAAACTAAAGACATTAAAACAACTTTCCAGGTCTAGTCAGCTTTCCTTACTTAATGCACGGTATGACTGGGCTGAAATTTCCAGTTGTTTGTTGGGGTGCATGGATGTGGTTTAGCACTTATTTAAGTGGTGAAACTGTTGTTAATTGCTTGTGGCAACTCTGCTCATGTTTCGGCAACTGAGCAGAACCATTGAGCCATTGTTTTATTGTGACATGCTTTCCAAATTTGTTCCTATTGGGGTCCTGATAGAAACACTGATGGCAACAGGGTATGGGGGATGACTTGAATCAGGAAAACAGAGTCTTACATTTTCCCATTCAGCTCTGCCATTACCAGTGGAGGGTCAGCAGCTGTTACATTGTGTTCATTGTGCGCCAGAAGGAAAGAGAGAGATAACACCCAGGGGCTTGTGCAACAATGAAGTCTTTAATATATCACACCACACAAGCAAGGCAGCTGATAAGTGCTATAGGACAAGGACTCTGGAACCTTGGTTCTCCTGGAAGCCCTGAGCAGGGACTGAAGCAGGGTTATAAGCACAAAGTCACAGACACAGTTACAGTCTTTCACTAATCAGGATTCAGTGTCAGCCAACACAAAATGTGTTTTCAGTCCAACCAATCAGTTCATTTGTTCTTTTTCTGTTTATGATCAAGCACTATGTTTGGAGAAACTATTATTATCTAAAGAGAAAGCTGGTTCTGGAAGGTGCCCAGCTCCCATAGGGTCTGGAAACTTGAACATTGTTCCACCCCTGTAAGTATAATGGAGTCTGAAGTCAAAATGGACTCTTGCCTGTTCTCAACATTAGCCCCTTGTCTTGTGACTAATGAGACATCTCATTATTTCTTTGGGATCAGAAATTTAGGAATGTCAAAGCTGAAAAATTCTGGCTAACACCTTTTGAGGTTGTGTTTGAAGGGTCCAAACCAGTGCTGAGGTCATCTAAAGGCTCTACATCTAAATTATCTTTTTCTCCAAGATAGAAGACCTCAGTCCATCCCTGAGCTGCTTGGGTCCTCTCAACACATGGGTTTCCAAGGTGAGCAGCCAGACAGGAAGCGAGACAGAAACTTCAGTGTCCTGTGGAAGACCATGGAAGTCTTGCTCTACAGTGTTCTCAGTACTCTACTAGTTACACAAGGCATCCATTCAATGTGGGAGGGTTATACTCAAAGGTGGACATAAATACAGAGACTGACTCCCACAAATGGATTCCTACAACTGTATTTATGGGATTAAATGAACAAATGATTTCAGCAAAAAAACTTTATAAATTATATTAATCTGTATATTTATTCATGTGTAAACCAGATATGACATCCATTCTTTCTAAGTTATAGCTGTTTAGTTTTCTTTTTGTGCCCTTTGAGGTGATGGCTGCATGCCATAATACACAGGGGTATTGTAAGAAAACTTAAGTTCTTCAGTATACATAGATGTTGTGCATTTCATGTGTTCAGATCTTATTTTTGTGCAACTTATAATTAGATTTTTCCTTTATTTCTTTTCCCACAATTGCTATCCTCTTGTCTGACTGCTTTGTTACATTCCTGTTCTTACTTCAACTCAAGTTTATAAGAGACAAATTATTATCAAAGCTATAGGTTAACAAAGAGGATTGTACTCCAAAGCAGCCTCACATTGATTATGTAAGGAAATGTTCTCATTTTTAGGGTAAACACATTGAAATATTTAGGGATAGAGGGGTATGTATCATGTTGGCATCTTACTCTCTGATCATTCCAAACATTTCCACACAGAAAGAAGCATACAGCAATATATAATATTATTTTTCTAGGCATAGAGTGTAGTTTTTGGTATGTTATACCACCCCTAGTATGTGTTTCAGTGCCTTTCTTCTCCTTTATATATAAAAATATCACTCCTTTCCCTTTACATTTTAAATTTTGATGTGATTTCAATCCTGCCAAAATGTTGCCAGACTTGTAGGAAAAATTCCTATGTGTATCTTATTGGGTTTGCCTATGTCTTAACCTTAACATATCTGCTGAATTCTCTGTAACACTTTCAAGATTGTGGAGAGTCTGAAGTCAGGCTCATGAGGTTTCAGATGGGAATGAGGCCATTTGTAATCTTTCTGATACAAAAATAAAACATGTCTGTCATTTTCAGTGTACTGATACTTTATGGGAAGCTGAATTCTAAAGTAACAGACTAAGGAATTTGGTGGGGGAAATTTTAATACCACATGATACCTGAACTTCGATGTGGTAGTTATTGGTGGCTTTTAGCCAGGTTTATAGTCAGTGAGAAAAGCAACATGGAAAAGTTTGAAACATCATGGATGCTGGCCAGGAAAGGAATGGGTTGACAGTGATAAGCAAGGAAGATGGGATCACTATAGATTATTCCTTTAAAGGGATGCCAAGAATGCTGCACTTGGAAAACAGGAAAAGATGTCTTGAGGGCAATCCCATGTTTCATCATGGGTTGCGGAGAGTGAAACTGTAAAGTCAACAGAAAGACTTTCAGTTGAGAAGAGAGTCTGCTGGGGAGCCTAGTGTATACAAGGAACCTAAGGCAGTTTATTTCTGAGTTAAACACCCAAACATTCACAACCAAGGCCCTGATTGATGGGATCCAGTGGCTGCTCAACCTGGCAGCAGGAATTAGCATTGTCCATGTGAAGTTGGCTTTGCAGACAAGACACATGCAAGTGTTCTGGGGTCACAGAGGCATCACAACTTTTTTTATGTGTTGTTGTATATGGTTTGCCAGAATTTTGTTGAGAACTTTTACATCAATGTTCATGAGGGAGATTGGTCTGTGATTCTCTTTCTTTGTTGCATCTTGGAGTGGCTTAGGTATCGGGGTTATTGTGGCCTCACAAAAAGAGTTTGACAATATTCCTTCATTCTCTACTATATCGAACAGTTTGAGGAGTATTGGTATTAGCTCTTCTTTGAATGTTGGTAGAATTCTGCACTGAAAGCATCTGGACGTGGGCTTTTTTTCCTTGGGAGGCTTTTAATAACAGCTTCAATTTCCTTTGGTGTTATAGGTCTGTTTAGGTCTTCAATCTGATCTTCAATTAATTTTGGTAAATGGTAATTGTCCAGAAAGCTGACCATTTCTTCTAGATTTTCCAGTTTTGTGGAGTATTGATTTTTCAAAGTATGATCTGATAATTCTTGGACTTACTGGGGGACTGTTATGTCCTTTTTTCATTTCTGATTTTGTTGATTTGGACACTCTCTCTCTGTTCTTTCATTAGTTTGGATAAGGGCTTATCAATTTTGCTGATTTTCTCAGAGAACCAACTCTTTGATTCATTGATTCTTTGTATTGTTCTTTTTGTTTCAATTGTGTTGATTTCAGCTCTAGATTTGATTATTTCCTGCCATCTACTCCTACTAGGTAAGTTTGCTTCTAATTGTTCTAAGGCTTTCAGCTGAGCTGTTAGTTCTCTAGTGTGGGATTTTTCTAGGTTTTTCATATAGGCATCTAGTGCTATGAATTTTCCTCTTAAGATTGCATTCATTGTGTCCCATAAGTTTGAGTATGTCATGGATTCATTTTCATTAAATTCTAGGAAGACTTTGATTTTTTTCTTAATTTCTTCCTTGACTCAGAGGTAGTTCAGTTGAGTGATGTTTATTTTCTATGAGTTGGTAGACTTTCTATGATATTTGATGTTGTTGATCTCTAACTTTAGACCATGGCTATCTGATATGGTACAAAGAGTTATACCCATTTTTTTGTACCTGATGATATTTGTTTTATGACCAAGTATGTGGTCAATTTTAGAGAAAGTTCCATGGGGTGCTAAGTATGTATATTCCTTCTTGTCTGGGTAGAGGGTTTGGTATATATCTACTAAGTCCATTTGGGTCATAACTTCTGCTAGATTCCTTATTTCTGTGTTGAGTTTCTGTCTGGTTGACCTATCAAGGGTGAAAGTGGAGTATTTAAGTCTCCCACTATTAGTGTGTCAGGTTTGATATGAAGTTTAAGCTTTAGTAGTGTTTCTTTTTCATATGTAGGTATCCTTGTGTTAGGGGCATAGACATTCAGGATTGAAATTTCATCTTGGTGGATTTTTCCTGGGATGAATAAGTAGTGTCCATCTTGGTCTCTTTCTGTTAATTTTAGTTTAAAGTCTATTTTTTAGATATTAGAATGGCTACATCAGCTTGTTTCCTAGGGCCATTTGGTTGTTGTTAAGTCTTTTCCCAACCCTTTACTCTGATCCTGTGTTTGTCTTTGAAGTTGAGGTGGTTGTTGTATGCAGCAGAAGAATGCTTTCTGTTTTTGTATCTATCGTGCTCTGGTGTGTCTTTTCATAGGTGAATTGAGCCCATTGATATTAAGGGATATTAATGACCAATGATTGATATTTCCTGTCATTTTTGTTAGTAGCTTGTATCTTCTTTTTTTGGGGGGTGGATTTCTTCTGTGTGCTTATCAATTCTTTATGGTTACATGGGTGTTTCTGGTTTCGTTAAGTTGGAGTTTTCCCTCTAGGGCATTTTGTAGATCCGGATTTGTGGTTAGGTATTGATTAAATCTGGTTTAGACGTGAAATATCTTGTTTACTCTATGTTGATTGATAATTTTGCTGGGTACAGTAGTCTAGGTTGGAATCCATGCACTTTTAGTGTCTGTATAATGACTGACCAGGACCTTCTTGCTTTTATTGTTTCCATTTAATAGACGGGTGTTATTCTGATGAGTCTAGTCTACCTTTGTAGGTAAGTTGGCATTTTTTCTTTGTAGCTCTTAGTATTTTTTCTTTGTTCTGTATGTTTAGTGGCTTCATTATTATCTGGCAAGCAGACTTTTTTTGTGGGTCTAGTCTATTTCTTTTTAAAGTATAAGCCCCATTTTATTTTTCCAAGGTATTCTTTTCCTTCTGTCTTTATGTAGCCACCGATTTACATGGGCTTTGGCAGAGGTTGTGGTGCAGCACCAGCAGGTCTAAATTGCGGTGGGTGTGTTCTGTCCTTGTGGGCTTCACGAGACCGATTCCTGACGACTTTGCTATGAATAGCACAGCTCACACAGTAATGAAACTTGACATAGAGTTTGGGAAGCACATAAGCGTCGAAGACACTTGCTTCAGATATGTCCCTGACAGCAGTAGCTTCTACAATATTCCGGAGACGAACTTCTTTATGGCCTTGTCCTTGGGCACACACCGGGGGCAGTTTGTGCAGCGAATTGGCTGCACATGGCCACAGCCCTTTTTGGCATGGCCGTTGTTTTTTCTTTTTTTGGTCATCTTGGATCCAAGACCCGAAAGAGTGGGTCTAGTCTATTTAGTGTTCTGTACGCTTCCTGTATCTATATAGGCATTTTCTTCTTTATGTTTTCTTCTATGATTTTGTTGAATATATTTTCTGTGCCTTTGAGCTGGTATCCTCCTTTTTTTATTCCAATTGTTTTCAGGTTTGGCCTTTTCATGGTGTCCCAAATTTCCTGGACATTTTGTGTATTACTTTTTTGGTTTCAGTGTTTTTTTTTTTTTTTAACTGATTTATCTATTACCACTATTGAGTCTTCTACTCCAGAGATTCTCTCTTCCATCTCTTGGATTTTGTTGGTTATGCTTGAATCTGTGATTCTGGATCTTTTTTTCAGATTTTCTATTTCTACCTTTGTCTCCATTTGTGCTTTCTTTATTGTTTTTATTTCAATTTTTAATTTCTTTAAAGTTTTTTCACCTATTTGTTTTCTTTTTGTTAGTTTTCTTTATTTTCCTTCAGGGATTTGTTCATCTCTTCTAATTTTCTGTTTGTATTTTTTTCTCTTTCTTTAAGAGAATTTTCTGTATCCTCTTTTAAGGCTTCTATTAGTTTCATAAAGCTGTTTTTAAGGTCCTTTCCTTCGGTTTCCTCTTGATTGCTATGTTTAGGTCTTGAAGCTACAGAACCACTTGCTTCTTCTGGTGGTGTCTTGTTGACAATTTTGTATTGTATATATATATGTGTGTGTGTGTGTGTGTGTGTGTGTGTGTGTGTGTGTGTACAGCCCTTCTCCACCTAGACCTCACCACTTAAAGAACTCCCTATCGCGGTAAAAACCCGCCCTGAGATATGTTTATAAACAGGGTTTATTTGGAGAAAATAGCTTACAAAACAGAGCCGGTTTTAGGAGAAGATGACAGGATGAGGTTGCAGCGCGCCGGAGCCTTTCTAAGGAAGATTCTTCATCCCCACGTCGTACGTCCGAACTCCCGGGCAGCTGGAGCGAACTGCGCACTCGGTCGGGGAACTCTCGTGAGAGAATGATGACTTCCTGTCCTGGTCCCCTCCCTCGAAGGTCTACTTCCGGAATCCTTTTCAGTTAACCATGCCCAGCTTGTCTCCATTCCTATGACGTGATCGTTCACATATACAGTTCCTGATTTCCCGCTACATCTCCCCGTTTTGTCTAAATAGGAAGGTTCTAAACTAGGTATAAAACTACATACTATAGGGATCATCATAAGACAGTGTCTGGGAAAGAGAAAGGTACTAACATAAGTGAGGTCAAACTACTGCTAACAAACAACAACTACAA